>JAAOOA010000561.1:122500-210000 GCA_012861695.1 Trematomus loennbergii | reverse complement strand
GAAAGGAAGCAGGAAACCATTAAAGGGGGAACCATTAAAGGGGGGTTACATGGTTTAGTGTCCCCCCTCCTCACCCCCCTCAGTCAGAGACCTGTTGAAGCCACAGGTGTTTGTACCTGAGGAACACAGAACTTCTGCAGAGGTCTGAAGTGAATAAGATAAGATGTACTTTATTCATTTCTGATGTTGCAGCAGAACTAAACTATTCTAAAATAGAAACATCTCAACATAGAAATAGAAAAAAAGCAGCATTAGAGAGTGAGACAGATATACAGATGACCGTGAAGATAACACATCTCTAAACTGTCTGACAAATACAAAATAAATGTCCTTAATAAAATGTTACATTGAAGTGAAGTATTGTTGTTACCAAAAGTAAATGTGCTGTGTTGATCTGTCCCGTTAGATGCTGTAACGCTGCACATGTCTGTCCAGAAAGTGACTTGTACGCAGGAATGATCCAAGTCCAAGATGTTACCTGTATCTGATGATCCAAAGTACACCCACACGTCCCGAAGCCTTCCCTATGGCCTGCTTGTTCTGCTTGGTATTAAACAGATGCCTCCTGGTGCTCTGCTCCACCATCACCTGTCTCCAATATCAACCTTTTGTTTTTTTAACAAGAAAAACCATCTGGTGCTTTTCCTCCAAAAAATAAATCCAACCCGGGATTGATGCCTCTGGGAACGGGTTTGTAATGTCTGTCTTCTCCCGGTGTCCTACCAAGTCGTCCCGTGCAGTAAACTGGATCCCAACGTGGTGTTTGTGTACTCAGAGCGCAGAGGAAACAGACTTCTACGCACGGAAATGATGAGGGGAAAAACTAGTCTTGTGCGTCTTTTTGTAACGAACATTACACGCATAAAACGGCCAGTCTGTGGCAGATACAGTGTGCAATCAAATGAATAGGCATGTAAGTAAACACAGGTCAGTATGCAGAGGATACAGGGAGAACAAAGTACATACATCTGAAAGAAAGCAATATAAACAATGACACCAGGTGCCCAAAGATGCCTCAAAATAAAAAAGCATAAAAAAACGACTTTAACTCACAACTACGATTAGATCATATATCCTTTATATATAAATGAATGTGAGTAGAATAAAGATCAGAGCCTAAAGACCGTCAGGGAGGAAACTCTTCTTCGGTGGTTTTTAAGACGAAATGACCTCCAGACTCAGATTATAGGAAAAGTTCAGATAACATATATTTTATTAATTCCAAAAGGTTTTAGTTACAGCAGCATGTAAAACAAAGTATTGCACATAATTAGACATAACAAAAACTGTAGAAAATACACAATGATACAATATAAACATCTCAAAATAGAAAATAAAAACAGAAGTTAAAATATTAAAGTTGGCCGTGAGAAAAGATCTGTAAATATCTGACAATGAAAACACTGACGGGATGAATCACAGCTAACACGATATAACAAAGTGGCATTTAGTGAGCAAGAATGGAGCATTTTAAACACACACGTCAAACTCAAGGCCCGCGTGCCAAATCAGGCCCGTGGTGGATTTAATTTCGGCCCGCAGGATAATTTCTAATTACTATTAGATCTGGCCCGCCGGTATATTGCACGCTCACCTTCACTCATCCTGAGGGTTCCTCAGCTCAGAGCCTGAGCCCAAACATTGATGAACTTGCACCCAAGATGAGATGCCAAGTATCTGAGCTAGCATCACAGAGCAGCACACTGAGTTCACATGTTTCCTTCTGCACTTTTTCTCTCACGACAACAGGCCATGTTTGGTTTGTTCTTTGAGGGAAATAGTTTTTTGAAGCTGTTGTTGGCCTGTGGAAAAATGTAATCATAAGAAATGACTCTGCAGAGAGAGACATAAGAAATGAATGCAACTGATTATTTAATGTTTAATGTTGTTTTTATAGGCAATCATTTAAGCTTTGTTAGTTCCAGGTTTAATATGTGCAATAAGTTCATTTCAATACGTTTTGCAATAAACATTGAACCAGTCCGGCCCTCCACTAGTACCCATTTTTTTATTTTTGGCCCACTGTGTTTGAGTTTGCCACCCCTGATTTTAAAGGAAAATAAAGATCTGAATTTATATTTTTTCTGCATATTTTTTACATGTTTTTACAGGAAAATATTTTAATTGAAAGAAAAGTCATTATTAAATATTAAACTCTTTAGGAATACTGGATAAAAAACATTAGATTGTAAAGGCCTTAAACAAGGGACTAAAAGATAAAGAGTTCAATCATAAAGTACCTTATTAAGGGATATTATAAGAGTTAAAATCGCCTTGAGTAAATTAATTCAACTTAAACTCAGTATTACCACAGAGACATTATGGGAATATAACACATGCCCAAACAGTGTCTTTATATTAAGCATAACACGACTTTAGTACAATTAATTACACTTAAATTCGTTATAAATAGACATTACACCGTAAGGGAATATTAAGAAATAACATTAATTCGACATTAAGATGGGGAATCAGAGAGTTAAATAGAGGGTACATTTGGAGTCTGTATAATAATAATAAAAATATATACCTTATAATATCGGCTGTAATTAATAGACTTTCTAAATGAAACACCTAGAAACATTTGTTATAATTAGAAAGTAGAATAAAGGCTTAATTACATTATAATTCTGTATTATACCATCACAAACTTAGGCCTAAAAATAATATAGATTTCTTATAATATCGGCTGTAATAAATAGTAGACTTTCTATATTAAACACCTGTAAAAATCAGCTGTTTTTCTCCCGGTGCTCCCGGTCCTCTCCGGCGGGGTTTCCTCTCCTCTCTGCCCGCAGAAGCAGCTCTGATCCCGGCTGCAGATCCGCGGAGGTCCCGCCCGGTCCTCTGGAGCTCCGAGAGAGAAACAGAGAGCCGTTTATAATCAGGGACAGTACCGAGAGAGCACGTGGGGTGACGTTAGGTGACGTAAGGTGACGTGACGCACAGGTCAGCAGGTGATTGGCTGCTCGGCCTGCTCGTTTTACAGGTGCATTATATCTATTATAATAAGTTTATTGATTTATTAATTGAAGAGGAACATGCGGGAAATATGTTTGGATCCTCAGAAAATACAGCTAGAAGAGGGGAATTTTTTATATTAGGATTCTGGAGGATAACATATATAAAGTAATTAAATTCATATTGAAAGTTAAAAGTTTGAGAGAAAGGTTTAAATTAACGAAAAACGAGGTCGGTTGCTTTTACTTTAATTAATGTCTTTGTTTGATTTTATGGGCCTAAAAATAACCCTCATTTATTTTTCTGTGATTTAACAAACTTATAATCCGATCTTATTATTAGTTGTTTCTTAATAAATAAATAATAATGAAAAATAAATAATTTTGAGGTTAAAATCTTTCAAAAGTCAAGACATTTTCGCAGTTTTGACTTTTTCTGAATCGAAAAGTGAGTTAATTTCCACTTTTGTAAGAAAAAGAGACATGCATATTAAACATAAATAAGACACCATTATAATGTGTTATACATTATCATAAATAAAGTGTAAGATGGTAAATATAACATCGTAAAATTGAGTGTTAATTTACAAAAAAACACTGAATCTGCGTTTTAAAATATATTTTTGACGGAGAACTCAACTTTCGAAACTCCTATAAACAAAAAAATAAATTATAAATTAAGTAAGTTATTAAAACAGGGAATATAACTGCAGCTTCATTCGCCTCCATTCATGCGTAATTGGATATGAAAGTGACTTGTGCGCAAAACAGGGGAAATTATGAAAAGAGGTCAAATTAATACAAATACGGAGAGCAAGTTTGAAATAAATTACTTTTCCAAACAATAAAAGTTCAAAAATTAAAATAAATACAAATATGGAGGAAAATATTCAACTTTCATAACCGCTTATTTTGTATGACTGACTACAAGTCATTACGCATAACGAGTTTACTTTTTAATATATTTTACTGAATATTGGAGTTTATTTGTAACAGAATATTTTTACAATGAGTTATTGACACTTTAACTTCTTCCACCACTTCATAAATGGGATGACACATGTTGGTATTCAAGTAAATGAACAAAAGTGACTTTTAGGGATATTGTGCCTCCGCGGAAGAAGAAGAAAGAAAGTAGGTCCAAAACATTTGACTTACTGAGTCTTTTTGGATAGAAAAAATGTCAACAACTTTAATCCTGTGTTTTTAAAATAGATATGTTTTGATGAACTAACAAAAGGTGAAGTTCATCAACAAACTATTTCAAAGTCACTGAAAAAACTCAAACAGAAGCAGTAGAAAGTAGGTCCAAAGATTTAATATATGATTCTGAAATGGGCACAACGAGTACTTTTGGCACATCTCGATGCCAATACTTAAGATACTGAATATTGGAGTGTATTTTTATTTTGTCCAAATCTCACAAACCAAACACATCCGCGGAAGAAGAAGAAGAAAGAAAGAAAGAAAGTAGGTCCAATCCATTTCCCTCCTCTCACCTCTGTAATGCCAGCTCTCTATTGTCGGTGTCGCTCCGCCTCTCGGAGTTAAGCTCAGCTCCTCCCGGTCAGCTGTATTTTCTCCCCGGGACGCAGCAGCAGCAGAAGAAGAACCGGAGGGAGGGAGGGAGTCTCCAGGACAAAAACCCCCTGTCACAACCAGGCAGAGCGCACCATGTCCTTCAGCCCCAAACACTCCACCTCCACCTCCACCCCATTCTCAGTCAGCGACATTTTGAGCCCCATGGAGGAAAGTTACCGGAGGTTCGGCGGGATGGAAGCCGCGGCGGGAGCCTCTCTTACCGGCAGCCTCAAGTCTCTCAGCCCGGTACGCAGCAGCACCTCCATCACCACCACCACCACCACCATCACCACATGTCCTCCTCTTCATCCTCACCCTCCTCCTCTCTTCCTCAGCAGCAGCAGTGGGACCAGGGGGACCGTATCACCACCACCATCACCACGTCCCCGCGGGAGTGCCGCAGTTCTCCGGGGCCGTCGGAGGCTTCTGCGGCGGAGGGATCGGCACCGTGGGAGACCTGCCGTCCTACCAGGAGACGGTACGCGGAGGCGGGGCGGCCTGGTACAGCACCCCGGAGCCCCGGTACCAGACGAGTAAGAGCAGATTGAAATACAAGTTTACTTTTATTTATATCTCAGGTTTTTGCAGCAACCCGGAGCCCCGATTTTTCTTTAAATCTCTGGTTTTAAAAGGAACATAATGTGCTTTTACGCACAATGGAAACATGCGTAATGTTTGTTGGCCTGGTACAGCAACCCGGAGCACCACACCAAACCAGTAAGAGCAGCTTAAAATTATTATTTTAGATCGGAGGGTAAGTCAACATAACAGAAGAAAATGAACGGTGGCACGTGTTGTTGTATTGTTGTATTGTATTGATTATGTACCAGACAGTGAGAGCAGATTTAAATATAACTTTATTTTAAATCTGAGGTTTTAAAAAGGAAATAATGCGCTTTTACGCACGATGGAAAAAGGCGTAATGTTCCCAAAACGTGTCCAAACTTAAGCGTACTTTATATTTTATATAATATCTGTATTTCTACTATTAATACTACAAACAAGCCTTTTCACAATGCAGTTAAACTTTAAATAAAAGTATGAAGCTTATATTCTGAGCAGCAGTGAAATGAAATAAGACGATGAATAAAAAGTGATACTAATAAATAGATAATAATTGTAAAAGTTTCTGTGGTTTTAATAACTTATTATTATTGATCACAGTGAGTGACCACAGTGTGTCTGGTCCTCCACAAGGACTGATTTCTTTAAATGTTTAATCTCTTTTAATATAAAGGTGTACAGATGAACAGCTCCTATAATACTTTAATTAAAGTCACTCAATTATCCGTAAATTATTTTGAAGATTGAAAGATTTTTTCCACTCAAATGTAAGTATTAAATTCTTAAATCGACCGTTTCTTAATTAAAAATGCGTATTAATAAAAAGCCATTAAATGCATGGCTTACCTGTCTGAACATCCTTTGTTTCGAAACTCACAATGAATATCCCTCCTCTGTTATATTAAGATTAGATGAAAATAGTGCAACGCAATGCACTTTGCATCCAACCAGAAAGTGCAAAGAGTCAATAAAGTGCACGAGGTTACAGAATATCCTCCTATTGATTACAGCATCACCGTACATGCATATTAAATACATACTTAAGGTGTAGGGTGTAGGTCTATATGTTATAATGCAACATTAAGTAAGACGGGCCGAGCAAACAGTCTCTCTAATTGTACGAAACATAACATAAACAGGAAGTGGCTTTGAAGGCCATAACATCTAATACTTTTAAAGCTGTGATTAAAGACGTTTTTTTTATTTAATTTCCCCTTTATTTAATCCTTAAATATATAAAAGAACAAGCATTACATCCTCCAATACCCATATCATTTAAAAGGCTTATAAGAAGATGTTTAATTGAGTTCTTTATCCATAATTGTTTCCTAATTAACAAAAGTATAACAAACGATTTAATTAACTAGATAATGTTCAACGATGTGATTATTACTCGTTTTTTAAATGTTATATAATTCATTTCTCTCCCCTTTAATTCATTCTTAAAGCACTCATTTTCTAATTCAAACTAACATCTGTTAAAAGCCTTTAAAGCAGGGGTGTTAAACTCAAGGCCCGGGGGCCAAATCCGGCCGTGACTTCATTTTCTGCGGCCCCATAAGAGCTTGCAAAGAATATAATATGTTTACTATATGGTGGAATGCTACTTTAAAGAAGCACGTTGCCCATAAACTACATGTCCCACAATGCATCTCAATGTTGACTTTTCTTCTCAGAATCTGATTGTTTTTCAAAATGTCACTTTTTTTTATTTGACTTTTTTTCCAGAATTTGGCTTTTCTTTTTAAATCCTTTTGTGACATTCTCACTGAAGAGACTTACGAAGTTATTACCCTATCCGATAATAATCCAATGCAGACGGCAATAATGTAATATAATACATTTTTTATATATATTAAATATTTATATATGTATTTTTTGTATGTATATAAAACTGGCCCTTTGAGTGCAACCATGATGCTAATGTGGCCCGAGATGAAATGGAGTTGACCATAATGTTTTCCAACACATTCTCACTCCCAACTCGCACTATAGGGACGTTATGTCAGGATCCCTTGGCGTCACTATCAAACGCAGTGGGGGGCCCTTTAGCGTCAATTTTCAACTATCAGGGAGTCCCGTTGACTTGCATAGAGCTCCCTGAACGTTGGGATCGCGGAGAAATGCTCTGTCTGCGCAGACCCATTCTCACAGCGTTTATCAATCTTTTTCTGACTCAATATCAAGACACACTTATTGTTTCTACTTCTTTATTTTAATTGTATAATGTCTGACTTTAGTTGCTGTCCGTTGGGGGGGAGTAGGTGTTTTCACACATTTTTAAAGAAGGGATAATTTATGTTTTCTTGAGTTAAATTCATTTTTTTTTACTTTCCTTAGATAGATAGAATAGGGAGGGATGAACCCCTCTGCAATGGTCACACGTGCCGAGCACACAGTGAAATGTGTTCTCTGCTTTTAACACATAGCACCAGGAGTCTAGTACTAGGAGCAGTGGGTAGCTATTGCACAGCGCCCGGGGAGCAATGGGAGTGAGGGGGGAAGGGGGTTGTCCGGTGCCTTGCTAAAGGGCACCACGGCAGGGCAGGAGGTGAACTGGGACCTCTCCAAGTAGCAGTCCACACTCCATATTTTAGGTCTGTTCGGGGACTTGAACCGGCGACCCTACGGCTCCCAGTCCAAGCCCCTGCCGACTGAGCCACTGCCGGACAGTTGAGTTAGTTAATTGCCTTCTAATCCAAAAATGTATTTATAAGTAAAATGATTGTTCTTTCCCCATTCTTTCATTCTTAAAATCCAATATTTTCCAATTAAAACGAATATAACAATCCATTAATAAGGACCGTGGTTGTTAAGCAACATTTAAGGATAATAGTTTTTTTTTCATCAGTAAAACAACTTCCTTTCCTCCTCCTCTTAATTCTGAAATGTTTTATTAGCCTGGTTGAAAAGGTATTTATAATAAGCCATTACATTCATCAAGGCCATTAGGATGTTATACTAGAGTTATACTGCTTTAATCTGTAAGTAATGCTGTGTTTTTTATATTTTAAGTGTGTTTTCATTATTTTTTAAGCATGTCTGAGTATCTCGAAAGTGCTCTATAAATAAAATGCATCATTATTATTATAAAATGTTAAGGATGAGATTCCTTGAAATAGTTTCCTAATCAAAATATGCATAACTGTTTTATAAAAGGCTTTTATTATTATGTTATGTTTGATACATGCAATACTATGATTATTACTGATTTAAGTGAATTGTATTTCCCCTTATTTTAAGATGTAATTGGGCTTAAATTGAATAAGTATTACATTAATCGTTTAAGGATTTGATTACTGCTGTTGTCTTCATTTCTTTCCCATTCATTTTAATAGAATAACAATCCATTCATAATAAGCACAATGTTTTGATAAGACTGGTTTCAGGATGTCAGTATCGGATGTTTTCTTGAGTAATACCTTTCTTTCTTTCCCGTGTATTTTAATGTAATAGAAAAACAATCCATTAGCAATGTTTGACTCATTTAAAGAAAACCATGTTTCCTTGAGTTCTTTCTCTCCCCATGTTTCTATCCAATCAACGATCGTTTCTCCTCTAAGTCTCCAGGTTCATGAACCCCTCGGGAGGGATGAACATGTCCGGGATGGTGAGCAGTTTGTCCGGCATGGATCCCTGCAACAAGTCCATGGTGACCATGCACGCGAATCCGCGGAGGAAGCGGCGCGTGCTCTTCTCGCAGGCGCAGGTGTACGAGCTGGAGCGGCGCTTCAAGCAGCAGAAGTACCTGTCCGCGCCAGAGAGGGAACACCTGGCCGGACTCATCCACCTGAGCCCCAACCAGGTGAAGATATGGTTCCAGAACCACCGGTACAAACTGAAGCGGCAGAACAAGGACAAAGTGCCGCAGCAGGAAGAGGAGGAGGAAACACCGCTGAAGGTCTTTGCGCAACGACGCACCGCTCCTCCTCCGTGTCCCCGGTGCTCTCCAAGACCGGTAAGAGCTGTCAGGATGAGTCCAGCCACACCGGAAACAGACGGGTGGAGGTTCTGCTCGCAAGCGGAAACCCGCGTTCCTCCGCAGAGGTGCTGGATGATTTGTCCCAAAGTCCGCCGCTCGGCCTTCATGGACAGATCAACATGACGCAGACGGACGCGGCGCTAATCGAGTACACGAACAGCATGATGGGGTCCAATTTACTGTACGGGAGGACTTGGTAGGGACACCGGGAGGAAGAGAGACATTTACCCGTTCTGAGAGGCATAAATCCCGGGTTGGATTTCTCTTTGGGAGGACAAAAAAGTCGCACAAGAGTTTTTTCTTTTCTTATTATTTCCGCGCGTAAAAGTCTGTTTCTTTTTACGCACCGAGCACACAAACAGCATGACGGGGTCCATTTTACTCTATGGGAGGACTTGGTGGGGACACCGGGAGGAAGACAGACTTTTACCCGTTCTGAGAGGTATAAATCCCGGGTTGGATTTCTTTTTTGGGAGAGAAAGAAAAAAGCACCAGACTTTTTTCTCGTCTTTTTACTCACCATAAAAGTCTGGTTCCTTTACGCACAGAGTACACAAACGGCATTATGGGTCCAATTTACTGTACAGGAGGACTTGGTGGGGACACCGGGAGGAAGACAGACTTTTACCCGTTCTGAGAGGCTTAACTCCAGGGTTGGATTTCTTTTTTGGGAGGAAAAAAGACGCACAAGACTAGTTTTTCCCCTCATATTTCCGTGCGTAAAAGTCTGTTTCCTCTGCGCTCTGAGTACACAAACACCACGTTGGGATCCAATTACTGCACGGGACGACTTGGTAGACACCGGAGGAAGACGAACATTAAAAACCCGTTCTCAGAGGCATCAACCCCGGATTGGATTTCTTTTTTGGAGGAAAAGCACCAGACGGTTTTTGTCATTTTTTCCATGCGTAAAAGTCTGGTTCTTTTACGCACACAGGGACACTAAAGAGCAATACCGTGCTAACAATGAACTGTAAATGACAGCCTTGGACTGAATGTTAATACTCTTCCTCTTTAAAATACTTTTTTTTGTAACTGACACAATGTGAATGCTGCTGCGTTTAAAGGGGGATGAGCCACTTTCCCTTTTTCATCCAATTACGCAAATTAAATTATTGCAGGTTTATATATAAAAGGTGAAGCACTAGAGGCCGGTTTGAAAACATTATCCCACATATTTTCATTTCCAGTAAATCATTCATTTTGCTGTCACATTTGTTTTGAATAAATGATATTTACATTTTGGATATTTTAATGTTTTGTTGAAGCAAACACTTTAAACATTTGAATCATTAAATGTTATTAATATCATAATTATTAATAACAGCTGCTTTGCAAAAAGACTGATTTTGGATATAAAGGGTTTTTTTTGTACTGAAGAAATCTTCAAATGTTCTGCATTTAAATCTCAAAAATCCCTTTTTTAAATATGTTAAAGTGTAAAGTGAAATTTAAGGGTGAATTTGAATTTGAAAAACTCCTTTAAGGGTCAGGTAATTCCTGAAAGACAAATAAAACCCGATATAATTTAAAAGTGAATATTGAGTTTTATTACGAATTAAAGTCGGTATTCCTGTCCAATTAAGGTGATATTTAAGGGTGATTTTAAGTGGAAAAAAGTCCTTTATTGGCGAGATAATTCCTGTCAGACACATTAAACCTTATAAGACAATTTAAAAATGTATCTTGAGTTTTAATACAAAACAAGTGAAGATTAAAGCCTTTAGTAATTTAAGGGTGAATTTAAGTGTTGAATTGAATAAAATGTTACGGGTGATTTAAAGAAAAAGTATTTTATGTTAGGGATAATTCCTGTTGGACAAATATCACTTAATAATAAAAAGTAATATAACTCAACCTTTTTCTTTGTATTATATTATTACAGCGGTATTGCTGTCTTAAGTTAAAATGTAAGGGTGAATTTTAAGTGTTGAATTCAAGAAAAAGTCCTTTATAGATAAAATAATTCCTGTCTGACAAATATCACTAAATAATAATCATATCATTAAAAAGGAATCTTGATTATATTGAGAATTTAAAGTCTGTATTTCTGTCTAAGTTAGAATTTAAGGGTGAATTCAAATGTTACATTTAATACAGTTTTAAGGGTGATTTAAAGGGGAAAAAAGGCCTTTATAGATAAGATCATTCCTGTCAGACAATATCACTTAATATTAAATATATATTAAAAAAAAAAAAAAAATCTAATATATTTAGAATTTAAAGTCGGTATTTCTGTCAAAAGTGAACATTTAAGGGTGATTTTAAGGGGAACCGAGGCCCTTTATGGGTGAGATTATTCCTGTTGGACACATATAACTTAGTAATAATACAAGATAATAATAATAATAAAATGAAAGAAGCTTGATCATATTTAGAATTTAAAGTCTGTATTTCAGTCAAAAGTTAACATTTAAGGGTGATTTTAAGGGGAAACCAGGCCCTTTATGGGTGAGATCATTCCTGCTGGACACATATACCCCACATGAGTGTTATTCTTTTATTTCACATGCTTATCTTACGTTTTAAACACATGAATCTCCGGGAGAGATCTGCCTAAAGAATAAACACAGCGGGACTCTGTCCGGGACACACTTGTATTTTCACAAGGTCTAAAAAATCACATTTCATATTACACGTTTTTTTTTTTGTGTGGATAAAAAGGAAAAAAAAACACAACAAATTAAATTGTACAATTAAGACAATTCTGACATTTCTCCCCTAAAAAACAGACGCAAAGTCTCAAAAGACTCGAGTTTGAGCTCAGTTGTTCCAGTCGTATCTCCTGGAGGGAGGCGGGGCCGGGAACCCTCTGGAGCCGTAGCCCTGGAACACACAATAAACAAGAATTAGTAAAAAAAATTAAACCCCAGATGGATTTGTGACTAAATGTTTTGGTGTAACTCCAGCCGGCGTTTAAAACCATCCGAACTAAAAGCGATGTTGTTCAGAGTCAAAGACAGGACAGGTTAAAGATGACGGAAAAAAAGGTGTTTATTTTATGGAAGAGGACGAGGGCCTGACCTGTGAAGAGCATTTTGAGATCTGACCAAAAAACAACTGACATTTTATTTTTGAGTTCTGAGAAGAAAAAAAGTGGGAATTCTGAGAACGAAAAGTCTGAATTCTGAGAACGAAAAGTCTGAATTCTGAGAACGAAAAGTCTGAATTCTGAGAACGAAAAGTCTGAATTCTGAGAAGTTTGAAATCTGAGATTAAGGTCAGAATTCTAGGAAAGAAGTCTGAATTCTGAATTCTTCTGAGACCTAACAAGGAATATTATTTTCTTTCAGAGAGTTCTCAGAAAAAATAAAATCTCAAAATCCTTGTTTTATAGAGATAACCAAAATTGTTTTAGTTCTGAGTTTCAAGTCTTGAGAAAAAAGTGACAATTCTGGGGAAAAAACAAAATTATCCGAAAAAAACAAAATTATCAAAAAAAAACTCACAAATCTCAGAATCCTAATAAATAAAGTTTTTTTCTTTTAAGTAAAATTCTTAATTGAAAAAAAACAAACGTCACTTTTGGTCCGATCTAACAGGGAGTGTTCACATGTGGCCCGAACCCTCTCTGGAGTTCATTGAAATCAAACACTGGATTAGAAAGAGTTTTATGTTGCGTTATGTTTCTGAGATATCAACTTTTTCATCATCCTATAGTTAGTTTTTGGGCACGTGGGGGGGGGGGGGGGGGGCTCTTGAAAAACCTACATAAAAACAGTTAAAGACAATTTTATAACGTTCGCCTCTAAAGAATTTAAAAACAGCCACAAAAGTAGTTTGAAGCGGTTTTATTACAATTAAAAACACGAGTAAGTCGAATCCAATAGGTGTTATTTTCAGCGCGTGTACCTGGTGGTGTTGTCCCCGGCTGTCTCTCCGGTCATCGAACCCCTGCTGGTATCCTCCGGGCTGCTGCGGAGCCGCCCCCCCGCGCTCTGGTTCTGCTGGTTCTGCTGGTTCTGCTGGTACGCCGAGCCCTGAGCCTGCGTGGCTCGATTCCAGCCGTGACCCCCACTGCCGCTACCGCTACCATACTGCTGCTGCTGCTGCTGCTGCTGCTGCTGCCTACACACACACCACACACACACACACACACACACACACACACCTGTTAACACTCCTGCCAAGGTCTCACATCAAAAGATATTCAGAGTTTCTGTCTGAAGAGGAGATAAAGACCTCGGGAAGTGAAGGAAGCATCCCTGAATCTGTTAAACACTTGAATAATATTTTATGCAATTCACGCCATTAAATCCAAAAACACTACTAAAGTAAACGTGCATATTTTCTGTTATTGAAAGGGGCCGTATAGCGATGGATTTACTGGAGTTGAAAGTCAGGCAGACGTAAAAAAAAGGGTGAAAAGGAAATCATGTGTCCATAGAAATGATTTCCTTTCAGGAGTTTCTCAAGAGAAATAGTGGAAAAGCTCAAATGACTCTTTTTTTGGATTCTCTAAAGTCAGATTTTACAGCTTTTTCAGTTTTATATTTATTTAAACTAAATAATGGTGAGTTGTTGGACTGTCAGTCAAACAGCATGACATTTTAAGAGGTCAATTTGGTCTTTTCTGGCGTTTCATCTGCAAAATAATGAATTAAACAAAGCTCTTAAAAGTAACTTCAGACTGAGCAAAGTTACTTTTCCAAATCAGGAAACGTCTGACTAACTTCCTTCTACAAATCTCTCCTTCACTCTGATTTGTGTTTTCAATAATAAAATACTTTGCTTGGTGATTTCTCCACTTGAGGACCCAAGGTGTGTGCATGTCACGAGGAATTTCTAGCCAACTTTTTGGAACGTTTTCAGACAATTTCCACGTAATTTCCCCCAAATCTTTACACGTTTTTGGGGATATTCTTCAGCCTGTATTCAGCATGTAAACGCCGTGTGAGGTTGTGCTCGTCGCCCAGTTTGATCTCCATCATATTCTATAAGCTCCTATTTCCAGCCCAACTTATAAAACCTCAGGACCTTTTGATCTAAAAAAAAAAGCAACGTGACCTCTGCCTCTTCTTTTAAAGTGACCTCCCATCGTCGAGCGTTTACCGAAAGGCCTTCGCTCTTGAGGACATGCAAACCGCCTCTTCTCTTCAGAGGACTTTGCAAAGAAAGCGGCGAATATGAAATGAACCAATCGGATCGCCTTCATCTCTAAAATAAAGCGAGGGAGGATGCAGTTCTTCCGTGGCATCGAACGCAAAGTCTCCGCGGCACGATGTGTGAAAAGCAACGGGATATTATTCTTTAAAATGAGGAGTTTGTATTTTTGAAATGTTCTGGTACATGGATATATTTCCTAAGTAGATTGGACTGTATTATTGTAATATGTAGGATGACCTTATTTATATATATTTTATATATATATATAACCCATATTTTATTTTATTTGTGTTATACCTGTGTTATTATTGATTTTGTATATTTATTTGTTTATTCCACACATGGCAGTTATTTTAAAACAAAACACTTATAATGGTTGTTTTATTTAATTTTTTGTATTGGAAAGGAGCATTTGATTTCTATATATTTAGTTTCTCATGTAGTTTAATTTTTAGGATTTGAGACCTTCTACATGTTGTGAGTTAAAGAAACTGTTCACGCATTTAAATCTCAAAAATCACTATGTTAACGTGTAAAGTGAAATTTAAGGGTGAATTTGAAGTAAGAAAAAGTCCTTTAAAATTATATCAGGTTTTATTCGTCTTTCAGGAATGATCTGACCCTTAAAGGACTTTTTTCCACTTAAAATCGCCCTTAAATGTTACCTTAACTGGACAGGAATACCCACTTTAATTGGTAATAAAACGCACTATTTACTTTAAAATGATATCAGGTTTTATTCGTCTTTCAGGAATTATCTGACCCTTAAAGGACTTTTTTCCACTTAAAATCGCCCTTAAATGTTACCTTAACAGGAATACCGACTTTAATTGGTAATAAAACGCACTATTTACTTTAAAATGATATCAGGTTTTATTCGTCTTTCAGGAATTATCTGACCCTTAAAGTAAATAGTGCGTTTTATTACCAATTACAGTCGGTATTCCTGTCCAGTTAAGATAACATTTAAGGGCGATTTTAAGTGGAAAAAGTCCGTTATGGACGAGATAATTCCTGTCAGACACAGTAAACATTATAAGATAATTAAAAAATGCATCTTGACTATATTGAGTTTTAATACAAAACAAGTGAATATTAAAGCCGTTAGTAGTAATTTAAGGGTGAATTTAAGTGTTTGAGTACAATTGGATGTAAAGGGGAATGTCTGACCCCTTGTTAAAGAAACTGTTATATATATAACCCATCTTTTATTTGATGTGTTACTTGCGTTCTCAGTGTTATTATTGATTCCTATCCATTTAGTTTTTCATATTCTCATGTTTAATTTGTAAGATTTGAGACCTTAAACATGTTGTGAGTTAAAGAAACTGTTCACGCATTTAAATCTCAAAAATCACTATGTTAACGTGTAAAGTGAAATTTAAGGGTGAATTTGAAGTAAGCAAAAAGTCCTTTAAAATGAATCAGGTTTTATTCGTCTTTCAGAATGATCTGACCCTTAAAGGACTTTTTCCACTTAAATCGCCCTTAAATGTTACCTTAACTGGACAGGAATACCGACTTTAATTGGTAATAAAACGCACTATTTACTTTAAAATGATATCAGGTTTTATTCGTCTTTCAGGAATTATCTGACCCTTAAAGGACTTTTTTCCACTTAAAATCGCCCTTAAATGTTACCTTAACTGGACAGGAATACCGACTTTATTGGTAATAAAACGCACAATTTACTTTAAAATGATATCAGGTTTTATTCGTCTTTCAGGAATTATCTGACCCTTAAAGTAAATAGTGCGTTTTATTACCAATTAAAGTCGGTATTCCTGTCCAGTTAAGGTAACATTTAAGGGCGATTTTAAGTGGAAAAAAGTCCGTTATGGACGAGATAATTCCTGTCAGACACATTAAACATAAGGCAATTTAAAAATGCATCTTGACTATATTGAGAGTTTTAATACAAAACAAGTGAATATTAAAGCCGTTAGTAGTAATTTAAGGGTGAGTTTAAGTGTTTGAGTACTATTGGATGTAAAGGGGAATGTCTGACCCCTTGTTAAAGAAACTGTTATATATATACCCATCTTTTATTTTATGTGTTACTTGCGTTCTCAGTGTTATTATTGATTCCTATCCATTTAGTTTTTTTATTCTCATGTTTAATTTGTAGGATTTGAGACCTTAACCATGTTGTGACCCCTCGTTAAAGAATCTAAATGGAGTACTATTGGATGTAAAGGGGAATGTGAGAAACTAACTAATAAAGACAAGTTTGAAAACAGAAAAGGACTATCCCTCATTACTGAACCAAGTCACACCCCTCAGATTCAACCCATAATCCCCTCTCCTCCAAGTTCCTCCTGCTTTTCATTCACTCCCGTGCCGAGTAGTTTTTTGAAACTGTGTCCGCTAATAACTACTGCCCCGAGGTGACGCAGAGCCACAATGGGCCTGGACAAGTTAAAACTGATTAGGAGTGGAGAATCAATAGCAGGACGGCATCAGTGACGCCTCATTAAGCTGCACAAACTCCTCCAGAGAAATGCGGGTTCAGAGCCGAGAGAAATGGTAAAAATCAAAAGCCCCGAGGGGAGAAAAGCTGCTGTGAGAATTAAGAACAAACTAAGCAAGGCCGGGACATGTTTGATGCTCCTGTGAAAAGAGAACGGCTTTTGTGGACTTGTTTTCGCAAAAATAGGCACACAATAAAACGTTCTGAAGTTGAAAGCATTGGCGAACAATCTGGATTCTTAGGGTTAAGGAAAGTTAGATACAAACCTTTTTTTGTAATGTACGACCGATTTAATGCAAAAATAATGATCATAAAATCTTACCACTAAAAAAGGTGTTTTCTAAAATAGATTTGAGATATTTTGACATCATTGAAGGCCTTATGTGTAGCTGCTTTTTAAGCTTCTTTAAAATTTAAAACTTGTACAGGGTATAAGCAGGAATCCTGAAGTCAAATGGAACACCTTTGAAGACCTTTTTTAAGACCCTTTCCATACATTTTAAGACCTCATCGCCACTTGGAGTTTTAACCGGTTACCTTGGCGACACACTTTCCCTCACATTGACTATATACAGTATTGATTGTCCTTCCTCCTTATCTTCCAACCATTTGCGGTATATTTGGAACTTTAAGTATTTTTGGAATTTACGGTATTTTTGGAACTTTAAGTATTTTTGGAACTTTAAGTATTTTTGGAATTTACAGTATTTTTGGAACTTAAAGTATTTTTGGAACTTTAAGTATTTTTGGATCTTTGGACCCTTTCCATACATTTTAAGACCTCATCGCCACTTGGAGTTTTAACCGGTTACCTTGGTGACACACTTTACCTCACATTGACTATTTTCAGTATTGATTGTCCTTCCTCCTTATCTTCCAACCATTTGCGGTATATTTGGAACTTAGTATTTTTGGAACTTTAAGTATATTTGGAACTTTAAGTATTTTTAGAATTTACGGTATTTTTGGAACTTTAAGTATATTTGGAACTTTAAGTTATTTCGGAACTTTAATTATTTTGGGAATTTATGGTATTTTTGGAACTTTAAGTATTTTTGGAATTTACGGTATTTTTGGAACTTTAAGTATTTTGGAATTTACGGTATTTTTGGAATTTACAGTATTTTTGGATCTTTAAGTATTTTTGGATCTTTGGACCCTTTCACATTGACTATATACAGTATTGATCGTCCTTCCTCCTTATCTTCCAACCATTTGCGGTTATTTGGAACTTTAAGTATTTTTGGAATTTGCGGTATTTTTGGAACTTTAAGTATTTTTGGAACTTTAAGTATTTTTGGAATTTGCGGTATTTTTGGAACTTTAAGTATTTTTGGAACTTTAAGTATATTTGGAACTTTAAGTATTTTTGGAAATTACGGTATATTTGGAACTTTAAGTATTTTTGGATCTTTGGACCCTTTCCATACATTTTAAGACCTCATCGTCTATCTCCACAAAGCATATGTATATTTTACACTTAATTCTGAATTATTCTGTATATTTTACACTATTTTCAATTATTCTGTATATTTTACACTATTTTCAATTATTCTGCTTGTTTTACACTATTTTCAATTATTCTGCATATTTTACACTTTATTCTCAATTATTCTGCATATTTTACACTTTATTCTCAATTATTCTGCATATTTTACACTTTATTCTCAATTATTCTGTATATTTTACACTTTATTCTCAATTATTCTGCATATTTTACACTTTATTCTCAATTATTCTGCATATTTTACACTTTATTCTCAATTATTCTGCATATTTTACACTATATTCTCAATTATTCTGTATATTTTACACTTTATTCTCAATTATTCTGTATATTTTACACTTTATTCTCAATTATTCTGCATATTTTACACTTTATTCTCAATTATTCTGTATATTTTACACTTTATTCTCAATTATTCTGTATATTTTACACTTTATTCTCAATTATTCTGTATATTTTACACTTTATTCTCAATTATTCTGTATATTTTACACTTTATTCTCAATTATTTTGTATATTTTACACTTTATTCTCAATTATTCTGTATATTTTACATTTTATTCTGAATTATTCTGTATATTTTACACTTTATTCTCAATTATTCTGTATATTTTACACTTTATTCTCAATTATTCTGTATATTTTACACTTTATTCTGAATTATTCTGCATATTTTACACTTTATTCTCAATTATTCTGCATATTTTACACTTTATTCTCAATTATTCTGTATATTTTACACTATATTCTCAATTATTCTGTATATTTTACACTTTAATATTAACCATTTTACTCTGTAGCACTTTGAGTTTTGTTCACTCAAATGAAAAGCTTGCTTATAAATCCAATAGATTGTTATTATAAGCCAAGAGGGGAATTCCAGCACAAAAACATTGGACTTTACTTCAAAACCAACCCAGAAAACCCAGATGCATGTGAAGGGAAGACTCACCGAGGGTACTGGGCTGCTGGTAGGACGGAGGCGTTCCCAATAAGCTGTTCTGCCGGGAGTCTGCGGGAACAAAGAGAGCGCGATCAGAGGAGGCCGTGCAGAGACTCAAGTTTTTAGAGAAACAAGAGGAAAAGAGGACTGAGGATAGACAGGAATGTGCTGTTTTTAAATCACTTTATCATGTGATCACCTATCCAGGTTAAGCAGGAACCCTGAAGTCAATGTAACACCTTTGAAGACCTTTTTTTAAGACCCTTTCCATACATTTTAAGACCTCATCGCCACTTGGAGTTTTAACCGGTTACCTTGGCGACACACTTTACCTCACATTGACTATATACAGTATTGATTGTCCTTCCTCCTTATCTTCCAACCATTTGCGGTATATTTGGATCTTTAAGTATTTTTGGAACTTTAAGTATTTTTGGAATTTACGGTATTTTTGGAACTTTAAGTATTTTTGGAACTTTAAGTATTTTTGGAATTTACGGTATTTTTGGAACTTTAAGTATTTTTGGAATTTACGGTATATTTGGAACTTTAAGTATTTTTGGAACTTTAAGTATTTTTGGATCTTTGGACCCTTTCCATACATTTTAAGACCTCATCTCCACTTGGAGTTTTAACCGGTTACCTTGGCGACACACTTTCCCTCACATTGACTATATACAGTATTGATTGTCCTTCCTCCTTATCTTCCAACCATTTGGACGCAGACTTGCATTTCCCATAACGATGTTGCTTAGCAACCGGCGTAAACGGACCTTCGCGCGCTATCAAGCAGTGAGCGTGCGATGTCCTGTTCAGATGACGTCAAACCCAACGGGATGCCATAAATAAACTACACAGAATCACACTACACACCTACGCAATGATTACATTCAGGCACACTGTAGAATACCTCTTTGGACCATTCATATACTTATTGGAAACTAGATACAAAATGTGATACCTTGGAAAATGCCGTTTAATACTTTTTAATAGCCTTAATTTTCGCTAAATTGATTGATCAACTTTTAATACTTTTTAAGACCCCGCGGACACCCTGCTATCAGTGGGATGACACATTAGAAATACTTCACATTCACATCATTTTTAAGATGTAAAAGGTGCGATAAAACCATCGTGTTTTACCGTTTAAAACCCGTAACTTGAAGGATTTGACAATAGACAGGAAATGTGTTGTTTTTAAATCACTTTATCATGTGATTACCTATAAGTGATCAACAGGGGGATGAAATATTAAAAATGATGTGAATGTGAAGTATTTTTTTCACGTTAAGTTATAAAACCCTGAGAATATCATCGTGTTTTATCGTTAAAAACCCGTAACTTGAAGGGATTTGACTTCAAACGTGGATACGAATGAACCCAAAACAGCTGTTTCCTTTGTGGATAACAATAAAAAAACTTCCATTTCTCATGGATGCAGAATAAATGAAACATTAATGTCTTTCAAACGGAGGCTGGATGGAGGAGGGGAGGCGAGGGAGCAAAGCAGCAGCAGCAGCTCCTCCACATTTGCATTTTTTGTTCAGAAAATGAAATAAGCATTCATCCGGCAGCATTGTGGACGCCTCAAGTACTCGGGTCCATCGCTGCGGACCCTTCACAAAGACACACTTAAAAAAATAAAAAAAGGAGCTAACGGCTTCTTCCAGACTCACTGTTGCCAAGGCGATGACCAGCTGCCGTTTGTTTGTGTGTGTGTGTGTGTGTGGGTGTGTGTGTGTGTGTGTGTGTGTGTGTGTGTGTGTTGTGTGTGTGTGTTGTGTGTGTGGTGTGTGTGTGTGTAAGAATCAGGATTTGACCGATTTTGAAGCATTCGATACAGAGAGTGGGTTGCACATTTTATAAAACATGTTATTTTAAATGCTCTGTGGGTTTTATATATATTAATACAACGTATTATGTATCTTTTAGACTTTATTCTTATTATATTGGACTTTAATCTTAATTATTCTGTATATTTTACACTTTATTCTTAATTATCCTGTATATTTTTGACTTTATTCTCAATTATTCTGTATATTTTTGACTTAATTCTCAATTATTCTGTATATTTTTGACTTTATTCTCAATTATTCTGTATATTTTTGACTTTATTTCAATTATCCTGTATATTTTTGACTTTATTCTCAATTATTCTGTATAATTTTGACTTAATTCTCAATTATTCTGTATATTTTTGACTTAATTCTCAATTATTCTGTATATTTTTGACTCTATTCTCAATTATTCTGTATATTTTGACTTATTCTCAATTATTCTGTATATATTTGACTTAATCTCAATTATTCTGTATATTTTTGACTTTAATCTTAATTATCCTGTATATTTGAAGCCAAGTCCCCACAGACTGATCTACTTTTGCCAAAAATGTCCACCTGCAGCAATCAAACTGCGCTTAACCGAGCTAATTAGCTTTACTTGGCTATGCTAACACGCTAAATGAGTCAACACACCTGCTAAACATCCCCATGTGAGCACGCTAATGTTAGCAGTCTTCCAAGACCCGACCGGACAAAAAGACGCGGTGCAGGCACGACACACACTACCAATAGAAATACATTGCTTTTAAAATCGTTCTGTGACACATCAATCAATAAATTAATTTTGTGACTATAACAGGAAATGCCGTGAGACGGGTTGAAATAGTAGCGGTCCGAGTCCTGATCTCCGCTGCAGAGGAGAAGTAGAAACTCACAATTAGCGGCCAGCAGGCAGACTGCTGTCGCCACATTATCATTTTGTTTTTTTGTCATTCAGTTTTCATGTTTGATTATCTCCTGCGCCAACAAACTTTAAGTGGACCACCCAGCCGGGCTCCAATTATAACTCTCGCTCTGCTCTCCCCCCTGACTCAAAGGACAGAATTACAAGTGGACACCTGTCAATCTCCTTAATTAACAATGATCTGAAAGTGTATAGACCTCCAGTCTGCGGCGGACAAAAGCCAACGAGGATTACGCTTTAAATCCTTAAAACACGCGATGTGTGCACTGTATTAACGCCGGGATTACAACGGCGCCAAACAACTAAACGCCTCTTTTCAATTAGTGCAGCGACTATTTGACTCAGCAGCAGGACAGCAACTCTTTCTGCACAACGGAGACGGAGAGAAACATTTCAGATGGGATTTTAAAAAAGGTCTAAATGAGAGACAGCTGGCTTCAAATCAGAGGGAAGATTTGACTGGTATCAACAATACAGTTTTAAAATGTCTGGGGCCCATACAGTATTGGACCTCCACTCAAATACATAATATATAGTATTTTAAATCACGTAAACTCCGTCTACAATTCGCATGTTTTTTGGCTTAAAACACGGGACTTTCCAATTAAATATTAGTCAAAAACAACTAAAGAAAGTGTCAAATAATGTCACTTCTGAAGGTCAAAAGTGATCAAAGAATACGTATTTTTTGGTGTTCAAATATATATTATTTTGCACATGATTGCAGCGAGCACTGACCGCTAATGTAAGCTCATTGTGACCTTAAATTATATTACATTTTCAATGAAAGTGACGTTGTGTGACTCACGTTATCCCTTAAACTTCTTCCCACAATAATATTAGATATTTAACGTTGTTCCACTCTTACCATTTATCTAACAAAAGTATGTGTTAATGTCAAGCATCCTTACAGCCAATAAATATCCTCAAATCCTTCAACAATAAGTCTCTCTTAAAGTCAAGGATGTTCCGTTTTTAGGATGTTTGAGGGTACAACGTTTGAATGTGTTAATTACTTAGAAACAAGCCGAGGCGTTAGTGAATGAATCTCTTCTACAAATATATGTTTTTATAAAACGTTTTTTAAATGAAAATGTGTGTTTTCTGAGACATTAAAGCAACGTTTTATGAGAATACATTGTCTGTTGTCACCAAGGCCTCAATACAACTCGTAAAATCCTGACTTCAAATGCAACTCAAGCTGAAGTACACAAGTATAATCAGTTTTAGATACTTTGTAAAATACTGTGTAGTATAGTAGTACAATCCTGCCTTATATCATGTGTTTTTATACACGTTTTAATATGAAGAAAGCTTGTTAAAACTATAGTAAAACGACAATATTTGCCTCTGAAAATAAGTGGAGTGAAGTATAAAGTAGCATAAAATGGAAATACTCAAGTAGTACTTTACCTAATGCATAACGTAGTCTCTGTCCACCAGAGTGTTCATTGTGTGCAGTTGTTACTCTGAAGTGTTGCAGGCTTATCCTCCTCTGCAGCCGCTGGATGGATCCGTTACTTTGGTCAGTGTGTGTCAATAAAGACAATAACGGCCCCATTTTACTAATAAAACTAGTGAAAACCTGACTTCAAATGCAACTCAAGCAGAAGTACACAAGTATAATCAGTTTTAGATACTTATCTTATCCTATATCATGTGTTTTTAAATGCGTTTTAATAGAAAAAAGTAACTATGCTTATTAAAACGACAATATTTGCCTCTGAAGTTAAGTGGAGTATAATATAAAGTGGCATACATTGGCCGTAAAGCAGAAGTACAATCCATTTCAGATACTTTTAAAAATACTGTGTAGTATAGTAGTACAGTCCTGCGTTACATATATGCGTTTTAATATGAAAAAAGTAACTATGGTTGTTAAAACTATAGTAAAAGGACAATAGTTGCCTCTGAAATTAAGTGGAGTATAAAAGTAGCATAAAATGGAAATACTCGTAGTATTTGGTCATGTTACTTTACTTAATTACATTTTTACTAATAAAACTAGTACAATCCTGACTTCAAATGCAACTCAAGCAGAAGTACAAAAGTATAATCAGTTTTAGATACTTTGTAAAATACTGTGTAGTATAGTAGTACAGTCCTGCCTTATATCATGTGTTTTTATACACGTTTTAATATGAAGAAAGCTTGTTAAAACTAGTAAAACGTGAAGTATAAAAATAGCATAAAATGGAAATACTTGAGTACTATTTTGTTATAATGTTACTTTACTTAATTACTACATTTTTACTAATAAAACTAGTGAAATCCTGACTTCAAATGCAACTCAAGCAGAAGTACACAAGTATAATCAGTTTTAGATACTTATCTTGTCCTATATCATGTGTTTTTAAATGTGTTTTAATAGGAAAAAGTAACTATGGTTGTTAAAACTATAGTAAAAGGACAATATTTGCCTCTGAAATTAAGTGAGTGAAATATAAAAGTAGCATAAAATGGAAATACTATAAGTACTATTCTGTCATAATGTTACTTTACCTAAGTATTGTGCATAACGTAGTCCCTGTGTTCCTCCTCGTTACAGAAGCTATTCAGTGCAGTTGTTACTCTGAAGTGTTTGCAGGCTTATCATCCTCTGCGGCCGCTGGATGAATCCGTTACTTTGGTTAAAATTTGGTGTCAGTGTGTGTCAATAAAGACAATAATGGCCTCCTGCAGAGACCCCCCCCCTTCCTCCCCAAACCTTATTAAACTCCAGCCGGTGTTTCTGAGGATCACAAAGCCTGGCGGCGTGTTTCAGAGGCAGCGTGTTGACACATCACCGCAGGGGGTAGAAACGCCTCAAAGGGGGAAGTTAACTTTGGTTTCAACCCTCTTCACAACGCATCACACACCCAGATGCTTTTATCAGAGAGAGAGAGGAAAGGGGGGGGGGTTGCTGTTTCCACTGTTTCCACTCCAGAGTCTCATTACTGGCCAGGGTCTCCCACAACGCCAATCAGACCCCCAAACATCACAAAAGCCCGGAGCAGAAAAGCCTGCGGTGATTACTGGCCGAGCAGAAAAAGTGTTTTTTGGACAAAAGCCCCGGCTGCAGAGAGAAGAGATACTTGTGCGGATAATCACATTCCTGCAGATGCTGATTTTATACTTGGATAAGACCAGGTTTTTAATCTACTTTCTAATGTTATGTAAGATCTTGCATCGTCGATGACAAAGAGAAAATATATTATTAAGTTGAAACTTTACAGCAGGGCTATTCCATTTTTTGGCCTAATTTTTTTTTAGGCCAGAGTGCAAAGAGGGTGTTAAATTGAGAGATAGAGGGGAAGACATTGCCTGAAAACTTCTGCGGGCTCGGGTTTTGAACCCACCTACTAGCTACTGTAGTGACAACCTACTGTAGTGACAAACCACCTACTAGCTACTGTAGTGACAACCCACCTACTAGCTTCTGTAGTGACAACCCACCTACTAGCTACTGTAGTGACAACCCACCTACTAGTTACTGTAGTGACAACCCACCTACTAGCTACTGTAGTGACAACCCACCTACTAGCTACTGTAGTGACAACCCACCTACTAGCTACTGTAGTGACAACCCACCTACTAGCTACTGTAGTGACAACCCACCTACTAGCTACTGTAGTGACAAACCACCTACTAGCTGTAGTGACAACCCACCTACTAGCTACTGTAGTGACAACCCACCTACTAGCTACTGTAGTGACAACCCACCTACTAGCTACTGTAGTGACAACCCACCTACTAGCTACTGTAGTGACAACCCACCTACTAGCTACTGTAGTGACAACCCACCTACTAGCTACTGTAGTGACAACCCACCTACTAGCTACTGTAGTGACAACCCACCTACTAGCTACTGTAGTGACAACCCACCTACTAGCTACTGTAGTGACAACCCACCTACTAGCTACTGTAGTGACAACCCACCTACTAGCTACTGTAGTGACAACCCACCTACTAGCTACTGTAGTGACAACCACCTACTAGCTACTGTAGTGACAAACCTACTAGCTACTGTAGTGACAAACCACCTACTAGCTACTGTAGTGACAACCCACCTACTAGCTACTGTAGTGACAACCCACCTACTAGCTACTGTAGTGACAACCCACCTACTAGCTACTGTAGTGACAACCCACCTACTAGCTTCTGTAGTGACAACCCACCTACTAGCTACTGTAGTGACAACCCACCTACTAGCTACTGTAGTGACAACCCACCTACTAGCTACTGTAGTGACAACCCACCTACTAGCTACTGTAGTGACAACCCACCTACTAGCTGTAGTGACAACCCACCTACTAGCTACTGTAGTGACAACCCACCTACTAGCTACTGTAGTGACAACCCACCTACTAGCTTCTGTAGTGACAACCCACCTACTAGCTACTGTAGTGACAACCCACCTACTAGCTACTGTAGAAACCCACCTACTAGCTACTGTAGTGACAACCCACCTACTAGCTACTGTAGTGACAACCCACCTACTAGCTACAGTAGTGACAACCCACCTACTAGCTACAGTAGTGACAACCCCCTACTAGCTACTGTAGTGACAACCACCTACTAGCTACTGTAGTGACAACCCACCTACTAGCTACTGTAGTGACAACCCACCTACTAGCTGTAGTGACAACCCACCTACTAGCTACAGTAGTGACAACCCCCTACTAGCTACAGTAGTGACAACCCACCTACTAGCTACTGTAGTGACAACCCACCTACTAGCTACTGTAGTGACAACCCACCTACTAGCTACTGTAGTGACAACCCACCTACTGGCTACTGTAGTGACAACCCACCTACTGGCTACTGTAGTGACAACCCACCTACTAGCTACTGTAGTGACAACCCACCTACTAGCTACTGTAGTGACAACCCACCTACTGGCTACTGTAGTGACAACCCACCTACTGGCTACTGTAGTGACAACCCACCTACTGGCTACTGTAGTGACAACCCACCTACTGGCTACTGTAGTGACAACCCACCTACTAGCTACTGTAGTGACAACCCACCTACTAGCTACTGTAGTGACAACCCACCTACTAGCTACTGTAGTGACAACCCACCTACTAGCTACTGTAGTGACAACCCACCTACTGGCTACTGTAGTGACAACCCACCTACTAGCTACTGTAGTGACAACCCACCTACTAGCTACTGTAGTGACAACCCACCTACTAGCTACTGTAGTGACAACCCACCTACTAGCTACTGTAGTGACAACCCACCTACTAGCTACTGTAGTGACAACCCACCTACTAGCTACTGTAGTGACAACCCACCTACTGGCTACTGTAGTGACAACCCACCTACTGGCTACTGTAGTGACAACCCACCTACTGGCTACTGTAGTGACAACCCACCTACTGGCTACTGTAGTGACAACCCACCTACTAGCTACTGTAGTGACAACCCACCTACTAGCTAGCTACTGTAGTGACAACCCCCTACTAGCTACTGTAGTGACAACCCACCTACTAGCTACTGTAGTGACAACCCACCTACTGGCTACTGTAGTGACAACCCACCTACTAGCTGTAGTGACAACCCCCTACTAGCTACTGTAGTGACAACCCACCTACTAGCTACTGTAGTGACAACCCACCTACTGGCTACTGTAGTGACAACCCACCTACTAGCTGTAGTGACAACCCACCTACTAGCTACTGTAGTGAGAACCCACCTACTAGCTACTGTAGTGAGAACCCACCTACTGGCTACTGTAGTGACAACCCACCTACTAGCTGTAGTGACAACCCACCTACTGGCTACTGTAGTGACAACCCACCTACTAGCTGTAGTGACAACCCACCTACTAGCTGTAGTGACAACCCACCGACTAGCTACTGTAGTGAGAACCCACCTACTGCTACTGTAGTGACAACCCACCTACTAGCTGTAGTGACAACCCACCTACTGGCTACTGTAGTGACACCCACCTACTAGCTGTAGTGACAACCCACCTACTAGCTGTAGTGACAACCCACCTACTAGCTACTGTAGTGAGAACCCACCTACTAGCTGTAGTGACAACCCACCTACTAGCTTTAGTGACAACCCACCTACTAGCTGTAGTGACAACCCACCTACTAGCTACTGTAGTGAGAACCCACCTACTAGCTACTGTAGTGACACCCACCTACTAGCTGTAGTGACAACCCACCTACTAGCTACTGTAGTGACAACCCACCTACTGGCTACTGTAGTGACAACCCACCTACTAGCTGTAGTGACAACCCACCTACTAGCTGTAGTGACAACCCACCTACTAGCTACTGTAGTGACAACCCACCTACTAGCTGTAGTGACAACCCACCTACTAGCTACTGTAGTGAGAACCCACCTACTAGCTACTGTAGTGACAACCCACCTACTAGCTGTAGTGACAACCCACCTACTAGCTGTAGTGACAACCACCTACTAGCTACTGTAGTGACAACCCCCTACTGGCTACTGTAGTGACAACCCACCTACTAGCTGTAGTGACAACCCACCTACTAGCTGTAGTGACAACCCACCTACTAGCTACTGTAGTGACAACCCACCTACTAGCTGTAGTGACAACCCCCTACTAGCTGTAGTGACAACCCACCTACTAGCTACTGTATGAGAACCCAAAATCACCAGAACATAGAATCTCTTCTACAAAATAACGTTTTAAAATGAAAATGTGTGTTTTCTGAGACATTAAAGCAACGTTTTGTGAAAATAAATTGTCTGTTGTCACCAAGGCCACGTGTATTAGTGACTAGGTGTAAAAACTACTAATCCTATGCAACTCAGATGAAGTACACAAGTATAATCACTTTCAGATACTTTGTAAAATACTGTGTAGTATTAGTAGTTCAGTCCAGTGTTATATCATGCGTTTTAAATATGAAGAAAGCTTGTTAAAACTAGTAAAACGACAATATTTGCCTCTGAAATTAAGTGGAGTGAAGTATAAAGTGGCATAAAATGGAAATACTCGAGTACTATTTAGTCATAATGTTACTTACCCAAGTATTCAATTAGCAGAATATCACAAATCAAGTAATACTGTAGCCAATAATGATGACAAAAATAGTTTGAAGATTTTTTGTTGACTGCTTATTGGCGAGGTTGATAAAAGTTTCATTAATGACCGCCTTTTTCTTACATTATCCCTTACTTATAAATGCCAGAATACAGCCAACGATGATGTAAAAAATATAGAGATTAAAGAGAAATATACTGGAGTTTGTGTTATTAAAAAGTTTAATAATTCCAGTTACTGAGAGTGTCATTTTAGGCCAAACATATGCATGTTATGTTCAAAGCACAAGGATAAAGTCACAGGTTTATAGCAAATTAGGGCTGTGCAATTAAATCGTATTTTAATCTCGATTACGATTTTGGCTTGCAACGATTACGAAGACAACGTAATCGAAAAAAAAAATTATTATTTAATTTAAAAAAAAAAAAATTATTTTTTATTATTATTTTTTAAATTGTTTTTTTCAGTTGAATTATACTTCAAGTTCAGGCTAATTAACTGTTAAAAAAATACTGTTCACATTTTTTTTTTCAATAATGGATGTTTTCAAAGTAAATGGATAATTTTTTTAATAAGTGTGATATCAATTATTGACCAAAAAATAATCGTGATTATGATTTTGGCCATAATCGCACAGCCCTAGCAAAAATCATCAACAATTTAATAAAATATCACTGCGATATTACCATTTAAACTCCAGGGCTTTCTATATTAAAAAAGTTTATTCGCTATAAACTGCACTGTAACTTTTAACTTTTATCCATGTATTTTTTCTTTTAATGTTTATTTTATTATCTTTTCTTTTAATGACTGATTTTAAATGCCATTTTTAAAATGTCTTCCATTTTTGTAAAGCACTTTGAATTACCTTGTGTTGAAAGTGCTATATAAATAAACTTGCCTTGCCTTGCCTTGCCTTGCCTTGCCTTGCTGCTTAGAGTTAAACGTTTAATTTAAACCAAAAGTATTGCAAGTTACGTTCACCAAAAATCACCAAAAACATCAGTTCGACATCGTAATTTATCCTCTTGGTGCTTTATATAATAATAAATCAACCAGAACACGGACGAGAATCAGAGCCCAGGTAATAATTTCCCCAATGATGATGGAAAGAACACAGATGAGATAAAACACGGACATCCTGCCAGCTAATTGGGGGTTTAACAATAGGAAGGAGCGGCAGAGGCCAGAGGAGGTGATACCGAAATCCTGAGAGCCCAAAAAAAACCCTTCATTTGCATCAAGTGGCCCCAGAATAGCTTCGACTCCCCCGCGCGCTATCATGGAACGGCAGATTATTCATCTGCTTGCAAATTGGCACATCAAAGTCAACTGCAGAGCGGCGTGATTAGATGACGGGGAGAGAATCGGCTTCAATACGAGACGACGTTCAGTTCATTTCTGAACAAAAGGGAAGCCGTTTAATGTTTAAAAAAGCAACATATTTGGGTCTGTAAGAGACACAGTTTAGCGCTGCGTGTAAAGAGGAAATAGTGACGGTATCTGTTTGTGTACGTTTTGTTTTTTGGCATTTACACAATGCCGTTTGTTAAAAGAAGAATTTTATCTGCAGGTAGTCTTTGTTAATTAGAGATATGAACATGATTGAAGTCGTCTCAAAGCCATGTACTGATTCTATATGATTACGGTGAGCCTGATGTTGTCAAATAGGAATCTGACTTAATAGAAATGACCAAATACGGATATGTAGCATGTAAGTGTGTGTGTGTGTGTGTGTGTGTGTGTTGTGTTGTGGTGTGTGTGTGTGTGTGTGGTGTGTGTGTGTCTTACGTTGGAAAGGCTGGTGTCCCCCGCTTTGTTGACCTCTGTAGTTTCCTTGGTAGGAGTTTGGTGGAGCAGTGTTGCTATACTGACCACCTCCTCCTCCACCTCTTCCTCCTCCACCTCCTCCTCCTCCTCTTCCTCCATGTTGGTTTCTGTTCATACTGTGACTGAAGAGGAAGAGACAGAAAGATATACTGTTAGCAACTTATTCACAACACGAAAACATGTCTTTTGTATTTCTTTATACAAAACAAGGCAAGTTTCAACACAAGGCAATTCAAAGGGCTTTACAGAAATGAAGACATTAGAAACATATTATAAAATGGCGTCTAAACACTCATTTAAAAGCAAGATAATAAATAGTGGCCGTCAAGTTTTTTAACGCACTAATTATTTTAACGTGCGATTAACGCATGTGTATTTGTCCTCGGCCCGCCCCGTAGTTTCAGAGCCCAAAGGCTTCACGTTGTTGTTGTTAGTTGGATGGTGGGGATTCTATTCTAGCGAGAGATATGGATACAAAACAAGGTGTTTTAAAAGCAAGCCACGCACACAGCTGATGCTCAGCCCCGATGCTCGCGGCAGACCACGCTTGAAAGTTTGCCGGGGAGACGCCTGGACAACAACAGCGATAGCTAAATGGGTGGCTACGCTTAAAGGCCCTGACACCAGGCAGTCACCAGAGAACTCGCCGACATCCGACACCGACAGATCCATCGACGAGTTCTCCTGCATATTGGCCGTGTGTCGCACTGAAATACACCTCTTACTTCAGCCGAGCACGTACGAACTGCGCATGCGTGAGTGCAATAACTCTCCTTACCAGCAGGCGGCGGTAGTGTGTATTCGTCATTCAAAATAGGCAACACCGAAGACAGAGAAGAAGAACAGACTGATATACAAACAAATTGCGGGTGCCGTTCCACCCGGCCGATTCAACATGTTGAATCGGCCGTGTCGACCGTGAAAGGCCAAATAAGGCGTGTCACGGCCGAGGGTTCGGGACACACCAAATTGACTTTGGGCGACAAGGAACCCGTTTTCGCCCAACAACGCAAGACGGCCGATATCGGCCTGTGTGTAGGGGCCTTTACATTGTGGAGACGAGGGGCTGCCTTAGATAATTCGGATCGCATCCACGTGTCGACTGCACATCACAGCGCATTATTTTGACCCCAGGTGGGAACTTCAGTCTCATGCTTTGACTCTTATGAGACAGAGGAGCGGCATCTCGCCGACAACTGGCTCAGTGCAGAGAAGTACACGGGGGTTGTTTTTTTTAATATTATATATCTTTCAAGTTTTAATTACTCTTATCAACATGTGCTTTATGCAAATGTTTGTTTTTCTCTCTCTCTACCTACCTACCTACCTACCTACAGGTAGGTATACATACATACATACATACATATCTATATTATATATATACATATACATATACATATATATATATACATATATATACATCTATATACATATCATCTATATATACATATACATATATATATACATATACATATATACATATATACTATACATATACATATATATATAGGTGGGTATATATATACATATATATATATATATATATAGGTGGGTATATATATATATATAATATATATATACCCACCTATATATATATATATTATAATATATATATATAGGTGGGTATATATATATATATATAATATATACCCACCTATATATATATCTATATATATATATATATATATATATACCCCCTATATATATTATATATATATATATATATATATATATATATATATATTATATATATATATATATATATATATATAGATAGGTGGGTATATATATATATATATATATATATATATACCCACCTATATATATATATATTATGTATATTATATAATATATATATATATATATATATACCCACCTATATATATATATATATATATATATATATATACCCACCTATATATATATATATATATATATGTATAATACCCACCTATATATATATATATATATATATGTATATATATATATATATATATATATTATATATATATATACCCCTATCTATATATATATATATATATATATATATATATACCCACCTATATATATATATATATATATATTATATATATATATAGGTGGTATATATATATATATATATATATATATATATATATATATATATAGGTAGGTAGGTAGGTAGATTTAGAACAGATTAAAAATGTGCGATTAATCGCGATTAATTATTGTAATCGACTGACAGTCCTTCAAACGTGTGAATTATTCATTATTCTGACACCATTTAGATAAAAAACACTTAATATACAAAGAAAATACTCTTGTTTACTGTTCTCTGTCTCCATCATCACTGGCTCCTAATACTCAGTGAATGAAATCAATCACGATAAAAGATTATTTCCTTCACGACGCTCCCCCTCCTCTCAGCACCTGCCTGTCTGGCCCATCGAGCCTCATAACTGCCCGAATTAAAGTCTTATTTAGCAGAAAAACCCCAAAAACTGGATTCCAGTCAGTCTCCTCATCCTGCTGCATGATTAATTCCCAAACACGCCACAGTCGCACGGAGCCAGATGTTCAATTATTCACATTTCCTTAATGATAATATCACAGTGCGCAGCTTAGATCACAATCAAGCACGGCTGCTTAATGGGGAGCATGGAGAAAGGGAGGGGTGCAGACATTTAAACACACTTTCTGTTTTAAAATACTGAACTGTGTCCGCCACGAATCTAAATACTGAGTCACTGCTGGCGCTGTTTAATACTCTCTTAAAATGATATCACAAACTGCATGAAGGGGTACAAGCAGGTGTTGTGTGTTTAAATGATGCTGGTTTATAAGCTCCAAAAAATGAGGAAAATTACAATTAATTTTTACTAATTGCTGTGTTTTTTGAAAGACTATATCTTAGGGACAATTATCACAAAAGAAGTGACATTCAGTCCTAAAACCCTGAAATGAGTCAGTATTTTCGCACTTCCTCGTCTGGCAGTGTCTACAGATGACTGTTGGCGCATTTCCACTACACGGCCTCGCTCGGTATAGTTAGGCCTGGCTCACTTTATGGCGCATTTCCATTACAGTTTAGGAACTGGGGTAGTACTATAGTAACGGATAGCACTCAGAGCTCACAGCTCCTCATATCTGTTCAGAAACTAGACACAAGTTAAACAAGTACAACCACAGACTGCCTGTGTCATGGTGAATACAGTCGCTGCTTTATTTATGTCTGTATAGGCCGTTGTTTGAGTGTGGACGGTCGGAGCATATACTGCGTTAGCTTAGCCAATCTCCATCTAGAAAACACGCATTTTAAAAGGTGTTTCGCCTGCCGTCTGTCTGCAGACTTGTCAAAGCATTAATTCATGGTTGTTACTAACGTATCAGTGTGTTGTTACTTCATCATTTAGAAACGTGTATTACAATTAAATCACGGTCAAATATGTCCATCTTGTTTAGTTGTAGCCCCCTTGCCAGCGACGCTCTCTCTAGTTTAGCATACTCAGCCCGACTCAGCCTCGTTGTCTCTGGCCCTAGACCCACCATTTTATGAGGCCAGAAAAACTGTGAATTAGGACCCGCCGGCCGTACTAGGCCAAGTGGAAACGCAACCAAGACGGGCCGCTGACGTCACAGCCCTCTTAGACCGTGCTCCGCGCTGTAGTGGAAACGCGCCATAAGACTACAAAATATTGAAATTGACAGTGAGGAAACGTTGTGTTTTTGAGTTGTTCGACCTGTAGTTTCAGTGTGACCCTTTAAACATTAGAGCCTAGTAAAATAATATACGTTTTTGTGGTTTTATTTTCCTAAACAATAACCACCTAAACCCAAATTCCTCGATCAAAGAGAACGAAAATGAAGCATCGATAGAGATTTCTTAGCAAAGCTTTTGGATAGATGTGAAGAGAGGAAGTTACCCCAGAGCTCTGAACCCGGACTGGTCAGGTGGGCCGGCTGTCGGTGCTGGTTGAAGCCGTTTGGGGTCTCCATGGTTGTCTGTTCCCTCCTCCCAGTCCCCGGGCTTCAGCACCGCATTGGCCATCCTGAGACAACAACAACAACAACAAGAGTTAAAGTACATTTATATGTGAAATCACAGAGATGAGGGCGGCCATTTTCCATCATCCATCAACTGCTTTTAAATCTGTGATAAACGTTTGGTTTTTTTACTTTGGAAAGTGTCCTTGAGTTTCAAGAAAAGCTCTATGAATAAAATATATTATTATTAATCCGCCGCTGAAAATAGTTCCAACTAATTATCACTAGAGCACCAAATGTGTATCATCCACCCGCTGAAAATAGTTCTAACAAATTATCACTAGAGCACAATATGTGTATCAATCCGCTGCTGAAAATAGTTCCAACAAATTATCACTAGAGCACCAAATGTGTATCAATCCACCGCTGAAAATAGTTCCAACAAATTATCACTAGAGCACCAAATGTGTATCAATCCGCTGCTGAAAATAGTTCCAACAATTATCACTAGAGCACCAAATGTGTATCAATCCGCTGCTGAAAATAGTTCCAACAAATTATCACTAGAGCACCAAATGTGTATCAATCCGCTGCTGAAAATAGTTCAACAAATGATCACTAGAGCACCATTTGTATCAATCCGCCGCTGAAAATAGTTCCAACAAATGATCACTAGAGCACCACATTTTATCAATCCCCGCTGAAAATAGTTCCAACAAATGATCACTAGAGCACCACATTGTATCAATCCGCCGCTGAAAATAGTTCCATCAAATTATCACTAGAGCACCGAATTTGTATCAATCCGCCGCTGAAAATAGTTCGAACAAATAACTAGAGCACCAAACTTGTATCAATCCGCTGCTGAAAATAGTTCCAACAAATTATCACTAGAGCACAACATTTGTATCAATCCGCTGCTGAAAATAGTTCTAACAAATTATCACTAGAGCACAATATGTGTATCAATCCACTGCTGAAAATAGTTCCAACAAATTATCACTAGAGCACCAAACTTGTATCAATCCGCCGCTGAAAATATTTCCAACAAATTATCACTAGAGCATCAAATGTGTATCATCCACCGCTGAAAATAGTTCCAACAAATTATCACTAGAGCACCAAATGTGTATCAATCCACCGCTGAAAATAGTTCTAACAAATTATCACTAGAGCACAATATGTGTATCAATCCGCTGCTGAAAATAGTTCCAACAAATGATCACTAGAGCACCATATGTTATCAATCCGCTGCTGAAAATAGTTCCAACAAATTATCACTAGAGCACCAAATGTGTATCAATCCGCTGCTGAAAATAGTTCCAACAAATTATCGCTAGAGCACCAAATGTGTATCAATCCGCTGCTGAAAATAGTTCTAACAAATTATCACTAGAGCACAATATGTGTATCAATCCGCTGGAAAATAGTTCCAAATTATCACTAGAGCACCAATGTGTATCAATCCGCTGCTGAAAATAGTTCCAACAAATTATCACTAGAGCACAATATGTGTATCAATCCGCTGCTGAAAATAGTTCCAACAAATTATCACTAGAGCACCAAACTTGTATCAATCCGCTGCTGAAAATAGTTCCAACTAATGATCACTAGAGCACCATGTGTATCAATCCGCTGCTGAAAATAGTTCCAACAAATTATCACTCGAGCACCAAATTGTGTATCAATCCCCGCTGAAAATAGTTCCAACAAATTATCACTAGAGCACCAAATGTGTATCAATCCGCTGCTGAAAATAGTTCCAACAAATTCACTAGAGCACCATATGTGTATCAATCCGCTGCTGAAAATAGTTCCAACAAATTATCACTAGAGCACCAAATGTGTATCAATCCACCGCTGAAAATAGTTCCAACAAATTATCACTAGAGCACCAAATGTGTATCAATCCGCCGCTGAAAATAGTTCCAACAAATTATCACTAGAGCACAATGTGTATCAATCCACCGCTGAAAATAGTTCCACAAATTATCACTAGAGCACCAAATGTGTATCATCCACCGCTGAAAATAGTTCCAACAAATTATCACTAGAGCACCAAATGTGTATCAATCCACCGCTGAAAATAGTTCCAACAAATTATCACTAGAGCACCAAATGTTATCAATCCACCGCTGAAAATAGTTCCAACAAATTATCACTAGAGCACCAAATGTGTATCAATCCGCTGCTGAAAATAGTCCCCATCAAAATCACAATTTCCTATTGTTTGATAAAAACAGAGCAGCTTTTTGGGGAAATTACACATAAAATATTAGTATATATATATTTGTGTTTTTAAAAGTACTTCCTGAGTAGGAACTAATGGCCTGAGAACCACAGACTGAAATCATATTTGAGGTATTTTCATGTTATTTTAGACGTTATAAGAAATACTGTCATTACCAACTTAAACCTGCAAAATGTTTTTCATAATTGACCCTGAAACTGAAAATGAATATTTTCTTCTCGTTATGCAATAGACAAGTTGTTTTAAATCATATTAATATATTTTTTTTAATAGTTCCCAACAAAAATTAACTAGAGCACCAAATGTGTATCAATCCGCCGCTGAAAATAGTCCCCATCAAAAGCTAAATTCCAATTGTTTGATAAAACCTAAATTGAGCAGCTGTTTTGGGAAATTACAGATAAAATAATCAATGTATATATTTGTGTTTTAAAGTACTTCTTTAGTAGGAACTAATAGCCTGAGAACCACAGACAGGAATAATTATTTTAGGTCTTTTCATGTTATTTTTAGACGACATGAGGTGCTAAACGAACTCCTATATTAACACCTGACACAAAAGGCTTCAACATTGGTAAATCATATCGGAGATGAAGTTTAATAAAGAAAAACCCCTCTCACTTTGCTCCGGAGAGGAGGACTGCCTTGAACACAAAGTCTTTCTCGAAGGCAGGATCCCTGAACTTCACTCTGGAAAAGGAGAAGCAGACAAATCATTTCACAACGAGAACAAACACTCACATCTTCAGAGTTTGTGGAGCATTATTCTGGCTGTCATTTTCAACCTGCCTCGTCTTCCTCACCCTGTCATTTCCCCACATGCTCCTTCCTGACTGCCTTTTCTCCTCTAAATGTGTATTATTCTAAAGAAAGGTGGCCGAAAAAGCAGCGAATCACTGGGATAATATACAGGACAGATATATAGGAGATGGTTTGTTTACTTAAAGTATATGTATGTGTATATGTATACTAAGTACTGTATACTGAGACGATGTAAACACAAGGTTTTCTGTGTGTTTCCAACGTTTTTATATGCTTCAAAAACAGGTTGTATTGAAAGAGAATGGATAGACAAAATAACAGGAACACCTAGGCGTTACTGGAGAAGGCCTTCAATTCTGATTCTGAAATGTAAGACTTTTTAAGACCCCGCGGGAACCCTGTGAAAACACATCTAAGAATACGTTTATCACGTCTGCTTCTAGACAACTTATGGGAGAGCTTCTTACCCGATGGCGCTGTTGTGTGCGATGTCTCGCAGCGTTGGGATGGGGGACGTCACTGGCCTGAAGAGTAAATGTTAAATAAAGGTTAATAAGGAGGAGGGGTCGCCATGTTGGATCAGAGCATCAGAGAGTTTGTTAAAAACATCAGAACACGAGAGAAAATGTGTGAATAAAGCGTCCTTACTGATCTGGTAGAATAGGTTTGTCGTCAAGGTTTAATAAACCCTGGATCCCATGGCACAGCTCTGCAGGGATCTCAGTGTCCTTAACGAGGAAAATGAAAGTTTTAATCAATTAATAAATTAGGATTTTGTTAAATGACAAGCAGAAGAAAAAAAAAAGTATATTTCTCACATTTTTATTGACTTATTTTGTCCATAAGTTTTTTTGTAACGTAAATATTAAGATATAAATATATCAAAATATGATTTTCTTAATTGTTTTTATATATTTAAGCATCTATATACATACACACTTATGACCTACATAAATAATAAATAATTATTAAAAAACTGCCAAAATAAATACAAATATGGAGTTTTTAAAGATTTGAAGATGTAGATTTTGAATTGACTTATTTTGGACATCACATTTTTTTCTTACGGTATAATAAATATTAAGATATATAGAAATATATCAAATATTAATATAATTTCCTGCATTTTTTGTATATATTTAAATATCTATATACACATACACTCATGACATACATAAATAAATACAGTTAATGATAAAAAAAACTGCCAAAATAAAGTAAAATATGGAGATTTGTTCATTTTTAAATTTATTCAGGCGTTTTTTGGTCTTAATTTGCCTCAAAGTCACTGATAATATGTACGTTCTCAATAAGATGAAGTCTTTCCATTCCGATATCTTTCATTGACGGCGTTTCTTTCATTTATCCGGTCATTATTGTCACTTTTTCTACTCTTTTAAAGTCCATTTTATTCAATGTTGAACTTGTTCCAGCAGTGACTGTGCTGCATATCTACTCTAAAAGTCTGTAAAGTTGTGCTTTTCCTCTTCAGATGTGCTCATTAGGAAAAATATGAGTCAATAACAATTTGCTTTGGTTTGCAAAATGCATAATCAACACGAATAAATCCGACTCAGGCGACACCTGCTCAGCATCAGAGACACATCTGCAGAGGAGTGATGCAGCAAGTTCGATTCACAGAAGATTATTATTGTTTTTATTATCATCACAGGCTGAGCAGCTGAGAGGAGAGCGTCAGCTGCAGTTACTATATCCTTAAACAAATGTTGATTTAAAATGCATTTAAACAATATACTCTGAGAAAACTAGCTGCTACTTCATCAAATGTACTGTGAATAAAACACTGAGTTCAAACTAAATACATATAATACCGATAAGTTCCTTCATTAGAAAGTTTACTTAAGAGTAGCTCTGCAACTTTTTCATAACCCAATCATCGTTTTAACAATTCTTCCTTAAAAAAAAGCCAGAAAAAGCTTCTTTTTTAAAAAATATATAAATATGACGTTTTCTTGCTTGTCTCTGTTTTATGTTGAAGTGAATGTTTCAGTATTCAAAGTATGTAAAAACAAGACATTAACGGTACGTCCACACGGCAGCATCAACGGAGACGCTTCCAAGTTGAGAAGTTCAACTTTTCAAGCGTCGAAGCGTCAGCCAATCAAATCATATGCCAGTACAAGCTCTAGCCAATCAAATCATATGCCAGTACAAGCTCTAGCCAATCAAATCATATGCCAGTACAAGCTCTAGCCAATCAAATCATATGCCAGTACAAGCTCTAGCCAATCAAATCATATGCCAGTACAAGCTCTAGCCAATCAAACTGCGTGCTTGTGTGTCCGGGGGCGGGAGATTAATGTGATTGGTTGTTGGTCGCGCTCCAGACACGCCCACCAGCAAGCGTCAACGCACGCTGCCGTGTGGACGTACCGTAAGACGTTGTATTGGACTTTTGAGAAAGTACGATAGGCTGCCTACTTAAAAGTACACAAATATTTCCATGAAAATACACAAGAAAGTACTTTTAAATATCTTGGTATACTGCTGAGAGTGTGAGAAATCACCAAGACATCAATAAAGGTTTTAGCTTAATCTATAAAACGATATATTTGATTTGTATAACGGTGTAACTCAAGTGAAGTACAAAACATGTCGTCAACATTAAAACTACATTTCCCATCAGCCCCTTTGTGGCTCCCTGTCTAAAAGTGCGTCCACCGTTTCAAAGCTTTGTTATAACCAACAATAATTACTTCTAAAGACGGTACAACGCGGTCCCTTGATTTGAATTGAACGCGTGTCGTTACCTCGTTAGATTCTGTGCGGTACAGTTCGTGAATGAAGTCGAACAGCGGGTGAGATTTCCCAACAAACATCAGATCGCTGCCAAGACTGTTCCTCCTCTCTGCAAGAAGACGGACATGTATATCATAAATCAATGTCATCTGAATAATGTCAACTATAAATAACATGTTCTACCAATGTGCCATCTCATCTCGTCCACTGCCGTCTGTGTGTTAGATTACAAACTTCATGACAGACTTAAAACTTAAAAATCAATCCAACACTAATCCCCTCATCACATACATACATTTAGTTATAGAAGTTCATTTAAATGGTGTCTTTGTACTCACGTTCCTCAGTAGTGAGGTCGGGGTAAACCGTCCGCCAGAGCCGCCCACAGTCTGCGTTCATCGACAAACGGCACAAGGCCACTCCTTCAAAAAGAACAGCACAGATACAGGAAGTTAAAGTGCCATCCAATGAGAAACAAGCATGCGAATGAATGACAGTGCATGGGGGAAAGTGGATTATCTAGGGATGAATTTAAACATTTAAAAAAAACATTTCATTAGGTTTGTTTATATTAAAAGAAAAGGCACATTTCCATCACTTGGGCTTCTCAAGGTTGATTTAAAGAAGAGTTATTTGGAGGGAAGCGACTCACCCTGCCAGGCGTATTTCTTGCCGTTCAGATCGATGGCAAAGTCGTCGGGGTAGAAGTCGATGATGGCAGAATCCTGAGTGAAAAAGAAGCGTTTAAATACAAAAGTAGGCTTACCTTGGTTGCTGATTGGCTAATGGTTACACAAGACAAAACATCGTTATGACATCATAAAGTGACCAGAATCTGATCAGCTCATTTTCAGACAGGTTTTTATAGAAATGGATCAAAAAGAGAGAGAATCTTTGTTCCTGAAACTTTCAGAGTCTCTTTCCACAGAGGGGACACATGTTGATGAAGAAGAGACATGAAGAAGAGGGGACACATGTTGATGTAGAAGAGACATGAAGAAGAGGGACACATGTTGATGTAGAAGAGACATGAAGAAGAGGGGACACATATTGATGTAGAAGAGACATGAAGAAGAGGGGACACATGTTGATGAAGAAGAGACATGAAGAAGAGGGGACACATGTTGATGAAGAAGAGACATGAAGAAGAGGGGACACATGTTGATGTAGAAGAGACATGAAGAAGAGGGGACACATGTTGATGTAGAAGAGACATGAAGAAGAGGGTACACATGTTGATGTAGAAGAGACATGAAGAAGAGGGGACACATGTTGATGTAGAAGAGACATGAAGAAGAGGGGACACATGTTGATGTAGAAGAGACATGAAGAAGAGGGGACACATGTTGATGTAGAAGAGACATGAAGAAGAGGGGACACATGTTGATGTAGAAGAGACATGAAGAAGAGGGGACACATGTTGATGTAGAAGAGACATGAAGAAGAGGGAACACATGTTGATGTAGAAGAGACATGAAGAAGAGGGGACACATGTTGATGTAGAAGAGACATGAAGAAGAGGGGACACATGTTGATGAAGAAGAGACATGAAGAAGAGGGGACACATGTTGATGTAGAAGAGACATGAAGAAGAGGGGACACATGTTGATGAAGAAGAGACATGAAGAAGAGGGGACACATGTTGATGAAGAAGAGACATGAAGAAGAGGGGACACATGTTGATGTAGAAGAGACATGAAGAAGAGGGGACACATGTTGATGAAGAAGAGACATGAAGAAGAGGGGACACATGTTGATGTAGAAGAGACATGAAGAAGAGGGGACACATGATGTAGAAGAGACATGAAGAAGAGGGGACACATGTTGATGTAGAAGAGACATGAAGAAGAGGGGACACATGTTGATGTAGAAGAGACATGAAGAAGAGGGGACACATGTTGATGTAGAAGAGACATGAAGAAGAGGGGACACATGTTGATGTAGAAGAGACATGAAGAAGAGGGGACACATGTTGATGAAGAAGAGACATGAAGAAGAGGGACACATGTTGATGTAGAAGAGACATGAAGAAGAGGGACACATGATGTAGAAGAGACATGAAGAAGAGGGGACACATGTTGATGTAGAAGAGACATGAAGAAGAGGGGACACATGCTGATGTAGAAGAGACATGAAGAAGAGGGGACACATGTTGATGAAGAAGAGACATGAAGAAGAGGGGACACATGTTGATGTAGAAGAGACATGAAGAAGAGGGACACATGCTGATGTAGAAGAGACATGAAGAAGAGGGGACACATGTTGATGTAGAAGAGACATGAAGAAGAGGGGACACATGTTGATGTAGAAGAGACATGAAGAAGAGGGGACACATGTTGATGTAGAAGAGACATGAAGAAGAGGGGACACATGTTGATGTAGAAGAGACATGAAGAAGAGGGGACACATGTTGATGTAGAAGAGACATGAAGAAGAGGGGACACATGTTGATGTAGAAGAGACATGAAGAAGAGGGGACACATGTTGATGTAGAAGAGACATGAAGAAGAGGGGACACATGCTGATGGAGAAGAGACATGAAGAAGAGGGGACACATGTTGATGTAGAAGAGACATGAAGAAGAGGGGACACATGTTGATGTAGAAGAGACACGAAGAAGAGGGGACACATGTTGATGTAGAAGAGACACGAAGAAGAGGAGACACATGTTGATGTAGAAGAGACATGAAGAAGGGGGACACATGTTGATGTAGAAGAGACATGAAGAAGAGGGGACACATGTTGATGTAGAAGAGACATGAAGAAGAGGGGACACATGTTGATGTAGAAGAGACATGAAGAAGAGGGGACACATGTTGATGTAGAAGAGACATGGAGAAGTGGATTTTGCAGAATAGGTCCCCTTTAAAATACGAGTGAACAACAAGAAGCGTTGGATTGTAAAAGGTGTCCTGCTCCTCTCTCTGGACTCACCGGGCTGCTCATCAAACTCCTCCATGTCGGGGGCAGGAAGTTCCCGCTGGCTGCAGGAAAGACTCCCATCAGCTGCTCCAGGGGCTTAAACTGCACAAAGGAACCAAGTCATTTACACTCAGAGTTACAGCGTTAGGTTTTTATTCTAATGAGGAGGAAAAGAGAGAGGGTTGTATTTTCGGACACGTATTGATGTATACAAGACGTCAAAAAGTGCATTTGCATGATAGGAGACCTTTGAGTAGTTTTCTAAGGGTCAATGGAAACAACACGTGAGTATCGTGTCCTATGTTTGGGGTTACTGTATTGATTCTCTCTGATCTTTTTATGTATATTGAACATGCAAAAACTAATCAAGTAGTGACAATAATATTGGATGTTTCAGATTGGTTTAAATGCAAAAGCAGAACCCACTTCTTAAAATAGATGCATATGGAAGTGTGTTTTATATTTCTTGTTGTATTGCAATTACATGATTGCATATCAGAGATTCTTTCCAATACTTTTTCGAGTGTGATGAGATATAGAGTAGAGACAGAAAACAAGAGAAGAGGTTTTGTGTCCATTTCTTTTTACCGGTTTCGTGTCCTTCTCGAAGTCGTCGAACATCCCTTTGATGTCTTTGAAGTCGGAGGCGAAGGGAGCGTAGTGGAACGGGAAGTACCACTTCCAGGAGGCGCAGCCTGCAGAAACACACACTCACATTACGTCACACACATTCAAGTTCTCTTTTCACCGGTGATAAGATGATACATTTGGACAGAACATACCCAACAGAACAGAACACTTCTACCTGTGCAATTAACAAAAGCAGCAAATAACAATTATCTTAATAAAATATTGATCATTTACTATGAACAGGGTTCCTGCAGGTTTCGCCAACTCAAATTTAAGACTTTTTAAGACCTTTTTAAGACCGCTTTGAATAGAATTTAAGACCTATTTAATAAAATATTGATCATTTACTATGAGTCTATTACATAAATAACCGGAACATTTTAAATTTTTTATATATTTTTGTATTTGGATGGATTGAATACCTATGGTGATAATTCAATGTAATACACATTTTTATAGTCTGGTACCTGAAAAAGGTCAAATGGCACTGATGGAACCAGATGTACCCAAATGTGCCGAAAGCTTATTCCGCCTGGAACTTGTTTTTGCTAATATCTCTTAAAAAGGTCAAATTTAACTATTTTGCCTCAATCTTGATACAGGGTACTTATTATATGTTATAGTTTGGATTCCTAAAGCTTTTAGTCTACCATCCCATCATCCAAGGGTAGTTTTCACTATAAGTAATGTTTTCTCTTTAGGCGGAGGTAAGAATTGACCTTTTTTTGCTATGTTCCATCTGTATTCACTCTGACACAGAAACATATATATTGATTCTGACACTTCTACATCCAACTCACAGATGTAACCTTGCTTTGATAAAAGAAATTATTCATATAACCCTTTTAGAAGTGAAGTTGTAGTCATTTGTTTTGGGCATGTCATTTTCGACTGAAACATGAAAAACAGGCTTAACAGGTTAAATTGACACACACACACGATAACGTTTTAAAGGAGTATTTCAAGCTCGAAAAACTATAATTTGAATTCGCAAAATAAGTAGTAAACTGTTAATCTTGTTTGTCTTTCCATTACTTACATTGTTTGGTAGTTTCAATTTCTAAAAGATATTATACATCGATCCCTAACCGATACAGCTTTAAAATGTTCATTAAGTGGCTCGTTGCTACGGTTAACGCTCTCAGTCAGAAAAATCGGTTATTTGTATTTAGACAAAACATACCTATAAGCACAGAACAGAACAATTCTGACAGTGCATTTAACAAAAGCTGCAAATAACAATTATCTTAATAAAATATTGAATGTTTTAATTGATTTACTATGAAGTCTATTACATAAATGACCGGAGAAATGCACAAAGCAGTCTTTAAATTGCTATGATTTGTTCCAAATTATTTTAAAGATGTATTTAATAAAAACACCTGAAGATAAATACAATTCCAAAGCCATCGTCAAATTTGAAGTTTTTTCCCCTTCAATTTAAAGATTTTTAATTCATTACATAAACGTCCGAAAACAGAAACAACTCCCTCCAACCTTTCCTGTTTTATTCAACAGTTTAAAGACTTGTATTTCTTTAAATGTATATCCTAAAATACCCAATTTAAAGATAGTATAACTGAGCAAAATCCTCACATTTGATAAGAGGGTAGTTAGTTAGTTATTTAGGCATTTCTGTTGACATTTCTAAAACTTATAAATGATAATATACATTTTATTTATATTTGTTCTTTGTGATTCAGAACATTTTTAAAGAACTGGACTTGTGTCATTTCCCGACTGACAAAATGAGATAAAAGCTCAGACAGTCAGGACATAAAGCTTTTCTTTGCCCTTTTTCTCTACAAAGTTTCCCCGCAGCTCAAAGCTTTAAATCCAGTGTGATCAGAGCAACGTGACGACGCTGACATTTAAGAACCTCCAGCAGGAATCCTGATCAGTTGAACTGTATACAAGATACACGTCTTTCTACTACAGTGTGTGTGTGGTGTGTGTGTGTGTGTGTGTGGTGTGTGTGTGTGTGTGTGTGTGTCTTTCTCACTACAGTGTGTGTGTGTGTGTGTGTGTGTGTCTTTCTCACTACAGGTGTGTGTGTGTGTGTGTGTCTTTCTCACTACAGTGTGTGTGTGTGTGTGTCTTTCTCACTACAGTGTGTGTGGTGTGTCTTTCTCACTACAGTGTGTGTCTTTCTCACTACAGTGTGTGTGTGTGTGTGTGTGTCTTTCTCACTACAGTGTGTGTGTGTGGTGTGTCTTTCTCACTACAGTGTGTGTGTGTGTGTGTGTGTGTCTTTCTCACTACAGTGTGTGTGTGTGTCTTTCTCACTACAGTGTGTGTGTGTGTGTGTGTGTGTGTGTGTGTGTGTGTGTTGTGTGTGTGTGTGTGTCTTTCTCACTACAGTGTGTGTGTGTGTGTGTGTGTGTGTCTTTCTCACTACAGTGTGTGTGTGTGTGTGTGTCTTTCTCACTACAGTGTGTGTGTGTGTGTGTGTCTTTCTCACTACAGTGTGTGTGTGTGTCTTTCTCACTACAGTGTGTGTCTTTCTCACTACAGTGTGTGTGTGTGTCTTTCTCACTACAGTGTGGTGTGTGTGTCTTTCTCACTACAGTGTGTGTGTGTGTGTGTGTCTTTCTCACTACAGTGTGTGTGTGTGTCTTTCTCACTACAGTGTGTGTGTGTGTCTTTCTCACTACAGTGTGTGTGTGTCTTTCTCACTACAGTGTGTGTGTGTCTTTCTCACTACAGTGTGTGTGTGTGTCTTTCTCACTACAGTGTGTGTGTCTTTCTCACTACATGTGGTGTGTCTTTCTCACTACAGTGTGTGTGTGGTGTGTCTTTCTCACTACAGTGTGTGTGTGTCTTTCTCACTACAGTGTGTGTGTGTCTTTCTTACTACAGTGTGTGTCTTTCTCACTACAGTGTGTGTGTGTGTGTCTTTCTCACTACAGTGTGTGTCTTTCTCACTAGTGTGGTGTGTCTTTCTCACTACAGTGTGTGTCTTTCTCACTACAGTGTGTGTGTCTTTCTCACTAGTGTGTGTGTCTTTCTCACTAGTGTGTGTGTCTTTCTCACTACAGTGTGTGTGTGTCTCACTACAGTGTGTGTGTGTCTCTCACTACATGTGTGTGTCTTTCTCACTACAGTGTGTGTCTTTCTCACTACAGTGTGTGTGTCTCTCACTACAGTGTGTGTCTTTCTCACTACAGTGTGTGTGTCTTTCTCACTACAGTGTGTGTGGTGTTTAATACTTTTTAATAGCCTTAATTTTCGCTAAATTGATTTATCAACTTTTAATACTTTTTAAGACCCGCGGACCCCCTGTGATAACAATTTTTTTTACGTTACTATAAAGGAATACAGTATTAAAGTAACCCTGTGTGTTGAGAAGACAGCACGTCCTCCACCACCTGCTGAGAGCCTCTTGCATCGGGATTAATTCCCTCCACAGCTCGGTGTATCAGACGTGTTTATGTGGGAGTGAAGAAGAGGAGAAGAGGAGGAGGAAGAGTAGTAGCGGTGGAAATGAAACCCTGCAGATGAAGCGTTTGGACCACTTATCCTTCATGAACAAACGCGACCTTCACTTCCCGCAATGCAAGCAGACCCTCTCTGTGAGATAAACCCGGCGCTCTATTATCAAAGATGCTCATTCAGACGATAATACGGGACGTTAGCATGAGGAAGGGTCTCACTTTAATAATCACAGATCATTTATGGTAATGCCAACACATGGTTTGTCTCCGGGAGAAATGCATTCGTGACCTTGTTCAGCGGGGTCAAAGGCCATAAAGCACCGCAAGAACCATTCAGAAAATATATATCTTGTTATATATACTAAGGGCTGATGTTGGGATGTTTAGAAGATAATTGGAATTAAATAGGAAATGGAAAATCAATTAACAAGCCTGGCCGTGTTGGTTAGAAAAGTATTTTAATTTGTATAAAATACATTAATTCATTAAATAGGGGTTTTGTTTTGCTCCCACTGAGATCCACCCCCTCTATAAGCCCCACCCCCTCCCTCTATAAGCCCCCCCCCCTCTATAAGCCCCACCCACCCCCTTCTATAAGCCCCACCCACCCCTGGTGTTATTGATGAGTCTCAGCTGTGATCAGCGCAGTCAACTCGTCTTCGCGGCGCTCGGGTCGAGTCGTCTCTCCTCGTGGATCCGGGTCGACCACGGCAGAACGCCGAGTCGATGACATCACCACGAGGAGAGGCCCCGCCCCCAGAACGAGAGCAGGGAGGAGTGACTGCGACAAGATGGCCGCTCAGCGAATGGATAAACAGCTTCATCATTTCACAGATCTGAGCTCAAGTAAATTAACTACAAATTATGATCAAATCTAAATGTTTAAATTATTTAAAATATAAACCGTATCTATACTAGTATCTAATATGTTCAAATATAACTTTAAAAAAAGGAATAAAGCCAACTTAATGGCACAGCAAAGAAACTTTAAATACATTTGAAGATGCTGTTATTCACCCATTCTTATTAATTAGAAAACATATTATATATTATTTTAAAACTAATTAGTTAAGTAGTTTTGCTGCTATACGTAGTTTACTTTTGAAATCTGTATAAAATGACATTTTGATCAAATCTAAAAGAAAATCAATAGTTTTTTCAATCCCGTCACTTTAAGAGCTTTTCTAAATGTTGGGGAAATAAATACATCCAGCTTTCTTTATGTAGTTTACATTTTAAAAATAAACTACAAATATATGCGTGAACCATCCCAAATAAAACCCCTCCTCCCTCGGGGGGGGTTTCACACCTAAAACCTGACATTCTGTCTCTTTCTGTATTTGGGATAAACCCGTCTCTGGTGATTTAGCGATGTGTGCGTGACCATCATCCCTCTCTCTGAATTAATGGATTCCTGCAGAGCGGCCCCCTGAGAGTCGCATATAGACAACTCACAATCAGCACAAATCCCTCCCACCCCCTGGACCCTCTTATTACCCGACGCTGATGACTTCATTTCAAGATAAAGATCAATATTTTACATCAATAGAAATGATTTAGGGTTTTAGAGAGCAGATAGCGGGGTCTCTGCTGTGTGTCCAGACACTCCACAGTAAGCAGTTCTTGACTTTAAAGCAGGATAATAAAAAACACCTGTCGCTCTGTTAGAAAACAGCCCTGATCCCCCCGTTAGCATCTTGGGACAGAACGAGTGAGTATCCTGAGATGAGTAGCTTCACTTGAACACTAACTGGGGAAAGAAATAATTATAATATATTGGCTTTTAATGAGAATTTGAACAATCATTTTAGTTGAAAATGTAAGTTTTGTGACTAAAATCATGGTTTTGTGACAGTTCCATTTAAAAAAAAAAATAAATTAAAACAGGTTCAATAAATAAAATGGATTGTATAAACACAAGTTCAAGTAAGAATGTGCAATAAAATAAAAATATGTATATACATGTAAGAATTTCAAGTCAAATGTCTAAAAAAAAATATTTACATGAACTAGGAAAATTAAGTAAAAATGTACACTTCATTATATATGAAAGTGTACATTTAATTAATGTATGCACGGTTGATTTACAATGTTAATATTTATCAGTGTTCTTGTAGATAATTGAATAAAACCAGTAAAGTTTGCTTTATGATAGTTTTGTGTGCATTTAATGAACACGCAGAGTGGTGTAATTCATATTGATCATCAAAGAATCAAAATGCTAGTTGGGATATCATCTCTCCGTATCACGACCAGTCTGAAGGTGCCATGTTTTCATAAAGCACACTCTTAAGTGTCAAGACATTTGCTGTCTTTACGCCGTGTGATGATTAAAGACTCAGAAGACAACTGTTTAACCTGTTAGGCCCCGAGCCTGTTTTTCAGGTTTCAGGCTCGAAAATGACATGCCCAAAACAAATGACTACAACTTCACTTCTAAAAGGGTTATATGAATAATTTCTTTTATCAAAGCAAGGTTACATCTGTGAGTTGGATGTAGAAGTGTCAGAATCAATATATATGTTTCTCAGTCAGAGTAAATACAGATGGAACATAGTAAAAAAAGGTCAATTCTTACCTCCGCCTAAAGAAAAAACATTACTTATAGTGAAAACCACCCTTGAATGATGGGATGGTAGACTAAAAGCTTTAGGAATCCAAACTATAACATATAATAAGTACCCTGTATCAAGATTGAGGCAAAACAAGTTCAATTTGACCTTTTTAAGAGAGATTTAGCAAAAAAACAAGTTCCAGGCGGAATAAGCTTTCGGCACATTTGGGTACATCTGGTTCCATCAGTGCCATTTGACCTTTTTCAGGTACTAGACTATAAAAATGATGTATTACATTGAATTATCACCATAGGTATTCATTCCATCCAAAGAAAAACAAATTAATTAATAAAAGACCCGCCGACGGGGGCTTTGGGGCTTAACAGGTTAATTGTAAGCGTTCCCCCCCCCCCCAGTGTTACCTGGTAGTAGTTACGCAGAGTGGCGTAATGAGTTATGATTATCAAAGAATGTAAATGCTAGTTGAGATATCATCTTGCAGTTTGACGACCAGTCTTAAAGTGCCGTGTTCAGACTCTTTAATGTGAGACATTTGCTTCTGTGTCTCTTGATCATTAAAGTCTTTTTGACCAGTTCATTGTGAGTGTTTCCGCCCCAGCTTTTCAGTGTTACCTGGGAGTAGGGATGGGAATTTGAAAGCAAATGCATATTCGAATATTCGACCCCCCCAAAAAACGTTAACCGGTATAAATAAAGTCATAACTTCCAAGCAGGGCTCATCCAAATGTAGCCGAAGAGCAGGGCCATTCATCAAACAGTTACTCCCAAATATATCTCTCTATAAACAGAAATGACTGTGGTGTATATCTAATCGGTGGTCGGACATGTTGCACAGCCTCAGTCACTGCAGAAAAACATCAGTGTATTTGAAATGGATGAATATTCGAAATGCCAAATGTACGTTTTTATCAGTAACCATTCTACCCAAAATAAATGAAATAAATACATGTTCAAATAAGTATAGAAACCAAGTCGAATTTGTCAAATGTATTGAACTGGTGATCACAGTTTGACAGCTATAGGCCTACAGCTTTCATGTGCGGATTCACAATCAGGCCAGCTGTAGAGAAGACCCTCTCAGCTGGAACGGAGGTTGCGGGTATAGCAAGGTATAGTATGTATATATAAGTTTAATTTGGCATAGTTTGCACTCCACACCGCACTCACTAACCTGGTCGAAATCTTTCCACACATTACTCCTTTTTGACGCCATGTCTGTGTAGGACTCTTCTTAGAGTGTAGGACTCTTCTTAGAGTGTAAATAATCACCGGACTATGACTGGTGAAATATGTTGAATATCGGCAAAACTAAATCTCTCCTGTCAAAATGTCTATACTTTGCCGCCACACACGGATGCCAAGCAGTGCTTCGAATATTCGATGAATTGTTCCCATCCCTACCTGGTAGTAGTGATTAAAGACTCGTTGACCAATGTCTTGAGTGTTACCTGGTAGTAGTATCTCAGCACCCAGCAGAGTCCCTCCACGTACGACCGCACCACCTTCTGCCTGAAGTCGTCGTCCGTCTCCTCCACGTCAAACTTCGTCTTGTACCTCTGCCTCCAGCCGTCCTCCCACAACCTGCAGGATTACAGAGGAATATATATAGTGTGTATTAGGATTGCGAGTATGTACTTCTACTTTTTAAAACTTGTGTAAAAGAACTTGGTGACATTACAACACTGCAAATTAATGCCAATTACTTGGGGGGGGGGAATCTTGCGAGGTGAAGGTTGAAATAAAGTGTGGTTTTATTGAAAGTGCCACCCTTTATTTTATTGTTATTTGCTTGTAAAGTAAAGCATTCTGTGATTGTATTCTCTGTATAGGCGTTTCACAGCGATTATAGGAACCAATATAAGATCATTTTACTAAAGAAAACTATAAATAAAGTAAATACGCAACGTTTTACGATTTAAAACTCTAATCTAATAAAAACCTTTTAATATATATTTGCCTGTAAAGCGCATTTGAGCAATGTGAAGAGCGCTGTCATGCATTACTGTTTTTATTATTATTAATATAATGATAATAGGGTTTCACAACAAGACCCTTTTACTAAAAAACTGTAAATAAAGTGTATTGATTTGGTCTTTTTATTTAAACGCTGCATCATCATCTCCTCACACAGTATTTAGCTCCAGATGCATCACACTGCTCTCTTTGGATTCGAGTGGATTAAACATCATTTTCTCCATCACTTCTGTTGTTTGTGACCTTGAGGTATAAATGTATTCAACATTAAAGTGTACGTGACTGTTGGATGAGTCGATCACATGTTTGTAGATGCACCTAAACGATGCATTTGCTTATTAAAGCGCTGCTCTGAGCATGTATAGGCTGAAATGAAATGTGCATTAACTTCCTCTCCGCTGCAGGAACAGTGTAATGGCTTTGACTTCTGGGTAGATGTGTGTTGTGCACACATAATGAAATACGGCAGAGCATGTGTGTGTGTGTGTGTGGATCCTCAGAGAGCGGCTCTTGAGAGGAAAAGCCTCCATGAATACCAATTCAGCCCGACGGATTTAGCAGCTTTGAGGAGAGCGTCAGAGGAATTCACCGGAATATTCTTCTCTGCACAGATTAATCACGTGCGGAGGCAAGTGGGAGCTGTTCAGCAGAGAGAGAGAGGTGTGTGTGTGTGTGTGTGTGTGGATAAACAGCTTGTTCTGCAGCACTGTGGAATTAATGAGTGAATCGCTCTAGTGCGAGAAGCAGGACTTTTTTTGGCACATATTCAACGGTTATATTTCCAATATCCTCGCTACGTTGTTGAAAAACCCACTTTTATATTGAAATGCGTAGTGGATAGATCAGACAATTAACTTATTATCTAAATTGTAGCAAATTAACAGCAAAAACACTTCCCTAGTTTGACCTTTTCAATGGTGAGGATCATTAGGATTTAGTCCCTCATAATCAGAAAGTAATATGTGGAGATTATTCTGCTGAACTAAACGAGTAAGTATCCTAAACGTTTATTTGCCACTGAGATTATTTTCTGCATTAAATCAAAATCACATGGAGAAATCCCATTGGCTTTTTTAGTCGAGGGAACCAGGGAGATGCTGCCTTCAGGGTCCAACACAGAAATACGACATGACATTACTGTGAGTGTACATTTAAGATGTGTTTACCTGACGTCGTCTTCGGGCTCCGGCTCGCTGTCACTGTCGTTAGATTTCCTCTTGACCCCGCGGCCGTCTGTGCTGCCGCTTGGCCCTGCAGACTGGGGAGGGAAACAAGAACATACACATCAGAAAACCAACTCATTTCCTTTAGAAAACAGTGCGAAAATCAGCAGAAAATAAACACATGCAATTAATTACTCAAAATTATGCCATAAAAATGTCTAGGGATTTATTTTGCACTTTTGCTTGGATGCATAAGTGGGTCTTTTTTTACCCGGTGAGGTGGTTTCTTGAAGTATCTTTGTAATTAAAAAATTTATCATTTCATATTCCAGCTATTCCTCAAAAACATGTTTTGGATATCATGCCATTCACATTTTAAATTTTAAGAAATTGTAGTTTTTGTATTGCTAAGTGGGTCAAAAATGACCCGCATGCATTTCCTATGGGATCCTATGGGAACCTTTGATTCGTATCACCTGTTGCTGTCAGGAATACATTCACTGTAGGACACACAGACGACATCACAAGTGACACCTCTCAGGAAGATTGTTTTACACAGCAAGATCTGATACCTGTCAGTATAATAATAATATTACATTATATTTGTATAGGGCTTTTCAAGGACTCACAGTCGCTTTACAATATAAGGGAAGGTTAGGGTGGGGGGTATAGGACTTCAAACTTGATCAACCGGCATGGATTGATGGGGGGTGGGCTATGAGTAGACAAGAGGAGAAGAGATGAGTTTTGAAAAGGGACTGGAATACTGTGAGGGTCTCAGAATAGCGTTTTTTTTTCAAAATGTAATTTTTTTTTCGAGAATTAAAATTGTTAAAATTAAATTTGGTTTGGTTTGGTGATCAATTTTGGTTCACACTAGAAATATTATACAAGTGATTTTTCTTAACCAAAATGGCATAAAAACACATTATTCTAATACGGGTCCTTTTGACCCACTTATGGAAGAGAGTAGGGTCCAGGCACTCAAAGGGCATCTAAGGGTTAAAAGTGAGTATTTTTATATTTAAATGCGTTGTTTGAGTGTCAGAAAACCAACTGATTTCCTGTAGAAAAAAGTGCATTAAAATGACTTGTGTTGTCCATTTAACAGAACAAATCCAAAATATAATAGTTTATTAACTTTAAGTGTAAAAAAGCCTCAAAATTGAGCAGCTGAAATTTAGGATTTCTTTGCATTTCGTCTTAAAAAGTGACTATTTTTATATTTAAATGCATTGTTTGAGAGTCAGAAAACAAACTGATTTCCTATAAAACAGTGAGAAATAAATGGCAGTCCAGAACTCAGATATGACATAAAAAAGTCTTGTTTTGTCCATTTAACCGAACGAATATAATAAGTTAACGTTTGATTTTTTTTAACATTTTGTCTTAAAAAGTGACTTTTTTTTTAAACTAATTTCCTACAGAAAACAGTCAGAAGAATGGCAGAAAATTATGAAAAACGTGCATTAAAATGACTTAAAACCAAGATTATGACATAAAAAAAGTCTTGTTTTGACCATTTAACAGAACAAATACCAAATATAATAGTTTATTAACTTTAAAGAAAAGCAAAAAATCCTGAAAACTGAAATTTAGGATTTTTTTGCTTTTTCTCATAAAAAGTGACTATTTTTATATTTAAATGCGTTGTATGAGAGTCAGAAAACAAACTATTTCCTATAAAAAAACAGTCAGAAAATATATGTAAAAAGTGCATTAAAATGTCTTAAAATTGAAGATTATGACTTTAAAATGTCTCGGTTTGTCCATTTAACAGAACAAATACTAAATATAATAGTTTATTAACTTTACATAAAATCAAACGCTGAAAACTGAGCACCTGAAACTTAGGATTTTTTTAGCATTTTTGCTTAAAAAGTGAGTATTTTTATGTTTAAGAGCGTTGTTTGAGTGTCTTATTGATTTCTTAACTAATCATTGAAACTCTAAACATTTAATCTTTGGCAAAAAAATTTTTTATTGGATTAAAAGCTGTTAAAACGAACCTTAATGCTCTTTAAATGTAACATAAATGATATTTTAAATTATAGCACATTTTACAAGAGAGTTTTCTGTACCATGTAACGCAATAAAAACCACAAAAAAATGTACCCAACTATTTTTCTCTGCACTGAAACTCTTCTTTAAGGAAAACTGATGGAAGCAATCAAATAAAATATAAAAATCGCCACCATAGCTACGCAGCCTTCCTCCTTTGTGAAGCCTTTGTGCTCCCGTTCATTCATGTGCTAATGTTCGTCTGGCTACTGCTGCTCGATGTGTTGATATGTAAAGCTTACATCGGCGGGACATTGAACAGCTCCAGGGGTAAATTGAAAGACATGACCATGAAAGGAAGCATAAAAACGACGTCCACATTAAAAAACACACCGTTACCTGCCATCAGCCACAATTTAACTTCAAATATGCACTGGCGTCAAAAAAAAAATGAGTGAGTCACATTTTCACAATTCTTCAAGGATTTGATTTTTAACAGGTTGTTTAACGAAGAATGGCTTTTGATTTTGGGCCATATTGTACTTGATAGAAGACCTTTAAGTTATTATATGACATAAATACAGAATGCATTGTTCCATTATGTTTATCCAGCAGAAATACAGTGAGCTATACAAGTGGATGTCTGCGCACCTCTCTCAAATGTGGATGAATAAACGTGCGTAAAACCAAATGTGGATGATTTGCAGATTGTGAGGTGTCGTAAAAAGTTAAAATATGCTGTCAAATATTCAGAAGACACAGATGATAACACTTAGTAGGGCCTTTAATGGAATTAAATCCTCCATATGCTGATTCATTTAATCAAAATAATTGCTAGAAATGTATTATTTTCTTCCTGGAAAAGCCCAAAATGAAGGGTTTTGTACTTAAAAACCTCACCTAATGATGGCACACGTATATAAGTTGATAGAATATCAAAAATGGGTTTAAAAAATCATTAAATTGGCAATTTATAAAGGACTTACATTGCCACCGTTCTTCATCGAGGCCTTAAGGGACTGAGCGGCATCCTGGAGGAACATAAACGAATACAAAAAATCAGTTTCATGGCTGCACCGCTGAGTCATGAACATGTTTTTTTATTAAATGTCCTTCCCTCTCTGACTTAAAAATATAAATCTACTTTATGTTTGATTGTAAAAAGATTTTTTTTTTTTATTATTTTAGCGGTGGTGACGTGAAGTCATGTGACCTGCTCTAGTTCCTTTATAGCCCAACATTAGCCTCCTTTAGCTTAGCGGTGGTGACGTGAAGTCATGTGACCTTGCTCTAGTTCCTTTATAGCCCAACATTAGCCGCCTTTAGCTTAGCGGTGGTGACGTGAAGTCATGTGACCTGCTCTAGTTCCTTTATAGCCCAACATTAGCCCCTTTAGCTTAGCGGTGGTGACGTGAAGTCATGCGACCATGCTGTAGTTCCTTTATAGCCCAACATTAGCCACCTTTAGCTTAGCGGTGGTGACGTGAAGTCATGTGACCGTGCTGTAGTTCCTTTATAGCCCAACATTAGCCGCCTTTAGCTTAGCGGTGGTGACGTGAAGTCATGTGACCGTGCTGTAGTTCTTTATAGCCCAACATTAGCCCCTTTAGCTTAGCGGTGGCGTGAAGTCATGTGACCGTGCTGTAGTTCCTTTATAGCTCAACATTAGCCTCCTTTAGCTTAGCGGTGGTGACGTGAAGTCATGTGACCGTGCTGTAGTTCCTTTATAGCCCAACATTAGCCACCTTTAGCTTAGCGGTGGAGACGTGAAGTCATGTGACCTTGCTCTAGTTCCTTTATAGCCCAACATTAGCCTCCTTTAGCTTAGCGGTGGTGACGTGAAGTCATGTGACCGTGCTGTAGTTCCTTTATAGCCCAACATTAGCCTCCTTTAGCTTAGCGGTGGTGACGTGAAGTCATGTGACCGTGCTGTAGTTCCTTTATAGCCCAACATTAGCCTCCTTTAGCTTAGCGGTGGTGACGTGAAGTCATGTGACCGTGCTGTAGTTCCCTTATAGCCCAACATTAGCCTCCTTTAGCTTAGCGGTGGTGACGTGAAGTCATGTGACCTGCTCTAGTTCCTTTATAGCCCAACATTAGCCACCTTTAGCTTAGCGGTGGTGACGTGAAGTCATGTGACCTTGCTCTAGTTCCTTTATAGCCCAACATTAGCCACCTTTAGCTTAGCGGTGGTGACGTGAAGTCATGTGACCGTGCTGTAGTTCCTTTATAGCCCAACATTAGCCACCTTTAGCTTAGCGGTGGTGACGTGAAGTCATGTGACCGTGCTGTAGTTCCTTTATAGCCCAATATTAGCCGCCTTTAGCTTAGCGGTGGTGACGTGAAGTCATGTGACCGTGCTGTAGTTCCTATATAGCCCAACATTAGCCTCCTTTAGCTTAGCGGTGGTGACGTGAAGTCATGTGACCGTGCTGTAGTTCCTTTATAGCCCAACATTAGCCACCTTTAGCTTAGCGGTGGTGACGTGAAGTCATGTGACCGTGCTGTAGTTCCTTTATAGCCTAACATTAGCCACCTTTAGCTTAGTTGTGGTGACGTGAAGTCATGTGACCGTGCTGTAGTTCCTTTATAGCCCAACATTAGCCACCTTTAGCTTAGCGGTGGTGACGTGAAGTCATGTGACCGTGCTGTAGTTCCTTTATAGCCCAACATTAGCCACCTTTAGCTTAGCGGTGGTGACGTGAAGTCATGTGACCGTGCTGTAGTTCCTTTATAGCCCAACATTAGCCACCTTTAGCTTAGCGGTGGTGACGTGAAGTCATGTGACCGTGCTGTAGTTCCTCTATAGCCCAACATTAGCCTCCTTTAGCTTAGCGGTGGTGACGTGAAGTCATGTGACCTGCTCTAGTTCCTTTATAGCCCAACATTAGCCACCTTTAGCTTAGCGGTGGTGACGTGAAGTCATGTGACCGTGCTGTAGTTCCTCTATAGCCCAACATTAGCCACCTTTAGCTTAGCGGTGGTGACGTGAAGTCATGTGACCATGCTGTAGTTATACTATTATTTTTTGTAAGTTATTATAGTGTTCTTAAAATAGTTCGCCATCTGTGTTTTACTTTTATGTACGCACCATGACACCAAGTCAAATTCCTCGTACGTGTCAACCTACCTGGTAATAATATAAACAACTTGTGTTACCTGTGATATCTTGTAACAGTTACTTTATCTTAAAAACATTTTACTGTTAATTTTTTATTCAATTCGTCTTAATTTTGCACCTCGTGTGAATCCTCTGTTTAACCCTCTAAACGCCTGCATTTCCCCAAGGGGATAATAAAGTTCCATCTCATCTCATCTCACCTTGTTGGATTGCATCCTCATGTCGGAGGCCTGGTGCCGGGCGTTGTTAACGGCGTCGGGTTTGTCTCTCCTCCCCAGAGCCTGAGGAGCAAACTGACCCGAGGTCATGTGGGACGGACCCCGCTCATTCTGAGGGAAAACAGAGGAAGGGTCAGCAAATATATACCTTTAGGATCGTTGAGTGCGTTAGCGATGATAAGATAAGACTTTCTTGTATTCCAAACATACAATAAACACAGCAGCATAATAATAAAACTGTACACAAACAGTGGATCAAAAAGAAACATGGTGACAGCTACATGGGAAGAATGGGAGTCATGTCATTCAACCAATCAGCGCTCTCCGACTCACACTTCCCATTCAGGTTTGAAATCTGCCCGTTTTATGTTGGAGAATGGAGATTATGGGAGAATTGAACTGGTTGGAATGACTGGGATAGACGGGCGTGCAGCAAGGCGTTACAACCGCAACTACAAAATAATCTGTTGCTGATGATCAAACTAATGGCGCATTTCCACTGCAGCGCGTAGCACGGTTTAAGCATGCCGTGCCGTGCCAAACCCGGCCCATTTTCTGTTGCGTTTCCACTAGGCGTAGTTCCGGCTAACGGGTACTTTTCACAGTTTCTGGCTCTCCAAAATCCAGGTTCTTTCCGGGCCAACAACCGGGCTGAGTATGCTAAACTAGAGAGAGAATCACTGGCAAGGGGGCTACAACTACAACAAGATGGACATATTTGACCGTGATTTAATTGTAATACACGTTTCAAAATGATGAAGTAACAACATACTGATACCGGTTAGTAAAAACCATGAATTAATGCTTTGTCAAGTCTGCAGACAGACGGCAGGAGAAACACCTTTTAAAATGTGTTTTCTGAATGGAGATTGGCTAAGCTAACGCAGTATATGCTCCGACCGTCCACACTCACAACAACGGCCTATACAGACATAAATAAAGCAGCGACTGTATTCACCATGACACAGGCAGTCTGTGGTTTGTACTTGTTTAACTTTTGTCTAGTTTCTGAACAGATATGAGGAGCTGTGAGCTCTGAGTGCTAACAGCTAACGGCTGATGTTTTTCTGGGGTTCTCATTGAAGATGACGTCACGGCTCTGCCTACACTGCGTTACTATAGTAACTACCCCAGCAAAAGTGAGCCTGGCCTACCAAGTCCTAACTATACCGTACTAAGCAGTGCTAGGCCCTGCAGTGGAAATGCGCCATAAAAGTGAGCTTGATACATCTGGTAGATATTTCTTAATGACTGAGCGATGAAACCCTTTGGATGTCAAAACAGTCATTCAAGCATGTTTAAAGTTGCACTATGTCCATTAGTACTGGAGTTTCTGTTTGAGATGCTCCCTTTTATATGAATAAACTCAAGGTAACATCATCGCTTTACTCACCTTCATCCTCTTCTTCTTCTCTTCATTCTTCTCTTGAAGCCTTCCTAAAAAGACGAAAGTGTGAATCACAGAAAGCAATTAATAAAAGGTTACAATAGAAACATATACACTACTGCCGTGGTGTATAATGCGATGTATGCAAGTCTTTCAGTGTTGTATTCTTTATTAACCTCAGTTTTAGTACTTATAACCTGCAAAATATAGTTTTCCAGTTCTTTATTTTGAGAGATATAATCCAAAAGACATGTCGTAATAACACAGGAAGCCCTACTGGAACTTTAAATACTTGTAAGTATGCAACATTCTGAGATATCTTGTTTCAACAGTTACTTTAAAAACATTTTTAAATGATTATTATAGTTCAGGAACTATGATACAAAGGTGTGTTACTATGCTAAAAACAAGGGGATATAGGCCTATCAGAAGAGTCGTGATACAGCCTTGAACTCCAATATATTTAGCTTATCAATTATTGTATGTTTTGAGCTTGGTGTTTAATGCTCGCTGTGAAAAGCTGCAGAAATCTTACGTCGTCCTCTTTGCGTTTCTTGAAGATATTGTCCTCTGCGACGCCGACCGCCTGCATGATCAACTCCACTCGCTCCAGATCCACATAGCCGTTGTGTGTAACGTATCCCTACACACACACACACACACACAGGTTAGTACCAGAGGGCAAAAGTGCACACATCCTTCACTCAAGTAGAAGTACAGATACTCGTGTGAAAGTAGAAGTACTGACTAAACTTCTTTACTCAAGTAAAGTAAAGAGGGCTTTGAAATGTACTTCAGTAAAAAGTACCCATAACTAGCAGCTGTTTTAAAGAGTACCTGACCTCCCTTTATATTAATAGAACAATAATGTCATTGTTAGCTAATGAATGTTTCCATGCTGAACAACGGCAACATGACAACGTTTTCATTGGTCCCTCTTCTTTAGAGAAGACCAGGAAATGATGGATACACGGATCGTGTTCAAATCAATAGGCACGCAATGACTCTAAATAATAATGATCACGCCACCAAACACACATTCAAACTAAAGGAACCAGCCTGTTTGGGAAATGTGAGAAGTAGAAAGTACAGGTATTTGGTTCAACATGTAAGAAGTAGAAAGTACAGGTATTTGGTTCAACATGTAAGAAGTAGAAAGTACAGGTATTTGTGTTCAACATGTAAGAAGTAGAAAGTACAGGTATTTGTGTTCAACATGTAAGAAGTAGAAAGTACAGGTATTTGGTTCAACATGTAAGAAGTAGAAAGTACAGGTATTTGTGTTCAACATGTAAGAAGTAGAAAGTACAGGTATTTGTGTTCAACATGTAAGAAGTAGAAAGTACAGGTATTTGTGTTCAACATGTAAGAAGTAGAAAGTACAGGTATTTGTGTTCAACATGTAAGAAGTAGAAAGTACAGGTATTTGTGTTCAACATGTAAGAAGTAGAAAGTACAGGTATTTGGTTCAACATGTAAGAAGTAGAAAGTACAGGTATTTGTGTTCAACATGTAAGAAGTAGAAAGTACAGGTATTTGTGTTCAACATGTAAGAAGTAGAAAGTACAGGTATTTGGTTCAACATGTAAGAAGTAGAAAGTACAGGTATTTGTGTTCAACATGTAAGAAGTAGAAAGTACAGGTATTTGTGTTCAACATGTAAGAAGTAGAAAGTACAGGTATTTGTGTTCAACATGTAAGAAGTAGAAAGTACAGGTATTTGTGTTCAACATGTAAGAAGTAGAAAGTACAGGTATTTGTTCAACATGTAAGAAGTAGAAAGTACAGGTATTTGTGTTCAACATGTAAGAAGTAGAAAGTACAGGTATTTGTGTTCAACATGTAAGAAGTAGAAAGTACAGGTATTTGTGTTCAACATGTAAGAAGTAGAAAGTACAGGTATTTGTGTTCAACATGTAAGAAGTAGAAAGTACAGGTATTTGAGTTCAAAGTGTAAAGTAAAAAGTCGTCAGAAAAATAAGTAGTGGAGTAGATGCCAGAAAAAAGTACTTAAGTACAGTAACGAAGTATTTGTACTCCACTACCTCCCACCTCTCATTAGTACAAGAGCTTCTTTAAAAAGATAAATCACCCACAACAGGAAACACAAACAGGTGATAATACTCACTCCAGTTTTGTGCACAACGTCTTTGTAGATGGTGACGAGTCGATCGATCGCTCCCTCTCTGAGAGACACAAAAACATCTCCGGTTAAAATGACAGACGAGTTATTAAGTGTAACATTTAAATTAGGATATTTAGCTAAAAAACTAATGATAACTGCACGATTTGGAAAAAGTGCTAATTGACATCATTTTGAGTGATATTGCAATTAAGATATCACAAAAATGCTTCATAACTCTCCTTTTAGATGACAATAGTATTACAATGATCATGGTGTGATTCTTTTAAGAGGATCAGTCTCTTGAATACAACTTTTCAGAACTCTGCAGCACCGAAAACTTAATAAAGAAACGGCACTTTAACATATATATTGTGCATTTAGACAAACATAGGTTTTACTGCGATTTTGGACATCGCCCTGGAGCTCACCTGATCTCTAAGGACGGCAGGTGAGGCAGGAAGTCGTTTCCCACGAAGAAACACATGAAGACCCAGTCGTCTATGCTCCTTCGAAGTCGAAGGGAAACGGCAGACTGGCCATCGTCAGCTCCCGAGCCAAATACTGAAAACATGGAGGAGGAGAGGAAGAATTAAATGTACATTATTTAATATTCTGTTCTTGTACACATCATATTCTATTGACATGTATATAGACTTCTTCCACTATTTTTTATTTGCATTTTATTATATATGTTGCGTTGTTGGAGGAGCTCAGGTCAGAAGAATTTCATTGCCATTTCTACCCTGTAGCTTACATGACAATAAAACCTTTGAATCTGAATCTTTAGTTCAAAAACAACCGACCAGAGGAGGGCTGTAGCCTCGGTCTGGTATTTTAAATAACTTGTAAAAAACACACTTTATAAAGAATTGCTTTCATGTGATTTTACATTTCATTACTTTCCGTTTGTTCTACTCTCTGTGGTCCTCTAAGACCCTTTCCATACATTTTAAGACCTCATCTCCACTTGGAGTTTTAACCGGTTACCTTGGCGACACACTTTACCTCACATTGACTATATACAGTATTGATTGTCCTTCCTCCTTATCTTCCAACCATTTGCGGTATATTTGGAACTTTAAGTATTTTTGGAATTTACGGTATTTTTGGATCTTTAAGTATTTTTGGAACTTTAAGTATATTTGGAACTTTAAGTATTTTGGAATTTACGGTATTTTTGGAACTTTAAGTATTTTTGGATCTTTAAGTATTTTTGGAACTTTAAGTATTTTGGAATTTACGGTATTTTTGGAACTTTAAGTATTTTTGGAACTTTAAGTATTTTTGGAACTTTAAGTATTTTTGGAATTTACGGTATTTTTGGATCTTTAAGTATTTTTGGAACTTTAAGTATATTTGGAACTTTAAGTATTTTTGGAATTTACGGTATTTTTGGAACTTTAAGTATTTTTGGATCTTTAAGTATTTTTGGAACTTTAAGTATTTTTGGAATTTACGGTATTTTTGGAACTTTAAGTATTTTTGGAACTTTAAGTATTTTTGGAACTTTAAGTATTTTTGGAATTTACAGTATTTTTGGAACTTTAAGTATTTTTGGATCTTTAAGTATTTTTGGATCTTTGGACCCTTTCCATACATTTTAAGACCTAATCGCCACTTTGAGTTTTAACCGGTTACCTTGGCGACACACTTTACCTCACATTGACTATATTCAGTATTGATTGTCCTTCCTCCTTATCTTCCAACCATTTGGACGCAGACTTGCATTTCCCCATAACCATGTTGTTTAACAACCGGCGTAAACGGACCTTCAGCGCTATCAAGCAGTGAGCGTGCGATGTCCTGTTCAGATGACGTCAAACCCAACGGGATGCCATAAATAAACTACACAGAATCACACTACACACCTACGCAATGATTACATTCAGGCAGACTGTAGAATACAACCTCTTTGGACAATTCATATACTTATTGAAAACAAGCTACAACATGTAATACCTTGGAAAATGCCCTTTAATACTTTTTAATAGCATTAATTTTTGCTAAATTGATTTATCAACTTGAATACTTTTTAAGACCCCGCGGACCCCCTACCCTGGACATGGACCTTCATGACAATCCCACATTCACAGAAGGAAGCCATTACATTATTTATTTCCCAAAAGGAGATAAAGTCTTACCTCTCGCAGCACACAGAGTCTGATGAATATGAACTCCTGCTCAGACCCCGGCATCGAGCCGGCAAATTCATCGTGCTGAAAGAGAGGGACACAACGGATCAAATATCATTCGTGGAAAGATGGCAGCATCTTAAAGGTCACCCATTATGCAACATCCTCTTCTTCATGTCTCTTCTACATCAACACTGTCCCCTCTTCTTCATGTCTCTCTCTACATCAACATGTGTCCCCTCTTCTTCATGTCTCTTCTACATCAACATGTGTCCCCTCTTCTTCATGTCTCTTCTACATCAACATGTGTCCCCTCTTCTTCATGTCTCTTCTACATCAACATGTGTCCCCTCTTCTTCATGTCTCTTCTACATCAACATGTGTCCCCTCTTCTTCATGTCTCTTCTACATCAACATGTGTCCCCTCTTCTTCATGTCTCTTCTACATCAACATGTGTCCCCTCTTCTTCATGTCTCTTCTACATCACCATGTGTCCCCTCTTCTCCATGTCTCTTCTACATCAACATGTGTCCCCTCTTCTTCATGTCTCTTCTACATCAACATGTGTCCCTCTTCTTCATGTCTCTTCTACATCACCATGTGTCCCCTCTTCTCCATGTCTCTTCTACATCAACATGTGTCCCCTCTTCTTCATGTCTCTTCTACATCAACATGTGTCCCCTCTTCTTCATGTCTCTTCTTCATCAACATGTGTCCCCTCTTCTCCATGTCTCTTTACATCACCATGTGTCCCCTCTTCTCCATGTCTCTTCTACATCAACATGTGTCCCCTCTTCTTCATGTCTCTTCTACATCAACATGTGTCCCCTCTTCTTCATGTCTCTTCTACATCAACATGTGTCCCTCTTCTTCATGTCTCTCTACATCAACATGTGTCCCCTCTTCTTCATGTCTCTTCTACATCACCATGTGTCCCCTCTTCTCCATGTCTCTTCTACATCAACAGTGTCCCCTCTTCTTCATGTCTCTTCTACATCACATGTGTCCCTCTTCTTCATGTCTCTTCTACATCAACATGTGTCCCCTCTTCTCCATGTCTCTTCTACATCAACATGTGTCCCCTCTTCTTCATGTCTCTTCTAACATCAACATGTGTCCCCTCTTCTTCATGTCTCTTCTTCATCAACATGTGTCCCCTCTTCTCCATGTCTTCTACATCAACATGTGTCCCCTCTTCTTCATGTCTTTCTACATCAACATGTGTCCCTCTTCTCCATGTCTCTTCTACATCACCATGTGCTCTTCTCCATGTCTCTTCTACATCAACATGTGTCCCCTCTTCTTCATGTCTCTTCTACATCAACATGTGTCCCCTCTTCTCATGTCTCTTCTACATCAACATGTGTCCCCTCTTCATGTCTCTTCTACATCAACATGTGTCCCCTCTTCTTCATGTCTCTTCTACATCACCATGTGTCCCCTCTTCTCCATGTCTCTTCTACATCAACATGTGTCCCCTCTTCTTCATGTCTCTTCTACATCAACATGTGTCCCTCTTCTTCATGTCTCTTCTACATCACCATGTGTCCCCTCTTCTCCATGTCTCTTCTACATAACATGTGTCCCTCTTCTTCATGTCTCTTCTACATCAACATGTGTCCCTCTTCTTCATGTCTCTTCTTCATCACATGTGTCCCCTCTTCTTCCATGTCTCTTCTACATCAACATGTGTCCCCTCTTCTTCATGTCTCTTCTACATCAACATGTGTCCCTCTTCTCATGTCTCTTCTCATCAACATGTGTCCCCTCTTCTTCATGTCTCTTCTACATCAACATGTGTCCCTCTTCTTCATGTCTCTTCTACATCACATGTGTCCCTCTTCTTCATGTCTCTTCTACATCAACATGTGTCCCTCTTCTCCATGTCTCTTCTACATCAACATGTGTCCCCTCTTCTTCATGTCTCTTCTTCATCAACATGTGTCCCCTCTCTTCTGTCTCTTCTACATCAACATGTGTCCCCTCTTCTTCATGTCTCTTCTACTCAACATGTGTCCCCTTCTTCATGTCTCTTCTACATCAACATGTGTCCCCTCTTCTTCATGTCTCTTCTCATCAACATGTGTCCCCTCTTCTTCATGTCTCTTCTACATCAACATGTGTCCCCTCTTCTTCATGTCTCTTCTTCATCAACATGTGTCCCCTCTTCTTCATGTCTTTCTTCATCAACATGTGTCCCCTCTTCTCCATGTCTCTTCTACATCACCTGTGTCCCCTCTTCTCCATGTCTCTTCTACATCACATGTGTCCCTCTTCTTCATGTCTCTTCTACATCACATGTGTCCCCTCTTCTTCATGTCTCTTCTACATCAACATGTGTCCCCTCTTCTTCATGTCTCTTCTACATCAACATGTGTCCCCTCTTCTTCATGTCTTCTCTACATCAACATGGTTCCCCTCTTCTTCATGTCTCTTCTACATCAACATGTGTCCCCCTCTTCATGTCTCTTCTACATCAACATGTGTCCCCTCTTCTTCATGTCTCTTCTACATCAACATGTGTCCCTCTTCTTCATGTCTCTTCTTCATCAACATGTGTCCCTCTTCTTCATGTCTCTTCTACATCAACATGTGTCCCCTCTTCTGTCATGTCTCTTCTACATCAGCATGTGTCCCTCTTCTTCATGTCTCTTCTACATCAACATGTGTCCCCTCTTCTTCATGTCTCTTCTACATCAACATGTGTCCCCTCTTCTTCATGTCTCTTCTACATCAACATGTGTCCCCTCTTCTTCATGTCTCTTCTACATCAACATGTGTCCCCTCTTCTTCATGTCTCTTCTACATCAACATGTGTCCCCTCTTCTTCATGTCTCTTCTTCATCAACATGTGTCCCCTCTTCTTCATGTCTCTTCTACATCAACATGTGTCCCCTCTTCTTCATGTCTCTTCTACATCAACATGTGTCCCCTCTTCTTCATGTCTCTTCTACATCAACATGTGTCCCCTCTTCTTCATGTCTCTTCTACATCAACATGTGTCCCCTCTTCTTCATGTCTCTTCTACATCAACATGTGTCCCCTCTTCTTCATGTCTCTTCTACATCAACATGTGTCCCCTCTTCTTCATGTCTCTTCTACATCAACATGTGTCCCCTCTTCTTCATGTCTCTTCTACATCAACATGTCCCCTCTTCTTCATGTCTCTTCTACATCAACATGTGTCCCCTCTTCTTCATGTCTCTTCTACATCAACATGTGTCCCTCTTCTTCATGTCTCTTCTACATCAACATGTGTCCCCTCTTCTTCATGTCTCTTCTACATCAACATGTGTCCCCTCTTCTTCATGTCTCTTCTACATCAACATGTGTCCCCTCTTCTTCATGTCTCTTCTACATCAACATGTGTCCCCTCTTCTTCATGTCTCTTCTTCATCAACATGTGTCCCCTCTGTCTAAGAGACTCTGAAAGTTTCAGGAACAAAGATTCTCTCTCTTTTTGATCCATTTCTATAAAACCTGTCTGAAAATGAGCTGATCAGATTTTGCCCACTTTATGGTCATAACGATGTTTGGCTTGAGTAACCATTAGCCAATCAGCAACCAAGGTAACCCCCCCCCCCACCTTATCACCTGAATCTCCTCCTAGAGCACCATTGTGTTCTTTTAACCAATCATCTCTCAGAGGGGCGTGGCCAGCAGCAGCTCATTAGCATTTAAAGCTACAGACACAGAATCAGCACTTTTGAACAGGGCTGAAAACAGAGGGGATTATGGGTAATGCTGCAATGATCTGTTTTGGTGTTTCAGCCAATCCGAGACAGGCTCTGTATATATCTGAGACCTGTGATATATTGATGAAGAACAGTATAACAGGGGACCGTTAAGAACCCTTCTTGCCACAGTGATGACAGAATATCTCATCCATGTAGGATGAGTGTTCTCCTGGACTCACCTCTCCCTGCTTCTCTCGAGCCAGGCCCTGGCAGTCTTTGAGTTCGTGTCCGACCTGGTTGCAGAGGGCGCAGGGTCTCGGTTTGTTGGGTTTGAACTCCTCTCTGATGATGGTGAAGTTCGGCTCGTGGGTGGCCAGGCCCAGCATGATCAGATCAGCTGAACATCAACACAAGAGGAGGAGAGAGGGTTAATAATGAAGACATACTGGCTTAGAAACTAAACAATACATCAAGGTCACTTCAGACTGGAACATGAATTACTTTTATATAATCTTATTTATTTCACATTTAGGAGCATGATTAAAGTCTTACCGTCAGCTCCACACAGGCAGTGTGTGTGTTTGGGTCGTGTTGGGTTGAGCTGCAAAATAAATTCACAAAGTCAATATAATGAGTATTTGTTTTAGTCTCAGATCAAAGTCTTCATTTTTCTTCCACAGTATTTCAAGTGTGAGAAAAGCTAGAATGAATGCACAATATTGACTTTTCTCGTTTGAAGCACTTTTAAGGTAATTGTAAAGCTAGTATTGTTTTGTATGTTGTTGTTGTTGACTGTAGGATGTGTTTTGTTTCTGCTCTCCTCACACTGTACCTCTCTGTCTCCGGATGTAGTCCATGATCTTATGTTCACCTTCACCGGGAACACTGGCATCAGACAGAATCACCTGGATAAATACAAAGTGAATAAAGGTTATATACATGAACACTTTTCACGTCAACAACCAGCGCATTACATTAAAACAAAACAAAGTTCAGAAGGCACATTTATTCTATGCGCTATCCGTTGTATGAATGGGGTATAAAATATAAGGCTATAATCAGGGACGCGGGAAGTCAGTCAGAGTTCGGGTGCGGGGGGGGGCTAGTAGCGTCTCCCAGCGGCGAAACTGTGACGCTCTGTGGGGGGGGGGTGCTAGTGGAGCCTCGCAGCGGTGAAACTGTGGTGTGGTTGGGGGGGGGGGTGCTAGTGGAGCCTCCCAGCGGTGAAACTGTGGCGTGGTTGGGGGGGGGGTGCTAGTGGAGCCTCCCAGCGGTGAAACTGTGACGTGGTTGGGGGGGGGGGGGGTGCTAGTGGAGCCTCCCAGCAGTGAAACTGTGGCGTGGTTGGGGGGGGGTGCTAGTGGAGCCTCCCAGCGGTGAAACTGTGGCGTGGTTGGGGGGGGGGTGCTAGTGGAGCCTCGCAGCGGAGAAACTGTGACGTGGTTGTGGGGGGGGGGTGCTAGTGGAGCCTCCAGCGGTGAAACTGTGGCGTGGTTGGGGGGGGGGTGCTAGTGGAGCCTCGCAGCGGTGAAACTGTGACGCTCTGGGGGGGGGTGCTAGTGGAGCCTCGCAGCGGAGAAACTGTGGCGTGGTTGGGGGGGGGGGGCTAGTGGAGCCTCGCAGCGGTGAAACTGTGGCGTGGTTGGGGGGGGGGGGTGCTAGTGGAGCCTCGCAGCGGTGAAACTGTGGCGTGGTTGGGGGGGGGGTGCTAATGGAGCCTCGCAGCGGTGAAACTGTGGCGTGGTTGGGGGGGGGGTGCTAGTGGAGCCTCCCAGCGGTGAAACTGTGGCGTGGTTGGGGGGGGGGCTAGTGGAGCCTCGCAGCGGTGAAACTGTGGCGTGGTTGGGGGGGGGTGCTAATGGAGCCTCCCAGATGGGTGCAGCCCCCTCAGCCCCCTCCCTTCCCGCGTCCATGGTTATAATAAGTGCAACGAATGTAATGATATTAAAAAGTATGAAGCTGTACTGCATGGTTCTTCCATGTCAGGATTATTGCCATATCTATAGAACGTTTGATGAAAAAAAAATATGGCTATCAGTGAAACCATTCTTTAACATTGTGTGTCATGTCTTGTTTTTGGCGACCAACTACACTTCAAATACGTGGTCGAGCATGTAACACAACACAACACGTCATCACAGTGACCTTCAATACCAGCATTATGCTACGAAGTGTTTAGTCTGCATGTTAAAGTCCGAGCAGTGAAGTTACCGTGACGTTCTTCCAGCCCGGATCATTGCTGATTCTCTCTGCCACGTAATATCTGAGACACTGAGCCAAGTTATCCATGAACTCTGTTCCCTGGAGACGAAACAAGATCAAATCTGTTATTCTGATGATACAGAGAATACACACAACACTTGGAAAATCAGGCTCGTCGTCCTCAGTGAGTTTCTTTCCCAATTTGGCATCATTACAAACAGAGAATAAACAGATAGTGTCGTTAGTTTGAGAGACAAGAACTTACTGGAGTGATGCAGTTGCTGTCAAATCTCTCTTTAATCTCGTCAGGTGGAAGATAACCTCCTGTAGAGGAAATAAAACAAGTTAGTTTACACAGAGCATGAAGTGGTATTGGAAAAGTAGGATAAACGTACAAAAAGCATAGAATAATTTGACTGTAAACTGTATTCATTAATCAATCCAGAGTTGTTCTCATGGTTTTTTAAGTTGCTGGCCGATATAGAGTAGTTTCCTCCACAGATGTGAAGTAGAACAACACTTTAGATTAAATGTTTTAAATGGTATCATCCAAAGTGAAAGATTAGTACACCTGCTGTGTTTTAAAAATCTGGATCTGCACTAAAAAAAACACAGAAATGACCAAATATTCGCACATTTTTTTTCCCCATCTCATTTGCCCTAAACAATCAGTATTTCCTGTCCTTGAGCTCAGATCAAAATGTCTTGCCGTGTTCAGTTTCATCAGAGCTATTTATGGCGTTTAAGGTTGCGTTTCCACTAGACGTAGTTCCGGCTAACGGGTACTTTTCACAGTTTTTCCTGGCTCTCCGAAATCGACGTTCTTTCCGGGCCAACAACCGGCTGAGTCGGCTGAGTATGCTAAACTAGTGATGGAATCGCTGGCAACTACAACAAGATGGACATATTTGACTGTGATTTAATTGTAATACACGTTTCAAAATGATGCCGAAGTAACAACATACTGATACCGGTTAGTAAAAACCATGAATTAATGCTTTGACAAGTCTGCAGACAGACGGCAGGGGAAACACCTTTTAAAATGCGCGAGATTGGCTAAGCTAACGTTGTAGCTGCTCCGACCGTCCACTCACAACAACGGCCTATACAGACATAAATAAAGCAGCGACTGTATTCACCATGACACAGGCAGTCTGTGGTTTGTACTTGTTTCACTTCTGTCTAGTTTCCACTACAGCGCGGAGCACGGTTTAAGAGGGCTGTGACGTCAGCGGCCCGTCTTTGGTTGCGTTTCCACTTGGCCTAGTACCGGCCGGCGGGTCCTAATTCACAGTTTTTCTGGCCTCATAAAATCGTGGTCTAGGGCCAGAGACAACGAGGCTGAGTCGGGCTGAGTATGCTAAACTAGAGTGAGCGTCGCTGGCAAGGGGGCTACAACTACAACAAGATGGACATATTTGACCGTGATTTAATTGTAATACACGTTTCTAAATGATGAAGTAACAACATACTGATACCGGTTAGTAAAAACCATGAATTAATGCTTTGGCAAGTCTGCAGACAGACGGCAGGCGAAACACCTTTTAAAATGCTGTTTTCTAGATGGAGATTGGCTAAGCTAACGCAGTATATGCTCCGACCGTCCACACTCACAACAACGGCCTATACAGACATAAATAAAGCAGCGACTGTATTCACCATGACACAGGCAGTCTGTGGTTGTACTTGTTTAACTTTTGTCTAGTTTCTGACAGATATAAGGAGCAGTGAGCTCTGAGTGCTAACAGCTAACGGCTGATGTTGGTTTTGTGGTTCGCATTGTTGACAGATCTGCTGTTTAAGTGGCCGTGTCAGACCTGACCTTTACCTCACCTCTATTAAGCTTACCTTTGAGAAAAAGATGCTACATTGGATGTGAATGGAAAGGATGTATGTTTCCTTCATGTTGTTTCAGGCATGTGAAACCAGGCATGTGAAACACTAAACATTTTAGAAGGTGCAATAAAAGCGTAAAAGTTCCAGCCACCATTCAGAGAAGGCGCTTGTGGTTTTTTGACACCTTGAGAGCGGTTACAGCGGGTATGAAGACAATGAAGCACAGGATGCAGGCGGCCTACACACAGATTTTGAATCAACTTCCTGGGCCAGAGAATCGTAGAGACGAGCTGTCCTTATTGTCTCTTAGTTTGCATATTTGAATTGAAATGTTTAAAGAAAATAATTTGATTCTAAAAAGACATGACATTGACCATGTGTTCTGCTTTCATGGAAAATGTTCATATTCCCTCTTTTTAAAATTACATATCAGTACTATAAGTTTGTATTTGTTTTATTTTTAAACCTTACATTTTTTAATGTTCAATAATTAAAAGTTGAACAGTTGTGACCTGCTTCTGACTGAAAGAGAGATTTGAAATTGAAAAGGGGAATAGAAACCCTGATAAGGTTAAACTGTAGTTTCACATTGGTTACTGTGGTTAAGTGGTTTTGATTGATGTTGAAATATGACACGTGCTCTGCTGATGTGGTGATACCACTGCTGTGACATTAATGTTTGACTCTGGCTGTGTTTGATATTACATTTGCATTGTTTTGATTGATATATTTGGGGATCAAGAGAGGGTGGGGTTAGGGATTGTGGGTTCTGAAGCTGCCCTAAATAACAAGGGGACTCCCAATCACAGGGTCTCTCCTCCAGGGGCAGTTTAGATACTGCTCTGGGGTTCTACCAGCCCACCAACACCTACTACACCACACACACCGTTCTGCTATCCTAGCGGTCGGACACCCGTGGCTGGAGTGCCTAAAATAGGGATACGACGGGCAGCGTGGTGTTAGAGGCCACGCTGTAAACGCCCCCTAAGAATACGTGTAGATTGGGGTTTAGTCCTAAAAAAGATTGGACGGCCGTTCTCCGGAGCCTTATCAGCACCGGAGCTCGGTATCGGAGACGGCCTAGATATTAACGTTAGTTTTATCGAAGTTAGATTCCTTTTCAGGATTGAAGATGACGGCTCCGCCTACACTGCGTTACTATAGTTACTGCCCCAGTTCCTAAACTGTAATGGAAACGCAGCATAAAGTGAGCCTGGCCTACCAAGGCCTAACTATACCGTACTAAGCCGTGCGAGGCCCTGCAGTGGAAATGCGCCATAAGTGAACATCCACTCTTTGTATCTGCAGGTATTCAAACATCACACACACCTTTCCCGATGACCTCCTCTCGGATGCGAGTCTTCTCGTCCACCAGCTCTGCTCCTTCTTTGGAGGCTCGGAAACGCCGAGAGCGCTGCTGGTTCATCTTGGCACGCGGAGCCTGGTGGTGTAAAACAAAGGATTAGACACATCAGCTTTTATTAACACAGATGACATTAAAACGGTTGTTATTTTTCTTCTTTACCTGCTTGAAAAGCGCTTTATAAATAACATGTATTATTATTATCAATATGCTGTTTCTCTGTCTGGATTAGTGTTCACTGATTCAGTATTCTCTCACATTGCACTGTTTATAACTCTTATAAATGTTTGGTTCTCTGGCAGGTGTTTCCTTATTTTAGGCACATTTTCATGCAGGTTTTTTAAACATTGAAAGTAACGTACCACTCCATCGATGGCCATGTAGAGAACTCTCCTGGGCCGCACGATATTGAACAGGCGGTCGATGTACTCAAAAATGGCGACCATCATCTCGTCTTCATTTTTTGGAGCAGCTCTGTGGACAGCAGAGGGCAGAATGTGAATAATGGGCACAGTTTTAACCCCTAAATGTAGTATTCATACCCACATACACCTAATACAATTTTAAAACTCCCTGTCTGCATAAAAGGAAAACAGACTCTTGTTGTATAATAACTTAAAACATTCAATAAATAGGACGCAATCCCATTGGAAAACACTCAAATGTATAACTTTTAAACCCTTTTATTAAAACAATACATCCAGGTTTGATTATAAAAACCAAATACTTCATTTTTGGTGATATGTAACTTCTTTAAATCACTCGCAATGCAATCTATGGATTCAGCCACTTGTGATTTAAAGGTCTATTAATGTAATGATGATTATACAGAAGTTATTTTGAAGAATACTAATCAGTTGGCATTAGGGCTGCACGCTATATCGTGTTGTGACAATAATCGTGATATGCGCGATAGTCACATCGCAGGGCGTGCAATTTTTTTTTTAGGACGTGCGATATTAAGTAGGCAAATTAACTCAAACACGTCATGTTACAATTATTTTGCTGCTTGCTACAAAAGGGAAAACTGGCGCGGCTCTCATGTCAGAGGTCCTTGAGTGATCAATCAAATCTCCAAACAAACGGACCCGGTGATTAAAGGTAGAAACACTGAATGAAGTAGTTTCATGTTTTCCAAGCAGTTCGCTGCTAACAGAGCTCGCTCAGCGTGTTGTTCTGATAACTTAAGATCCAGACGTCCGTGACTAAAATCCATCATCCGGTTAAATATAGTTAGAAAAATACCAATTGTATAGCTTTAAAGTTCAAGAAAGGATGGTTTGGGACAAAAAAACGGTCTTTTCTTCAATTCCTGTATTTTTTCATATCGCAGTGTCCGTTTTTTCAAAATCGTGCAGCCCTAGTTGGCATATGTTTGAACTATCAGAGAAGTCTGGACTCATGGGAAGAGTCACAGTTACAAATCCCTCTGCTACTTCAGCACCACGGACAGAGACACTAATACATAGATATTATTACACAGCAGTTAAGCCACTGAAACAGAGACTAGCGTTACGTTTGAAGTCAACTTCCTAAAAGTTATTGGTACATTAAAACAGATAATGTATCGAGTGTTTCATACTTGTCCTCTGGATGTGTGCAGGGGTGAATGATCCCATTCATGTCCAAGTACAAATTGTCGAATTCCACCTCGTTGGGGTTAGGCTTCGTCGTATCAACAGGAATGCAGACGCCATTACATTCTTTCCCTGTGAAGACAAAGAGCACAATTAAGCTTTCGTGAAGAAAACACAAAGCTAGACAACAACGCTCACGAGACAAGTACAATGTTTCGCTACATTTCAATGCTTTGAGTAGAAGATGTTGCATTGTATTTCAGCTCAAGTAGAGGTAGTTAAGGTGAGGTAAGTTTGAAAGCCGAAGTCATTGGGTCACATGACATGGAAGCTGATAACCTATGAGAATTTCCCCCCAAAAAAATGCAGATCTTTCATGAAGAATATTTGAATGATTTCAAGTCACTGGGTAATATGACATAGAAGAGATTGTAAAAAATCGAGACTTATCGATAAAGAAACTGCTGAATTTTACTCTTAATTTCAAGCTATTGTACACATGTTATAATACACAGATAGATACTTTATTGATCCAAATGGGGTGTACAGGGATTCAAATCTTTAAAAAAAGGTGGAAAACAAAAAAACAAGGATTCTATCAATTCTGTATATTGTATAATGCCTAGTTCCTCATCTGAATATAGGTCTTCTCTACTGAGAATATGTATATAGTGTTTTGTAATTGTTGTTATATATATTCAAAACAGAAAATGGCGGACAATCTCCCTGTTGACTAGAGAGGATGAAACGAGAGACTAATTTCCATTCATTTAAAACAAGTTATAACGTGTAGGTTTTTTGTTGGTACTCCAGAGAAAAATACGATCTTCTTCTCCCTGCTCCTTTCCACATGGACCAATACAGTTTTATAATAATTGCCATGGAGTGGAACAAACTAATAATAACCACGCAGTTTTGTTTACAATCTCACGAATTAACCACAAACATCCGGGTCTCTGTGGCGTCGGTGACGAACACAAAGATTAAAAACACAACAAAATGAACTTTTAACGCAGCATTAATAGTAGAAAAAACACATATCCGCTTGTGATATGAATAAAATGCATTTATAAACGGTAAAAATTGTTAAAATGTTCCCGCCAACGTGAATGCGACATGTACCCGAGCAGATGCTAACATGCTAACATGCTATCCCTTACCTTCTCCTCAACACAATGCACAACGATTGAAGCATATTTTCGGCTAAGCCAACGGAAAAACGCCGGGACTCCCATCTTCGGTGAACAGTGGCTTCTCTCTCAGCGTATAAAAAAAGTGTGAATGGTAAAGAAAGAGTTAAAATAGCTTAAGTTAAAACACGAGTTGTTTGGATGAAATCAACTCTCGGCTACATGCTGTTGGGCCGTTAAGAACTGTTTCCGGTTCACTCGGCTTTTACCGGTGCGCCTCGTAGATCTGAGTGTACCCACAGCGCCCCGAACGGTCACAAGCGGTACTGCAGTGGCAGAATCAGTGCGGAGTACGATAAGATAAGATAATAAGTACTTTATTGATCCCGATTTGGCAATGTTTGCGTTGCAGCAGCATAAAAAGACAATGCATTGTACATTGGAGAAATTAAAATATATATCCAAATGTAAACGTCTCAAATAGAAATAAAATAGCATTAAAAAAATAACATGTGGAAATACAAACACAGATTGTCTCGCTGTTCAATCTTTTTTTAAGGTTTTCTCAGTGATGAAAGAAGTATTATTATTTACTTAAGCGACGTAATATCACACTGTATAAATAATGCGTTACAAGCTTAGTACCTGCATTGAAAATGTTATTTCAGATGCCGTCTCCCATTAACTTTATTTGCAAATGTTTTCCTTTAATGACTGATTTTAAATGCCATTTTCTTAATGTCTTCCATTTTTGTAAGCACTTTGAATTGCCTTGTGTTGAAAGGTGCGATATAAATAAACTTGCCTTGCCTTGCCTTAAATTATGTTTATGTTTGCAACCATATTTGCACTGGGGACACTTGGGACATGTCCCCACATCTTTTTTGAAATGGCTAATGTTGTCCCACCACATTTTAAAAGTATCATTTTAACAAAGAAATGTAATAAACAAGAACTGGTTTAGTGTCAAGATGTGCAATGTTGACATGTTAGTACACTTCAGAAAATGTAAAAAATTAAATAATAACATTCTCCCGTTTTGCAGCAGCAGGACGCAGATTATAAAAATCACTAAAAAAGGATTAAAGAATAAACTTTCAAGTCAACAATAACATATAATAAATGCAAAGAAAATAAAGACTTATTTTCTTACTTACTGATTTTTTTCAAAAAATTGTAAATAAATGGTCATAACTGTTGATTTCATTGAAAATACAGCTTTCATTTAAATGTAACACTTAAAGTCACCGAGTATGTGTGATAGTGTGTGTGATATAGTCATATAGTGTATGTGATATAGTGTGTGTGATGTAGTGTGTGTGATATAGTGTGTGTGACTGAGTGTGTGTGATATAGTGTGTGTGATAGTGTGTGATATAGTCATATAGTGTTGTGATATAGTGTGTGTGATGTAGTGTGTGTGATATAGTGTGTGTGACTGAGGTGTGTGATATAGTGTGTGTGTGATAGTGTGTGATATAGTCATATAGTGTATGTGATATAGTGGTGTGATGTAGTGTGTGTGATATAGTGTGTGTGACTGAGTGTGTGTGATATAGTGTGTGTGATAGTGTGTGTGATATAGTGTGTGTGACTGAGTGTGTGTGATATAGTGTGTGTGACTGAGTGTGTGTGACAGAGTGTGTGTGATGTAGTGTTTGTGATGTAGTGTGTGCGATATAGTGTGTGATCTAGTGTGTGTGATCCAGTGTGTGTGACAGAGTTTGTGTGATGTGTGTGATATAGTGTGTGTGACAGAGTGTGGTGTGATGTAGTGTGTGTGATATAGTGTGTGTGATGTAGTGTGTGTGATATAGTGTGTGTGATATAGTGTGTGTGATGTAGTGTGTGTGATATAGTGTGTGTGATGTAGTGTGTGTGACAGAGTGTGTGTGATGTAGTGTGTGTGATGTAGTGTGTGTGACAGAGTGTGTGTGATGTAGTGTGTGATGTAGTGTGTGATGTAGTGTGTGTGATGTAGTGTGTGTGATGTAGTGTGTGTGACAGAGTGTGTGTGATGTAGTGTGTGATGTAGTGTGTGATGTAGTGTGTGATGTAGTGTGTGATGTAGTGTGTGATGTAGTGTGTGATGTAGTGTGTGTGACAGAGTGTGTGTGATGTAGTGTGTGATGTAGTGTGTGATGTAGTGTGTGTGACAGTGTGTGATCTAGACTGTAATTGTTTTGTCCAGCCTGATGTGACATAATGTTTCTTTAATGGAGACTCTCTGCTCTGATGCCCTCTCGCTTCCCATCCTGCAGCTCCACATTTGAGGTGAATTAGATGTTTTTCTCATACAGTTGGAGGGGGGGGGGGGGGGGGGGCAGCCATTAGCCTCCCCTCTTCAGGCAGTCTGACACCAACACTGCAGTATCATTACTGCAAAGAGCTGCTGATGGAAAACACTTGGCCTGCTCCAACGGGCCATTTCCAAAAAACATTTACGCTGCAGCTGCAGGTAAAAACCACCGCAAAACTCTGTGTTTGTGCAGCGAGACGGAGGAGAGGAAGGGCGAGGTGATGCAAATCCACCATGAGAGAGAAATAAATCTCACTCAGAGGCGGTGCAGCTCAGAATGTGACATGAAAACACATTTTAACAGAAGATGCGTTCACTGAATTCATGTAAAAATGCATGCTTGGGTTATTTTTTGAAAGTTTTCTGCTGCAGATTAATGTTTTTAAAATATGTTTTTGTTAAAAAAGTGGAAATGAATTGTACTCAAAGCTTTTTTTTCTCTCATAGCATGCCTAATTTTAGACCCAAAAAAATCACTTGGCCTATCCCAATACGCTATTTCCATAGACTTTTAGGCTGGAACTGCAGGTAATATTTAGAAAAACAGAGGAGATGAAGGAGGTTCAAGGTTCAAGGTTCAAGGTTCTTTATTGTCAATCTGACATAGCTACAGAGTAATTATGTAGTTGAAAATCTTATGTCACAGGCTTCTCCAACAATGCAACATAATAACATAATAACAATACAGATAGCAAGAAAACGGCAAAAGTAAAATAAATATGTACAAAATACGAAAATGGGCAAAGTTGGAGAGGAGCACAAAGACGATGCGGCCATCTTCACCGGCGCATCATAAGGTCTGAGGTGCAAATCACACTTTTTCTGGGTGTTGCAGCTCAGTAATGTGCGATGAAAACACATTTTAACACACGATGCATTCACTGAATTCATGTCAAAATGCAGGCTTGGGTTATTTTTAAATGCCTTCTGCTGCAGACTACTCTTTCTAAGATAGTTGAAATTGGTCAGAATCAGAAATCCTTAATTTATTATGTTTATTTACAGCATAACCGCAAAGGGACAGTGCAGATAAAAGACAGAATACAATAAGTAGTCTCACATTTTAGTTAAAGAGGCAAGCAAACAGTTAAAGGTGGGGTAGGTAATTCACTTCAGAAACACTTCTTGTTATATTCCATGGAATGCTCTTAACATCCCGATAGCAATGAATATATTAAGTGCTTTGACAATAAATACATAAACAAATATCATCTGTGGAAGCTGTAGTACTGTAAAAAGCACGACCAATCATTGAGCCGGCCCGGCTAAAATAACTGGATGGCCTACCTGCCTGTCAGCCTCCATCTGTGCACAAACTTATCTCGTGCCCTCATTGGTCATGTGTGCGTTCTTGTGTGTTGGAGGAGGGGCTCTGTAAGGAATTTCAGGTATTTTCAAATTCTAGCGCACTCGAGCTGGTTTCTCCATTCTTACTATACCTTTAAAGGTGGGGTATATGTCATTTTGGAGAAACCATTTATTTTAGCCGGGCCGGCTCAGATGATTGGTCGTGCTTTTTACAGCGCACACGGCTTCCACAGATGACATGTTTTTATGTATTTATTGTCAAAGCATTTATATATTCATTGCTATCGGGATGTTAAGAGCATTCCATGGAATAGAACAAAAAGTGTTTCTGAAATAAATTACATACCCCACCTTTAACAAATGATATCTAATAAGTACACATACAAACTTAAAGTGGACCTATCATGCTATATTTATAATATAGTGTAGGACCATACCTATATAAGGCATATTTATATATTTTTTCAAAATACCAAACAGATCATGCATTTTAGCCATGCCTCATTTCGCTCAATTTGCACTTTTTTACCCTGTTTTTGCAAGGGCAGATTCTGTGAGAACAGCACCATCTACAGGCCTGGCATATGTACTACAGCGTCTCCAGCGCTTTCGAACGGCAATGGCCGTGGCTGTCTCCTCCTGATTGTGGAGTTGGCCCAATAGCCGTAGCGCCACCGTCCTGACGTCAGGACAGTGTTCAAATCTGGATCAGTTTTTATCAGATCCGTTGCAGCCCCTTTTTTAGAGATTTGGGTATGGAGGAAAATAGAGAGGGTTGTGTTTTCTGACACTTGGTGAGTTCCCTGGAACACCGGGGACACATATTCATGTAGAAAAGACGTACAAAAGTGCATTTTGCATGATAGTCCCCTTTAAAGTATAAAAAGTGACACTTTGTGAGACTAGTATTAAACGGAAAAGTTAACTTTTTCAGTTTTTTGTCCACACATTTCACTTAACTGTATTAGTTTGTTGAAAGCAATAATATTCCTTTAAATAAATATTAGGTTCAACTTAATAATATTACAGTTATGTGAAATATATTGAAATAAAACATTTAATTAACGTCAACGTTGCAGTTTTTTCAGTGTACTTTAAAGTGGACAAGTAAGTAAATTGTTTTAATTATTTGCACATTTGTTTTCTCACAGTGGTGTTACAGTCTGAGGTTGTGAAGTATTAAATTATGTTTAAGGATTCCAGCAGAGAAAACATTTTCTTTATTCGAACAGGATGGGATGAAATAAAATCCTGCAGGTTTTCTCAGTGTGTGTGTGTGTGTGTGTGTGTGTGTGTGTGTGTGCGTGTGTGGTGTGTGTGTGTGTGTGTGTGTGTGTGTGTGTGTGTGTGTGCGTGCGTGCGTGCGTGCGTGTGTGTGTGTGTGTGTGACCTGATTTCCTCCAACATGCAGAGGAGATAAAGAGAGAGAGCGCCCTCACCTGGTGGGTCATCACATTATGACCAGTGTAAAGATTTAAAGATTACAATCTGAAGTCCGGCTCCTCCGACTGTGCAACACAGCATCCTTACAGAGATTAAATAAATAGTGCACTAACTTTATGGTGCCAGAATAAGCAAAACATATTTACAAGTAAATACAATATGATAAGATGTGTGTGTGGGTGTTTCATTGCTTTAGCAGTTTTTAAGGTCAGATATTCTAACTGTCAACATGATAGTGTTTGTATAATTAATATGTATTTTTTAAAAACACTTTCAGAGATGTTAACCAGGTTTTTATTTATATAAAAAAGGTGCTTTCAAATGCTGTTTGTTGTTGTTTAAGCTGAGCTGCTTTAACCCTCATGTTGTGTTCGGGTCTCCTGTGACCCGTTTCAAGTTAAAATGATATAATAACTACATTCTAGTTTTTGTATCTGAACGAGGCTTCATGATATCCTCCACAACATATAAACACTACAAAACTGATTTTGACAATTTTAGCCAAGTCTGAAGGTCTCTAAAGAAAAAAGTGTATAATTTGGTAATTTGGACCCAGCAGAATTGTTTTGGGTGACTCGGGGTCAAATTTGGCCGAATCAAGATTCATCTTTGACTTCAGAGACCCCTCCCCCCTCCCCCCCCCCTTCATCAACTGTAACAATCATTTTTTCGCAACATGCACCTGGTCTCCCTCCCTCTGCCCCCCCCCCCACTCAAAGAACATGTACACTAAACACTTGAACCTGACACACATATGCACGTGTGCAATATGTGGTGTAATGTGTTTTGGGCCATAAAATAAAAATGACAACAGGATTGTACGGTCATGAATGCATAATAAATTAGTTATGATATAGTTAAAACAGTATTGGATGATAGTCATTCTTTTTGAGTGTTTTGGACTGAGATAAATCATGGGTCAAAATGTACCCGCGAGCACCATGACCGGGAACAGCTTTCAAACACAACACAAGGGTTAAGAGCATTGATACTTATTTTCTTTGCCATTAATTATTCTTACATTTTCTTTTATTTACCTAAAAAATTTGCCCATATTTAAAGTGTTTCATATTTTTAGACCCTTTTTTTTCTGTCCGAATACTTTGAATTTGAGTGATGAGCTTATCAGTATTACACGTTAGACAGCCTCAAAAGTTATCTGCAATAAATAATAAATTATTTCCACTGTTGGCACCATGATGGTTCGAATATAAGACAATTAAAAATGTAAAATAGAAAGCATGTTATGACACATTTGGTAATTGTCTGAAACTCCTAAAATTATAATTCACACACACACACACACACACACACACACACACACACACACAACACAACACACACACACACACACACACACACACACACACACACACACACCAACTCTCGCTTAAGTATTCAAACACCATTTAATCTCATTTAATCCTCCAGTCAGGAGGCCTTTTCTCCGTTAATGCTCACACACCAGGAGCTCTCACATCAGGGAGCATTCCACACACAGCACATAGAAATCAGTTCATAAAGAAGTTTAATAAAAGGAGCTCGTCGAGGGAAATATGATCTCTTTTTCCGCCGTGTGAGTTTAACTCTGTAGCTGTAATGTAGCTTCATGCTAACAGAGCGGAGGGCTAAATGGCGCCTTTGATTAGCGGATCTCTTTAGCAGGAAGATGAAAAGCCCAGCAGGACGTCAGGCGGTGTGTATATGTATAACAGTGTGTATATAACAGTGTGTAGTGTGTATATAACAGTGTGTAGTGTGTATATAACAGTGTGTATTCGTATAACAGTGTGTATATAACGGTGTGTGTGTGTGTATATAACGGTGTGTATATAACGGTGTGTATATAACGGTGTGTTATAACGGTGTGTAAATAACGGTGTGTATATAACGGTGTGTAAATAACGGTGTGTATATAACGGTGTGTATAACGGTGTGTAATAACGGTGTGTAAATAACGGTGTGTATATAACGGTGTGTATATAACGGTGTGTATATAACGGTGTGTATTCGTATAACAGTGTGTATATAACGGTGTGTATATAACGGTGTGTATATAACGGTGTGTATTCGTATAACAGTGTGTATATAACAGTGTGTATTCGTATAACAGTGTGTATATAACGGTGTGTATTCGTATAACAGTGTGTAAATAACGGTGTGTAAATAACGGTGTGTATTCGTATAACAGTGTGTATATAACAGTGTGTATTCGTATAACAGTGTGTATATAACGGTGTGTATTCGTATAACAGTGTGTATATAACAGTGTGTATTCGTATAACAGTGTGTAAATAACGGTGTGTAAATAACGGTGTGTATATAACGGTGTGTATATAACGGTGTGTATATAACGGTGTGTATATAACGGTGTGTATATAACGGTGTGTATTCGTATAACAGTGTGTATATAACAGTGTGTATTCGTATAACAGTGTGTAAATAACAGTGTGTATTCGTATAACAGTGTGTATATAACGGTGTGTATATAACAGTGTGTATATAACAGTGTGTATTCGTATAACAGTGTGTATATAACGGTGTGTATTCGTATAACAGTGTGTATATAACGGTGTGTATATAACGGTGTGTATATAACGGTGTGTAAATAACGGTGTGTATATAACGGTGTGTAAATAACGGTGTGTATATAACGGTGTGTATATAACGTGTGTATATAACGTGTGTATTCGTATAACAGTGTGTATATAACAGTGTTATTCGTATAACAGTGTGTATATAACGGTGTGTATTCGTATAACAGTGTGTATATAACGGTGTGTATTCGTATAACAGTGTGTATAACGGTGTGTATTCGTATAACAGTGGTATATAACGGTGTGTATTCGTATAACAGTGTGTATATAACGGTGTGTATATAACAGTGTGTATATAACGGTGTGTATATAACGGTGTGTATATACGGTGTGTATATAACAGTGTGTATATAACGGTGTGTATATAACGGTGTGTATATAACGGTGTGTATATAACAGTGTGTATATAACGGTGTGTATATAACGGTGTGTATATAACAGTGTGTATATAACAGTGTATATATAACAGTGTGTAACGCGGCGATGTCCTCGGCTGAATGTCTTCACATCTGAGCCTCTTTGGGTCTGCTCATTGTGCTCTGGAAGAAAGAGAAACAGAGCTACAGATGATCATCCAACAACATCATCTGGGACCCAAAGCATGTTCTGACCTGTCTGCTACCATCTAATGGAGAGTCACTGAAGTCAGCCTGAAGCATCCTTTGAGCTGAATCCAGATCAGATGCACGCTGAAGGCTCTCTGAGCATCTCTCACTGATCCTGCTCATGTTCAATGTTTCTTGTTTGTTGTTCATGTGTTGGGTCTTGATATGTGTCTGTGATGCAAGGAGCATTCAGACTTGATCTGTCCGTTAAGTTATTTTTAATATCGTATCCCTGCTTTAAAAAGGTGTATCTCATCTCATCGTCGAACACTGGCATCACGTTCAGCTGGGGACAGGAGCGATTGTATTTGGGGATGGAAAAACTTCACATTTTAATTATCTAATTAGTGGGAAATGTTTACTTTTCATACTTGAAAGAGGTCCTATAATACTTTTTGGGAGCTTCCCCTTTCCTGTAGTGTGTTATATAGGTTTGTGTGCATGTCAATGGTCTAAAAAGGCTAACATCCCTGAGTTCCCTCCTGCCTGAAACGCCTCCATTGGACTTCTTTGTTCACTTCCTTAACATAATGACATCACAACAGAACACTAGCGCTCCAACACATTGTACGTGATAGGCTAAGGGGCGGCCGCGGGACATCTCTAAGCGTTTGACCAATCACAACAGAGCTGGCCAGCTAACCAATCAGAGCAGACTGGGCTCTGGTTTCAGACAGAGGGTGAAAAGAGGTGCTGCAGCACAGGCAGTATGAGAGAATAAAGAGCTTTTGAACATGAAAGCTTGGAGACATGTAGAGACACTACATACTGATATGAAGAATATAACCTTCTCAAGTCATTTGCATGTTATTCGTACATCATTTAGTGATACCAGGCTGAGATATTTCACTTAAAACAACACAAGTGAACCTCATTTTGGCATTCAAAATATTTCAATTTCAGGGTAATTGCCTTTTAAAAAAAAAAAACGTATTTATTTTCTCTGTGTTTATTTTTTTAAACTGAGTAAAACCTGCTTGATCTCCATTACTGCTGCTGAGGGTGTGTGTGTGTGTGGTGTGTGTGTGTGTGTGTGTGTGTGTGTGTGTGTTAATTGAAAAGCAGCTGATGATGTGAAACACTCCTGGCAGAGGTAAAGCGTTTTAATTGAGTTAAATTTGTCTCAATGAAGGCGCTCATTTAAAGCGAGAGTCTGTCAGCGGGACGAGGGTCCTTACCTGCACATTAGAGAGGGGGGGGGTTTAATAACAACACACACTCACACACACACACTCCCACACTCCCCCCCTCCTCCGCCGTTAGCAGCTCACTGGAGTGGGACTCAATTATTGCTAATGGAAGTTCAGCTTGCATTTTTAAATGGGAGCTGCTGCAAACATTTATTAAATGCAATTTATTAATAAACTGGTAAACTCAGTTAACAATATTTAAAAGAAATCCACTATTAATCATCTTTTTTTCAATGTTTACTCGGTGCATTGACTCAAAAACTGACCTTAAAATTCTGCCTTTCTTCAATGTATTATACAGTTATATGGTTTCATTCAGACAGTCTCTTATATCAGACATTAGGGGTCAAAACAGCCCAGTTTGATATCTAAAGAACAAACTAAGTCCTGACGTTAAATCCTGGTCATCACACAGAGGTCCTCTTGTTGCCTTGTGCTGCCCCCTGGTGTCGAAACTTGAACAATTCAAAAGTGCAAATGGTGCAAATCCAGAGCGTCATGAGAGAGATGAAGCGTTGAGTTGTTGTTCTTTGGACTGGAAGTGTGTCTTTTTGAGACTCAACCCGATCCATGAAGCTGCGGGAGACACACTTTGTTCTGTGTGTAAGTCAAACTGCAGGGTTTGTACAACGTTGTTCAATTCTTAATAAATAGAGCCGCAAACTACGGACAGGTGCAAACGACCCTTAACACTTCCATTAGGAGACACGCCCTGCAGCTTCAGAAACGATGCAGATATAAACACATAAATGTAGAAACATCTTCAGCAACTCGAGGAAACACGCACAGTATTTACTGAAAGCTGCATAAATGAAGCGCTGCAAGAAGCTCAAGCCATGTCCAGACATTCACCAGTTCAAGAGGAAACACAGAGACATTATTTTCTGAGGTACAGGGATGGGGAAGGAGTTTGACTATGTGTATGTGTATGTGTGAGTATGTAGGTGTGTGTATGTGCATATATGTATATATATGTGTGTGTATGTATGTATATATGTCAATCAACAGGTAAAGCAGATTAATAATAATAATAACAATAATAATTAATAATAATGATAATTATTGCAGATGATAGATTATAAATAAATCATTTAGGGACAAGGGGGTGAGATTAAATAAGTTATACTTCTTCTCACTCCTTTTCGAACACTAGATGTGGGACTGTTTATGTTGCTAATGCTGTTGTTGTAAATGTCATTTTTTTGTTTGATTTCTCTTACATGACTATGCTCTGCAACATTTGTTTGGTTTGTAATTATTTATTTTACTTGTTCGAAATTAAATGTATCAATCAATCAATCAATCAATCAATCAATCAATCAAGCTCACAACACAACGGAGACCAGGGGACACTAAAAGTGACGCAAGGCAAGGCAAGTTTATTTATATAGCACCTTTCAACACAAGGCAATTCATAGTGCTTTACAAAAATGGAAGACATTAGAAAATGGCATTTAAAATCAGTTATTAAAAAGAAAAGATAATAAAATAAACATTAAAAGAAAAAATACATGGATAAAAGTTACAGTGCAGTTTAAGATGTGAATAGTTCAATTAAAAGCAGCGGCAAAAAGAAAAGTCTTCAGCCTGGATTTAAAAGTAGTAAGAGTTGCAGCGGACCTGCAGTTTCTGGGAGTTTGTTCCAGATATTTGGAGCATAATAACTGAACGCTGCTTCTCCATGTTTAGTTCTGACTCTGGGGACAGAAAGCTGACCAGTCCCTGAAGACCTGAGAGACGCACACACACATTTGAAAAGTAAGCTACATTTCAAAAACCGTCCGGCAAATAAAATGTGCAGGTAATAATGCCATTAATATAAACCGCAAATTGCATATAATAAGGGCCATTATCCACCACTGTTATCGAGTATATGTAAACACCTTACATCTGGACTTATATTGTCACTTTCTTTATTCTTAAATGTTATTATTATTATCATTAATGTTATTATTATTATCATTAATATTATTATTATTGTCCTTGTGTGAATTCATGTCTGTCCTTTCCCGTGTCCCCCTAAAGACATGATGACTTTTCACCTTCATTAAACAACTTCTTCAGCAAGTCGTCTTTTAAATTGCTCCTTGACATTATTTGTTCCTTCTTTATTTCTGAATTTCTTTCATATTTTCAGATTATCTTTCCCATTT
>JAAOOA010000561.1:110000-117500 GCA_012861695.1 Trematomus loennbergii | reverse complement strand
ACACATATTCAGTTCCCCTCCCGATGGGCCGCGCTGGAGCTTTGGCATTGTTTGTTATTGTTAGAAACAAACCTCACTTTATTTAAACCCTGCTGGGGGTTTCGCAAACAATCATTTCAGATTTAGATATATATCTTCCAGGAAAGTTTGGTTCTGTAATAACCGACTAGGAAACATCACGGTCAACATTTAGGAAGCTTCGTTCTTCTCTCTTCATTATTGTCAAACTGTCAAAGTTGCATCAGCCCGGTTTGTTTGCACATTATCAATTTGCAAAAGTGGAAACAAATGTCAAACACTGGTAGAAAAGTTTATGCTTAACGTGTAATTCAATAAAGTATATTCTCCGAAACGCAAGGAGGTGTACGGCCCAAATATTCAGAGTTGTTCTTCCTGATCATGCTGCTTCTTCTCACATTGATTTTCAAGTGGAACTATTATTATTATTTTTGTGACATCACTATGTAACACTCGCGCTTCTATTGGCTAGCGCTCCAACACATTGTACGTGATAGGCTAAGGGGGCGGGACATCACAGGCAGTATGAGAAAATAAAGAGCTTTTTGAACATTAAAGCATGGAGACATGTCCCAGAAGAGACACTACATACTGATATACACCTGAACATCAGCAGGAGAGACTCTTTAAAGTAGAGGACACTACGTACTGATATACACCTGAACATCAGCAGGAGAGGACTCTTTAAAGTAGAGACACTACTTCTGATATACACCTGAACAGCAGCAGGAGAGGACTCTTTAAAGTAGAGACACTACATACTGGTATACACCTGAACATCAGCAGGAGAGGACTCTTTAAAGTAGAGACACTACATACTGATATACACCTGAACATCAGCATAGAGGACTCTTTAAAGTAGAGACACTACATACTGATATACACCTGAACATCAGCAGGAGAGGACTCTTTAAAGTAGAGACACTACATACTGATATACACCTGACATCAGCAGGAGAGGACTCTTTAAAGTAGAGACACTACATACTGATATACACCTGAACATCAGCAGGAGAGGACTCTTTAAAGTAGAGACACTACATACTGATATACACCTGAACATCAGCAGGACGGGACTCTTTAAAGTAGAGACACTACATACTGATATACACCTGAACATCAGCAGAGAGGACTCTTTAAAGTAGAGACACTACATACTGATATACACCTGAACATCAGCAGGAGAGGACTCTTTAAAGTAGAGACACTACATACTGATATACACCTGAACATCAGCAGGAGAGGACTCTTTAAAGTAGAGACACTACATACTGATATACACCTGAACATCAGCAGGAGAGGACTCTTTAAAGTAGAGACACTACATACTGATATACACCTGAACATCAGCAGGAGAGGACTCTTTAAAGTAGAGACACTACATACTGATATACACCTGAACATCAGCAGGAGAGGACTCTTTAAAGTAGAGACACTACATACGATATACACCAGAACATCAGCAGGAGGACTCTTTAAAGTAGAGACACTACATGCTGATATACACCTGAACATCAGCAGGAGAGGACTCTTTAAAGTAGAGACACTACATACTGATATACACCTGAACATCAGCAGGAGAGGACTCCTTTAAAGTAGAGACCTACATACTGATATACACCTGAACATCAGCAGGAGAGGACTCTTTAAAGTAGAGACACTACATACTGATATACACCAGAACATCAGCAGGAGAGGACTCTTTAAAGTAGAGACACTACATGCTGATATACACCTGAACATCAGCAGGAGAGGACTCTTTAAAGTAGAGACACTACATACTGATATACACCTGAACATCAGCAGGAGAGGACTCTTTAAAGTAGAGACACTACATACTGATATACACCTGAACATCAGCAGGAGAGGACTCTTAAAGTAGAGACACTACATACTGATATCACCTGAACATCAGCAGGAGAGGACTCTTTAAAGTAGAGACACTACATGCTGATATACACCTGAACATCAACAGGAGAGGACTCTTTAAAGTAGAGACACTACATACTGATATACACCTGAACATCAGCAGGAGAGGACTCTTTAAAGTAGAGACACTACATACTGATATAGACCTGAACATCAGCAGGAGAGGACTCTTTAAAGTAGAGACACTACATACTGATATACACCTGAACATCAGCAGGAGAGGACTCTTTAAAGTAGAGACACTACATACTGATATACACCTGAACATCAGCAGGAGAGGACTCTTTAAAGTAGAGACACTACATACTGATATACACCTGAACATTAGCAGGAGAGGACTCTTTAAAGTAGAGACACTACATACTGATATACACCTGAACATCAGCAGGAGAGGACTCTTTAAAGTAGAGACACTAAATACTGATATACACCTGAACATCAGCAGGAGAGGACTCTTTAAAGTAGAGACACTAAATACTGATATACACCTGAACATCAGCAGGAGAGGACTCTTTAAAGTAGAGACACTATATACTGATATACACCTGAACATCAGCAGGAGAGGACTCTTTAAAGTAGAGACACTAATACTGATATACACCTGAACATCAGCAGGAGAGGACTCTTTAAAGTAGAGACACTACATACTGATATACACCTGAACATCAGCAGGAGAGGACTCTTTAAAGTAGAGAAACTACATACTGATATACACCTGAACATCAGCAGGAGAGCTCTTTAAAGTAGAGAAACTACATACTGATATGAACCTGAACATCAGCAGGAGAGGACTCTTAAAGTAGAGACACTACATACTGATATACACCTGAACATCAGCAGGAGAGGACTCTTTAAAGTAGAGACACTACATACTGATATACACCTGAACATCAGCAGGAGAGGACTCTTTAAAGTAGAGACACTACATACTGATATACACCTGAACATCAGCAGGAGAGGACTCTTTAAAGTAGAGAAACTACATACTGATATGAACCTGAACATCAGCAGGAGAGGACTCTTTAAAGTAGAGACACTACATACTGATATACACCTGAACATCAGCAGGAGAGGACTCTTTAAAGTAGAGAAACTACATACTGATATACACCTGAACATCAGCAGGAGAGGACTCTTTAAAGTAGAGACACTACTGATATACACCTGAACATCAGCAGGAGAGGACTCTTTAAAGTAGAGAAACTACATACTGATATGAACCTGAACATCAGCAGGAGAGGACTCTTTAAAGTAGAGACACTACATACTGATATACACCTGAACATCAGCAGGAGAGGACTCTTTAAAGTAGAGAAACTACATACTGATATACACCTGAACATCAGCAGGAGAGGACTCTTTAAAGTAGAGACACTACTGATATACACCTGAACATCAGCAGGAGAGGACTCTTTAAAGTAGAGAACTACATACTGATATGAACCTGAACATCAGCAGGAGAGGACTCTTTAAAGTAGAGACACTACATACTGATACTACACCTGAACATCAGCAGGAGAGGACTCTTTAAAGTAGAGAAACTACATACTGATATACACCTGAACATCAGCAGGAGAGGACTCTTTAAAGTAGAGACACTACATACTGATATACACCTGAACATCAGCAGGAGAGGACTCTTTAAAGTAGAGACACTACATACTGATATACACCTGAACATCAGCAGGAGAGGACTCTTTAAAGTAGAGAAACTACATACTGATATACACCTGAACATCAGCAGGAGAGGACTCTTTAAAGTAGAGAAACTACATACTGATATACACCTGAACATCAGCAGGAGAGGACTCTTTAAAGTAGAGACACTACATACTGATATACACCTGAACATCAGCAGGAGAGGACTCTTTAAAGTAGAGAAACTACATACTGATATACACCTGAACATCAGCAGGAGAGGACTCTTTAAAGTAGAGAAACTACATACTGATATGAACCCTGAAAAGGACCATAATATGTCTAATTTTTCATTCATTTAATTGAAGTTTTTCTTAAACAACCAGGAGGGAAATGTGTATTTTCAGTGCCGGATGAATCTGTTGGAGTATTTTTGGCGTGTGTGTGGGATTGAGTTCAAATAAACTACAGTGTGTGTGTGTGTGTGTGTGTGTGTGTGGTGTGTGTGTGCTGTGTGTGTGTGTGTGTGTGTGTGTGTGTGTGTGTGTGTGTGTGTGTGTGTGTGTGTTCATTCCTTCAAAAGGCTCCACCCCCCCACACGGCAAACGAGGCGCTTCCTTTCTTCGCGGCGGGGCCATGAACGAGTCATAGCTAATCCCTGGAGGGGGTCTTCGCTTTGTCTGGTCTCGACCGGGGGTCAAGGCTCTGAAAGGCCGCGGATCAGTTTAACATCTATTAGCAGGAAGCTGAGACCCCCACAGTGAAGATCCTAATGGCTGCTACGCCCCCCACCTCTGAATATGTTGTTCCTTACGCTTAAAGCCTTTGTGTTCCTCTTGGATGTTGTTTTAAGGGAGAAACATTTACTCCAGTTTTGTACTAAAGTAAAATGTTTGAGATACTTGATAATAATTGTTTTTACCATTTCCTGCTACTTTGTCTCACAAGACTATGAACAGACACACAATGACCATATAGGGACAAAACACAAGACACAGAGACTGAGGAGAAACCACAATTACACCAAAAAAAGAAAAAAGTGACATGAAATAACCCAAACAACCGAAAGACACAAAAACTGATTCAAAACAACTACAATGACACACAAAGACAGAAAGCGTGAACCAAAATCAGACACACGGACTATGAAAAGACACCAAAAGACTATAAGTGATGAAAAACAACCAAAGAAGCACAAAAAAAATAGTAAAAAGTGACAGAATGAAGCTGCACATCAGACACGCCACAAATCACCACTAATGGCGCATTTCCACTACACGGCCTCGCTCGGCCTCGCTCGGTATGGCTAGGCCTCATTAGGCCTGGCTCACTTTATGGCGCATTTCCATTACAGTTTAGGAACTGGGGTAGTAACTATAGTAACGCAGTGTAGGCGGAGCCGTGACGTGATCTTCAATGAGAACCACAAAACCAAAACATCAGCCGTTAGCTGTTAGCACTCAGAGCTCACAGCTCCTCATATCTGTTCAGAAACTAGACAAAAGTTAAACAAGTACAAACCAGACTGTCTGTGTCATGGTGAATACAGTCGCTGCTTTATTTATGTCTGTATAGGCCGTTGTTGTGAGTGTGGACGGTCGGAGCATATACTGCGTTAGCTTAGCCAATCTCCATTTAGAAAACACGCATTTTAAAAGGTGTTTCCCCTGCCGTCTGTCTGCAGACTTGTCAAAGCATTAATTCATGGTTGTTACTAACCGGTATCAGTATGTTGTTACTTCATCATTTTGAAACGTGTATTACAATTAAATCACGGTCAAATATGTCCATCTTGTTGTAGTTGTAGCCCCCTTGCCAGCGATGCTCTCTCTAGTTTAGCATACTCAGCCCGACTCAGCCTCGTTGTCTCTGGCCCTAGACCCACCATTTTATGAGGCCAGAAAAACTGTGAATTAGGACCCGCCGGCCGGTACTAGGCCAAGTGGAAACGCAACCAAAGACGGGCCGCTGACGTCACAGCTCTCTTAAACGGGGCTCCGCGCTGTAGTGGAGACGCGCCATAAGGTGCCAAGAAGACAAAAACTACCAATTAGAGCAAAATGTCAGACATGTCCATGAAAGCAAAGAACATCCACAGAGACACATGAAGACCAATAACTGACTGAACTCAGGTGTGTGTTGAACCTGTTTGTCCTCCACTGTTCGACAGACACAATAAGATTAAAAGTCACTCAAAACAACCAAAAAGTCACTAATAAAGTCACTAAAATAGTCACTAAAAAGTAATGCGAAATCAACATGTTTTTGATTATCAGACAAAAAAAGGGATTTAAAAGCAAACACACTAACCAGATAAAAGACTCAAGTGACTCAGAACATCCACAGAGACACATGAAGACCAATAACTGACTGAACTCAGGTGTGTGTTGAACCTGTTTGTCCTCCACTGTTCGACAGACACAATACGATTAAAAGTCACTCAAAACAACCAAAAAGACAGACGAAAAGTGACTAAAAATGATACGAAATAATATTTTGTATTTTAAGCGATGTTTAAACCAAGATGAACCTGAATCGCTGATGTTCTGTCTATGAAAAGCAAACAAACTAACTAAATAAAATACTAAAAATGACTCAGAACATCCACAGAGACACACATAAAGACCGATAATTTTATTTTGTTTTATTTCTGTTTGTCTGTATTATTGTTATTATTTTTAGCTTACATATGTATTCTGTATTCTGCATTTTGTATACTTTGTAAGTAATTGCTGTTGTCTAATTTGTCTTTTTCTTGTTTACTTTTAGTTCTTGTATTTAAAAAAAAAAAGTGTTTATCCGTCACTCTAAGATAAAATAAGATTAGAAGTACTTTTGATCCCAGTATAATGTGTCTAACATCTAGTCAGAATATGTCTCTACTCCTGAGACGTAATAACTTCAGAAGTAACACTGCAGTGAGATATCAGGTCTTGTTTTTAGACCATGCTTCATCTTGTTCAGTCAAAACATCGTATTTTGAGTCGTATCTCACATGAACACATATTTCTTTACATGTTTATTAGAAAATCACCAACTAACATCAGAACACAGAAAACCTTTGAGCTTATTTTGTAACACAACATTTCCTGATTCTGGTCAAATATAGTTCAAAATGAGTTCTCCAGATAATTACAAGATGTGATTTATCTAAATATCTCTTCTTATTTCAAGTTCTCTTACCAAGCTAAGGTTCACTTGATCTATTGGCAGATCTTTGTACTTATTTCAAGTGAAAACACCTTGTTTTTATTATTGTTTAACTTGATTTTGGAGCGTCTTTTTTCCAGTTGAGGAATGCTTCGTTTGATTTGGAGCTTTTTCGTGTCTCTTTTGGATGATTTCACTCCTCAGTCGTCCTCTGCTTCACCACCAGTTCTGGAAAGCCCGTCCTCTCGTCCATCTCCCGGCTGAAGGCCAGCCCCCCCGCCTCCCCCAGCACCAGCTCTGCCGTGGTGAAGACCTCCAGGCCCCCCAGCACGTGGCCCCCCGGTGACCCCCTCTGCGTCAGAGAGGCAGATGTGGAGGTGGGCCTCGGGGTTCAGGGTCCCCACCAGAGACACGATCTCATAACGCCCGCTCAGCTGGAGCACCTAGAGCAGGGGGAATATATAGCATGCGGTTATAGAGTTTTATTTATTTGATTCCAATTGTATTCTTCTTGTATTATTATTGTTGTATTTGAATGTACTTATTTTATTTGTATTTAATTCTAACTGTATTTTTTTATTACATTTTTTAAATGTGTTTCTTTATTACTTCTGTTGGATTTAGGTGTCTTAAGGGCGGAGAGTGCTTGTGTTTACGTTACGTATAAAAGGCAGAATAAGATGGGATGAAAACAGACTTGGATAATATTATTTCCCGTGTATATATAATGACAATATGGAATTTGTAAAAACTCAAAACCTATTT
>JAAOOA010000561.1:70000-105000 GCA_012861695.1 Trematomus loennbergii | reverse complement strand
ACCAATGAATATTGATTTGAAGGATCACATTGAACTGGCAGTGTTTCCTGGCCTGTAATGGTTTGAAGAGATTATGACAGGAGCAGTTCTTATTCAATGAGGATTCAGTACAAATGTTAATTATAATTCAGAATCAGCTTTATTGGCAAAGTTAGTGAACACATACATTTTTAAAGCTGTAAATGTAATGATACATCTTCAAACGTAAGTACAACGTGATCAAACGCGAAACCATAGACATTAAACTGCAGCTATCATGCTGTTTAAGCAATAGGCTCTGTGCACAAGATGGCGTCTATCAACTTCCGGCGGGTGGGTGTAGCGGGTAGCATAGGTCTCAGATATATACAAATATATACAAAACATGTGTATGAAGTGTTTTGCTCAAAATACCAAACAGATCACCCATTCTAGCCATGCCTCATATCCTTCTATTTCACTTCCTGTTTCAGAAGTGCTGATTTGGGGTATAAAGCTTTAAAACAAAAATGTTGATAAAAAAGAGGGGCGGAGCTTATGGCTGCTCACGCGGGAGATTCAACCGGTAAATTCTGCCGTGATGAAACGCCATATCATGGATCATGAAGGATTCTCGCTGAAACAGTATGGAGCTCAAAGGCTTTCTCTCTTGCCGGTTATACCACAAGGTGAGTTCCTTTTCATTTCCTGCTTCTTCACACACATGGGCCGTTTCTCAATCGCGAGGATGCTGGCTTCGTAGCACAGCCGAGCCGAGCATCTTGCTTCAGAAGCGAGGCAAAAATACTTCCTGCATTCGGAAAACAAAGAGTGGAACAGGCTAGCAAGTGTGCAGGTGTGCGTCATATGAGAGGCCCCGCCTTACATCTTCCGCCACAGATTTGGGGAAATTGGTCCATGCGCAAAGCATTGTGGGGATTTTAAGGACGCGAAGTCTACCGATGTGCAGCCTCGAAATTTCCCCTAAACCAAGGACGCGGCCTCGGTGGAATTTTGCATGATAGGTGACCTTTAACATGTATAAAAAAACAACATGACATTTGGAATAAAAACGTTAAAGGCGCTCTCTACAAGCCTATCAGCAATGTGTGTTTACTTTGTAATCTGGTTTTCAAAGTGCGAAATAAAAAAATGTATTTGCCGAGGGCGTTATTGGAAGAGCGGGCAGGAAATAACTCTAATCCTCGCTGGAAGAAATATCTTTCTCTAGAACGTAATGGTTATTAAGCATTTTAGCTCCTATGCTGTTAATATTGACCGCCATTTCCTTTATGAAGTAAAGCAGCCTCCCTGTCTGTTCTCGCGCTGTCCTCACATCCCCGGACTGACGACACCTGCGCGGTCAACACCTGCGCGATCAACGTATTGGGCACCCCTGGTAAACAATGCAGAGATTATTTTTATATAATTTATTATCGATGTTTTGGGCAATAGAAAGCACTCCCTGGGACTTTCTGCTCAGAAAAACTAAAGTGAAAAGTAGCTAAATAAAATAATAAAAATCATGATCTCTAACAGTTTTAGCATTTCATTCTTCCATACCTGCATTTGTTTTGCCACCCGCAAAAAACAAAACTACAAGTAAATATGTTTATTTTAAACTTCTGATTAATCACAGAATTTTATTGTGATTAATCGGATTAAATATTTGGATCTATTGACAGCACTAAATGCACTCTGCCTCATTACATTTGTGTTCTCTGATAATGTTTAACTCCACCTTAACAAATTGGTTGATTTTATATATATATTGTCTTTCATGTAGAAACCTTGCTGAGAGACCAGCAGCTGTGTGTGACCTGCTACTCAGCGCTGCTGCAGATCACACAGAGACACTGAGGGAGCAAACACAAACATGTGACGCATGAACATCATCCTCATCTCATACTCATCCTCATCATACTCATACTCATGTCATCTTCATACATGTCAAGCCTAAACCCATAGAGAGGTTCAGTGAATGTGACTCTGAAGGTGTGGAGGTGGACCAGTGTGTCAGAGGAGACTCTGTAGAAGGAGAGAGAGCCAGCAGGATGATCCAGATACACTGCTACTCTACCAGAGGAGGAGGGAAGGAGGAACGAGGAATGTGGCGGAGGCTGGATAGAACAGGAGGATGTTGATGAAGAGAGGAAAGGAGAGGAGGAGAGGGGGAGGATGAAGAGGAGAAAGAGGAGAAGGGAGAAGAGGAGGGGGAGAAGGAGGTGTATCTTCTGTTGTTGTGCCAGACAGAGTAACCTTCATCAGAGCACTTCAGACTCCAGGACTGATCATTCTCTCCAAACCCACAGTCCTCACTGTCTCCTCTCTGCTGATTCCTCTGTAAGTCACTGCTATCTCAACCAGTCCTCTCCACTCAACCTCCCAGTAACAGCGACCAGTCAGAGCTTCTCTACACATCAGCTGATGGCATCGGTGAAATCTCTCTGGATGATCAGGATATGGCTGCTCCTTATCCACCCGGTCACCTTCCTGTTGTTGCCGGACAGTTTGAGTTCTCTGTTCACTGTGTTTGAGTCCAGCGTGAGTTCACAGGCATCTGAGGGAGAGAAAGAGACAGCATCAGGTTAATAAAGGTTATACTGACAATGTCCCAGTTTGAAGATGGTGAATGGGTTACTTATTTTAGGGAACACACTTACACTTTCTGAGGCCTGGCCTCAACCATCGGACTCCAGCAGGCTCCAGCCTGAAAGAAGGGGGGGGGGGGGACAATGTGTTAACATGGACATTTGGACATTGCATTGTCTCACAGTATTGTCGTGGCTTCCTTCCTTATTTTTCTATCAAGCCACTAGACGCCTTAAACAGACATTTTTTAATTGTTTTCTTTCCTTTATAGTGTGTTTGACTACAGACGTCACGATTAGGTGTCCTTTCTTAAAAAACAAAATACTGGCTCTATTTACACCCTCCCCAGACCGACTGTTTACTGCAAGGTTGCACGTTACTTCATGCTGTAAGCGTCAAGGCTTAGCGACAAATCATTATTACATCCATGCAAAGCATGCGCCAAAGCGCTGTCGCGTTAACGTGTAACACCCACAATTAATCACATTACCAAGTTCGACCCAACTTCCTCCCGTAATTCCAGCGTGGATGTTAACCATGACATGCATTGGCAGTGAAAAGGCGAAGAAGCTTTTAGGTGTGGTGAAAACAGAGGAAAGGCATTTCTTGAAGTTGCATAGAAAGCTGGGAGGTAACAGTCACCGCTGTAGGATCAGATATTATTCCTAGAGCTCAAAGTATGATAGATTACTACCATACGAGCATATGCCCCGTGTAATGGGGCTACATTTTTTCGTCAATTGACAACAGTTAAAATAACAAAAAAAGCCGAAAAGCTACATTATTTTATTGCTTTGAAATAACTTGTAAAATGTTTAAATGTTTTTTTCTATTGTATATTGTAAATGCTATGGGTCCCTGCATGGTGAGCCACTTATATTTTGTTATTGTGTCTTTTAGAATGCTAAAGCCCTTCTTCGTACATATTATGCTGATGTTCAGGTGTATATCAGTATGTAGTGTCTCTACTTTAAAGAGTCCTCTCCTGCTGATGTTCAGTGTATCTCAGTATGTAGTGTCTCTACTTTAAAGAGTCTCTCCTGCTGATGTTCAGGTGTATATCAGTATGTAGTGTCTCTACTTTAAAGAGTCCTCTCCTGCTGATGTTCAGGTGTATATCAGTATGTAGTGATCTACTTTAAAGAGTCCTCTCCTGCTGATGTTCAGGTGTATATCAGTATGTAGTGTCTCTACTTTAAAGAGTCCTCTCCTGCTGATGTTCAGGTGTATATCAGTATGTAGTGTCTCTACTTTAAAGAGTCCTCTCCTGCTGATGTTCAGGTGTATATCAGTATGTAGTGTCTCTACTTTAAGAGTCCTCTCCTGCTGATGTTCAGGTGTATATCAGTATGTAGTGTCTCTACTTTAAAGAGTCCTCTCCTGCTGATGTTCAGGTGTATATCAGTATGTAGTGTCTCTACTTTAAAGAGTCCTCTCCTGCTGATGTTCAGGTGTATATCAGTATGTAGTGTCTCTACTTTAAAGAGTCCTCTCCTGCTGATGTTCAGGTGTATATCAGTATGTAGTGTCTCTACTTTAAAGAGTCCTCTCCTGCTGATGTTCAGGTGTATATCAGTATGTAGTGTCTCTACTTTAAAGAGTCCTCTCCTGCTGATGTTCAGGTGTATATCAGTATGTAGTGTCTCTACTTTAAAGAGTCCTCTCCTGCTGATGTTCAGGTGTATATCAGTATGTAGTGTCTCTACTTTAAAGAGTCCTCTCCTGCTGATGTTCAGGTGTATATCAGTATGTAGTGTCTCTACTTTAAAGAGTCCTCTCCTGCTGATGTTCAGGTGTATATCAGTATGTAGTGTCTCTACTTTAAAGAGTCCTCTCCTGCTGATGTTCAGGTGTATATCAGTATGTAGTGTCTCTACTTTAAAGAGTCCTCTCCTGCTGATGTTCAGGTGTATATCAGTATGTAGTGTCTCTACTTTAAAGAGTCCTCTCCTGCTGATGTTCAGGTGTATATCAGTATGTAGTGTCTCTACTTTAAAGAGTCCTCTCCTGCTGATGTTCAGGTGTATATCAGAATGTAGTGTCTCTACTTTAAAGAGTCCTCTCCTGCTGATGTTCAGCTGTATATCAGTATGTAGTGTCTCTACTTTAAAGAGTCCTCTCCTGCTGATGTTCAGTGTATATCAGTATGTAGGTCTCTACTTTAAAGAGTGCTCTCCTGCTGATGTCAGGGTGTATAATCAGTATGTAGTGTCTCTACTTTAAAGAGTCCTCTCCTGCTGATGTTCAGGTGTATATCAGTATGTAGTGTCTCTACTTTAAGAGTCCTCTCCTGCTGATGTTCAGGTGTATATCAGTAGTAGTGTCTCTACTTTAAAGAGTCCTCTCCTGCTGATGTTCAGGTGTATATCAGTATGTAGTGTCTCTACTTTAAAGAGTCCTCTCCTGCTGATGTTCAGGTGTATATCAGAATGTAGTGTCTCTACTTTAAAGAGTCCTCTCCTGCTGATGTTCAGCTGTATATCAGTATGTAGTGTCTCTACTTTAAAGAGTCCTCTCCTGCTGATGTTCAGTGTTATATCAGTATGTAGTGTCTCTACTTTAAAGAGTGCTCTCCTGCTGATGTTCAGGTGTATATCAGTATGTAGTGTCTCTACTTTAAAGAGTCCTTCCTGCTGATGTTCAGGTGTATATCAGTATGTAGTGTCTCTACTTTAAAGAGTCCTCTCCTGCTGATGTTCAGGTGTATATCATGTAGTAGGTCTCTACTTTAAAGAGTCCTCTCCTGCTGATGTTCAGGTGTATATCAGTATGTAGTGTCTCTACTTTAAAGAGTCCTCTCCTGCTGATGTTCAGGTGTATATCAGAATGTAGTGTCTCTACTTTAAAGAGTCCTCTCCTGCTGATGTTCAGCTGTATATCAGTATGTAGTGTCTCTACTTTAAAGAGTCCTCTCCTGCTGATGTTCAGGTGTATATCAGTATGTAGTGTCTCTACTTTAAAGAGTGCTCTCCTGCTGATGTTCAGGTGTATATCAGTATGTAGTGTCTCTACTTTAAAGAGTCCTCTCCTGCTGATGTTCAGGTGTATATCAGTATGTAGTGTCTCTACATGTCTCCATGCTTTAATGTTCAAAAAGCTCTTTATTGTTCTCATACTGTCTGTGCTGCAGCACCTCTTTTCACCCTCTGTCTGAAACCAGAGCCCAGTCTGCTCTGATTGGTTAGCTGGCCGGCTCTGTTGTGATTGGTCAACCGCTTAGAGATGTCCCGCCCCCTTAGACTATCACGTACAATGTGTTGGAGTGCTAGCCAATAGGAGCGTGAGTGTTACACAGTGATGTCATTATGTTCCGGAAGTAAAGGAAGAAACTCCCTCTGGAGGGAACACAGGGATGTTAACCTTTGCAGACCATTTACATGCACACAATCCTATACAACGGAAACCTATAAGGGAACATCTAAAAAAGCAGAATAGGCCTCTCATACCTGAGAGTGTCCAGTCTCCAGAGTGGATCCTCCAGTCCAGCTGACAGTAGCATCTCTCCTGAGTCTCCAGGGTGATTGTAGCTCAGGTCCAGCTCTCTCAGGTGGGAGGCGTTGTATCTCAGAGCTGAAGCCAGAGCATCACAGCCTTCCTCTGTGACCAGACAGCCTGACAGCCTGCAGACACAAACAACAGCATGATAATCTCAGGGTACTGCCAGGACTGGAAGCGTGTTTTTTTTTTAACATCCAAAATAAATGGCCACAGAGAGCAGAAAACAGAACGAACTGCAGCTGACTCACTCCATACTACAGAATGAACATCAGTTGCCGCCATCATGGAAATGACACGGTCTCAGATGCTCACAGTGCTGCATATAAGGGTATTTACCATCCGGAGTTGTTTCAGACAGTGTTGTGGTCAATACCAATTCTCGAGTCCGAGTCCAAGTCTGAGTCACCCAAGAAGAGTCTGAGTCATCATGTATTAATCGGAGTGGATATATTTGTTAAATTTAGTTAAGGTTGCTTCACAAATAAAAAGTCTACATTAAACAAAACGGCCCACTGTCGGGTTTACTTCAGTTTATTTTGTGGTTCTAAAATCCACAAAAACTGAAAAGACCTTGACATTCCACTGACCTAACTAAACCATCACTGTACTGAATGACTTTTATTAGGGATGGGTCATAAACATAAATAAATCATAGTAATCATTCTTGTGGATCAAAGTCAACTTGTATCATGTGGTTGTTTCATTTCCTTATATGCGTTGTTGTTGAGAACGTAATTGAAATTATTTTAACAGTGGAACGGAATGGTGCAATTTTCAATGTGAAACAGTGAACTGTTACAGGTCTGGCCTGCCCCTTTAAGAATAGCAGCCGCAAGGGGTTGTGATAAACGGATGTTTCCAACGGTACCCGAACACCCCGTTCATATTTTCTCCGTGATAAATAATAGCCCGGACAGTGTGTCGCGTCAGAACTTTCCGGTAAGCATCCAAACTACGGTTTAGGGGGCGCCTAGATACCGATAGTAAAGAATATAACAGAACTAATCCCTAATAAAAGTCATTCAGTACAGTGATGGTTTAGTTAGGTCAGTGGAATGTCAAGGTCTTTTCAGTTTCTGTTGATTTTAGAACCACTAAATAAACTGAAGTAAACCTGAAATGCTGACAGTGGGTCGTTGTGTTTAATGTAGACCATTTTTATTTGTGAAGTAACCTTAACCTTAATAATAATAATAAACCGCTGGGCAGTTTTTCACGAAACTGTGTCTCAGGGCTTCTTAACATTTAACAACCTATTAATGTGTCATTGAGTCCTGGACTCGAGTCCGAGTTCATTCAATGGATTTCGACAGGCAACATTTTTCAGTTTGCTCCCGGCTTATCCTTAGTCTTTCAGTCTCTTTCGCGCTCATCAGCCGAACTCTAAGGCTGAGCCCTGTCATCATACATAAGAAACATTAATCAGCCGCTTTCAGCTGTTTGTATCTGAAATCTCGTTCTTCAATTACAACTTAAAGGTCTCCTATTATGCAAAATACCCTTTTTGATGTCTTTTATACAAAAATATGTGTCCCCGGTGTAAGGAGACTCACAAAGTGTCAGAAAATAAAACCCTCACACACGTTGTTGTGAAGAGAAAAGGTGGGGCTGCGCGCATGTAAATGTGCAGCAGAGTGAAGCGATCTCTCGCTCTGGCATTTGGAAACGAAAAAGCAGTTTTATTGCTATATGGATTATCAGAATCATTTCAAAGAGGGCACAGATACATTGGATGAACCTATGGATTAACTGCAGCATCGTTTTTTTATCGTTTTAATGCCATTGAAGACCAGTTTTGACCAAGGTAAGCCATGTTAGCGTTTCTCAGAGGTGGGAGTAAGTCTACATGTGCAAGTCATGAGCAAGTCTCAAGTCTTGACCTACAAGTATCAAGCAAGTCCCAAGTCACTGTGGTGAGAGTCAAGCAAGTCAAGTCAAGTCATTGCTCAGGTCAAGCAAGTCAAGTCAAGTCAAGTCATACGAAATTCTGATGAATAAGCCCAGTTTCCGCATTTAAATCAGTTAAAAGACAGGGTATGAAAATGGATTTAACCCACACTATGATCTTCATTACATACACAGTTAATCATTTGAAATCTAATTTAGACCGATGACAATCATATTAGATTAATATTAACCCTAGAACTGCAGACAATATAGCTAGGACAAACTTCACTATTTGTGGAGTGCACTAGCGCTGCCATGTTAACTGACGCTCCTGCCGTCTAGTGGGTTGCCAGGTTTGCGCGCACGGCGCTATAATCACCCAATCACGTTTTTTCGAAAAAAACAAACGTAATATCTCAATACAAAAATAAATATTTAATTTTCAGTCAAGTCCTTTCAAGTCATCTGTCTCAAGCTTAAGTCAAGTCTCAAGTCATGAATACCAAGTCAAAGTCAAGTCAAGTCTTTTATCAATGTTAGTCAAGCAAGTCTCAAGTCAAAAAATATGCGACTCGAGTCAAGTCATGTGACTCGAGTCCCCACCTCTGGCGTTTCTAGCTACCTAGCTCCACATGTTATGATGTACGCTTTCGTTTATAGCGTTGCAAATGTTTATCACTGAGTGTTGTGGGTTTTTTACACAGATTCAGTGTCTCCAGGACACCAAAACGAGTGGTTGGCTGTGCATCTAGGATAAGTAATAAGGGAGTTATTGTGAGTTTAAGTGCCGTTTTAGGTTACATTTTTTCGCTCGTGGATAATTCAGAGGCTGAGTGCTAGCATTGTGTTTTTTTTTTTTATTTAAAAAAAAAAAAAATCAGTTAGCTGAGTTTCTTCCCGTTACATGGATATAAAACATTCATAGTTTATTAAATATTAAGATTCCTTAGACGTTGTTTCCTGCAAATGACGCGTTTATCCGCCCGGTACCGGGGGGGCCGTGCGTAACAGGTTAAAACTTTTTTTTTTAAAAGAAAAAATCTGTTGAAATGTCATGTTTTTTTGTTTAATTTTGCATCGAATATTTCCAAAATTCCCCAGCTTAACTTTCCATGGAAACGTTCCGCCCCTTTGCAACCCTACTAGAACTACAGTAAAGCACTGCCAACCCTGAGGGAGCACTCCACGGTTTTCCCTCTAGTGAGCTAGGCCTAGGAGGGGCACCACTGAAAACTACCAAATGCAGGTGAAGGGCGAAACGCCAACACCATTGTTTTTGAAAGTCCCTTGTAGATGCTTAATGAATTTAATGTCGATACCCATATGTGCTCTGACCTTAGAGTCTCCAGTTCACAGTGTGGACTCTCCAGTCCAGCAGAAGCAGCTTCGCTCCTGAATCCTGCAGGTCGTTGTTACTCAGGTCCAGCTCTCTCAGACTAGAGGACTGGGAGCTGAGGACTGAGGACAGAGCTGCACAGCTTCTCTCTGAAAGGTTTACAGCCACTCAGCCTGAAGAGACAATGATAATAACAGTTTTTGAAAGTCCCTTGTAGATGCTTAATGAATTTAATGTCGATACCCATATGTGCTCTGACCTTAGAGTCTCAGTTCACAGTGTGGACTCTCCAGTCCAGCAGAAGCAGCTTCACTCCTGAATCCTGCAGGTCGTTGTTACTCAGGTCCAGCTCTCTCAGACTGGAGGACTGGGAGCTGAGGACTGAGGACAGAGCTGCACAGCTTCTCTCTGACAGGTTACAGCCACTCAGCCTGAAGAGACGATAATAACAGTTTTCAGAGATACAGAAGTGTATTAATAATGACTAATCAATGAATCTGTACTTACAGAGCTTTGTTGGAGGCTTTGACCACTGGCAGCAGCCTCAGAAGAGCCTCCTCTGAAGCAGTATTTCTTCAGTCAAACTTCCAGATTTTCTGATGACAGTAAGATGAAGACCAGAGCTGACCACTGAGCAGGAGACAGTTATCTCTGGAGAGACTTCCTGATCTCAGGACTGTTGGATGTCCTCCACTAAGAACGATCATTCAGTTCATTCAGACAGTGGAACAGGTTGATGCTTCTCTCTGCAGACAGATCCTCATCATCTTCTTCTTGATGTACTGGACTGTTTCCTGGTTGATCTCTGAGCCACTTCCTGTCTGTGTCAGCAGGCCTCGTAGGAGTTTCTGATTGGTCTGCAGTGAAAGACCCAGGAGGAAGCGAGGAACAAGTCCAGGTGTCCGTTTGGACTCTGTAAGGCCTGGTCCACAGCACTCGGTAGAGATGTAGTTGTTTGCCCAGAAGATTTGAAGCCACTGAGGGTCTGGATCTGTACACTTCAACTGCTGGGAGGTGTTGGTTCTTCTGACAGCAGGTTGACTCCAGAGTTGATGAAGGTCAGATGGACATGAAGAGCAGCCAGAAACTCCTGAACGCTCAGATGGACGAAGCAGAACACCTTGTTCTGGTACAGTCCTCTCTCCTCTCTAAAGACCTCTGTGAACACTCCTGAGTACACTGAGGCTGCTCTGATATCGATGCCACACTCTGTCAGGTCGGACTATAGAAGATCAGGTTGCCTTTCTGCAGCTGCTCAAAAGCCAGTTTTCCCAGAGACTCCATCATCTTCCTGCTCTCTGGACTCCAGTGTGGATCTGTCTCACTCCTCCATCATACTTGATGTTCTTCACTTTGGACTGAACCACCAGGAAGTGGATGTACATCTCAGTCAGGGTCTTGGGCAGCTCTCCTCCCTCTCTGGTTTTCAACACCTCCTCCAGAACTGAAGCAGAGATCCAGCAGAAGACTGGGATGTGGCACATGATGTGGAGGCTTCGTGAGGTCTTGATGTGGGAGATGATGGTGTCGGCCTGCTCCTGATCTCTGAATCTCTTCCTGAAGTACTCCTCCTTCTGTGGGTCAGTGAACCCTCGGACCTCTGTCACCATGTCCACACACTCAGGAGGGATCTGATTGGCTGCTGCAGGTCGTGTGGTTATCCAGAGGCGAGCAGAGGGAAGCAGCTTCCCCCTGATGAGGTTTGTCAGCAGCACATCCACTGAGGTGGACTGTGTGACATCAGTCAGGATCTCAGTGTTGGAAGTCCAGAGGAAGTCGACACTCATCCAGACCGTCAAAGATGAACACAACCGGGAACTGATCAAACCTGCAGATTGTGCGTCTCTGGTTTCAGAGAAGAAGTGATGAACAAGTTCCACCAAGCTGTACTTGTTCTCTCTCACCACATTCAGCTCTCTGAAGGTGAATGGAAATATGAACTGGATGTCCTGGTTGGCTTTGCCTTCAGCCCAGTCCAGAGTGAACTTCTGTGTTAAGACTGTTTTCCCAATGCCAGCCACGCCCTTTGTCATCACTGCTCTGATTGGTGCATCTCTTCCAGGTGAGGCTTTAAAGAAGTCTTCTTGTCTGATGGTTGTTTCTGGTCTGTCTGGTTTCCTGGATGCTGTTTCAATCTGTCTGACCTCATGTTCATCATTGACCTCTGCAGCCCCCCCCTCTGTGATGTAGAGCTCTGTGTAGATCTGGTTCAGAAGGGTTGGGTTTCCTGCTTTAGCAATGCCCTCAAACACACACTGGAACTCTCCTTCAGGTGAGATTTAACTTTACGTTGACACATTGGAGCAGACGTTTCTGAAAGAACACAACAAAAAAGATAACCTTGGTTCATTGAATAAAAGACTCTTCACTCTATTTACATGACTATGTATAGGACTTGATCCCATTTAACTGCTTGTCCAGGAACTTCCTAGACTCGAGTATACAAGTAAAACACCTGTTGGGGATTTTGGTAAGACTTGTTGGATGAATTACAGTTTACACAGAGCCTGCGGCGGTAAAGTCAGACGTTTTCAAATAATCTTTGCAAAAACGTCCTTAATCCCCCACAATAAATCCCAATTATTTTAAGGAAGGAGGGACGAGGAGGACGTTCAAGTTCAAAACTTGTTACATCCTGTGTCCAGCAGGTGGCGCTTTGTTGAGTAAATATGGTCATGCAGATGTCTTCACGCCTGGACTCTGATCATCCGTGAGAAATTTGGAAATTATAGGAGTATATATGGTCGAGATACAGCAACCTGGATTACAGCAAGAGGCGCTATTCACAGCCATGCCACGGAAGGAGGGGGGGTTGGTGTTTGATGGTGGACTAAAACCTTTGATCATTTTTGATTCTCAAGATCTTAAGATGGTACTGACCAAGTTTAGAGTTTATTGGATGAAACTGTAGGAGAAGTTTGTTCAAATACGAGACCTGAAAATGGCAAAAAATTAAAAGTTGCACATACATTTCAAAATGATCGACTTCCTGTTGGGTTTATAATATGCCTCCAGGAGGCTTTTCTGTGTGTCTAACCATGCTTCATATGCCTACCTACCAAATTTCCAATTTCTAGGTAAAACCTGATTGAGGGGATGCCTTTTGGCAACTTTGTAGGGGGCGCTATAGAGCTTTTGCAGATGCCCCGTGAACGCAAAATATACACATTTTCACCAGACCTGAATCTACTTTTCATAAACGTTAAAGGTCACCTATCATGCTATTTTTAGGCAATAGCATAGGTCTCAGATATATAACAAATATAAAAAGCATGTCTCTGAAGTGTTTTGGTCAAAATACCAAACAGATCACCCATTCTAGCCATGCCTCATATCCCTCTATTTCACTTCCTGTTTCAAAAGTGCTGATTCTGGGTATAAACAGGTCTCTCTTGAGAATGAGACCCTGTGTCTCAATGAGATGTTCACCTGTATAAATAAAGGCAAAAAATAAATAAGAGGGGGCGGAGCTTATGCCGGCTCATGCGGCGGGACCTGGCAGATACTGGGTGTTTCTCAATCGCGAGTAAAGCTGCTTCAGAGCCACTATTTCAAGCATACTACGTCATCGAGTGCGCCGAAGTACTGTTCCAATCTCCAGCATACTTGGAAATCTACCGAGCCCGGCATACTCCGTTTGGAGAAATATCGAGGCTGCACATGAGTAGACTCCGCGGTCTTAAAATCCCCACAATGCTTTGCGCACGGACCAATTTCCCCAAATCTGTGGCGGAAGATGTAAGGGGCCTCTCATATGACGCACACCTGCACACTTGCTAGCGTGTTCCACACTTCGTTTTCCGAATGCCAGGAAGTATTCTTGACTCGCTTCTGAAGCAAGATGCTCGGCAGACATGTGCTACTATGTTCAGACAGGTAACCACAAAGCGATATTTAACAGAAAATACTAGGGAAATGTTTACTCATAATTTTTCATCCACACTTGCCCCTGCTAACATCTCAGTAAATGAGCTAGTAGATCATTTTAATTCAAAAATTAAAAATGTTATAGATACCATTGCTCCAACTAAGGTAAAGGAAGTGATTAGCAAGAAAATATCTCCATGGAGAAAGGCCATGACCGTGAGAACAGAAAAAAGAGAGTGTCGAAAAGCTGAACGTAGTGGCGAAAAACAAATCTCCAGGTTCACTTTGAAATCTATAAAGAGAGACTTGGCCTTTATAATTTGGAATTGAAAAACGCACGACAGTCTTTCTTCTCTGACATCATTACCAAAAACAAAAACAACGCACGTGCCTTGTTTGCTACCGTCGACAGACTAACTAACCCCCCAGTGTCAGTAGCCTCTGAATTTCTATCCACCAGGGCGTGCAATGATTTTGCCTCCTTCTTCACTGACAAAATTCAGAAAATTAGACAAGCAGTCAGTGCCTCTACATCAGGTACAGCAAATGTTTTGTCCCTATGTCCACCTAATATCAATTCAAACACCATGACACAATTCCATCAGATTAATGGTAAAAACTTAGAGGACATTATTCAACTTCTGAAATCCTCCTCCTGCTGCCTTGATATTATTCCAACAGGATTTTTCAAAGATGTTTTTCCTTGCATGGCCTCAGATCTACTTCATATAGTAAACACATCTCTTCACTCAGGTATTTTTCCAGAGGCCCTGAAAACTGCAGTCATTAAACCGCTCTTAAAAAAGAATAATCTAGATGCCTCAGTAATGAACAATTACAGGCCAATATCAAACCTGCCATTTCTAGGTAAAATCATTGAAAAAGTTGTATTTCAACAGTTGAGTAACTTCTTGCATTTAAATAACTGTTTGGATGTGTTCCAGTCAGGATTTCGTCCAAACCACAGCACTGAGACTGCTCTTGTAAAGGTCTTCAATGACATCCACTTAAACACAGACAGTGGCAGAACTTCAGTGTTAGTATTATTAGATCTCAGTGCTGCGTTTGACACTGTTGACCACAACATATTACTAGACCGACTAGAAAACTGGGTGGGACTTTCGGCAACAGTTCTAAATTGGTTTGAGTCCTACTTAAAGGACAGAAAAAACTTTGTTTCTATAGGTAAATACACATCTGAGTTGACAAATATGACATGTGGGGTACCTCAAGGCTCCATCTTGGGGCCTCTTCTCTTTAACATCTACATGCTACCACTGGCTCAGATAAAAAAACAACAAAATAAGTTACCATAGCTATGCGGATGACACACAAATTTACGTAACAATTTCACCAGGAGATTATGCTCCAATTCAAACACTGAGTAAGTGCATTGAACAAATCAATGACTGGATGTGTCAGAACTTTCTCCAATTAAACAAAGATAAAACTGAGGTAATGGTTTTTGGAGCCAAGGCAGAACGTATAAAAGTTAGCGCTGAGCTTCAGTCTGCAATGTTCAAAACAACAGATAAAGCCAGAAATCTAGGTGTAGTCATGGACTCTGACCTGAGTTTCAACAGTCACATTAAAACAGTTACTAAATCAGCCTACTATCACCTAAAGAACATATCTAGGATTAAAGGACTAATGTCACAGCAGGATTTGGAAAAACTTGTCCATGCTTTTATCTTCAGTAGACTCGACTACTGCAATGGTGTCTTTACAGGCCTCACTAAAAAATCTATTAGAAAGCTGCAGCTAATTCAGAACGCCGCTGCTCGAGTCCTCACTAACACTAAGAAAGTGGATCACATCACTCCTGTTCTGAAGTCCTTACACTGGCTTCCTGTGTGTCAAAGAATAGATTTCAAAATATTGTTGCTGGTTTATAAAGCTTGAATGGTTTAGGCCCAAAATACATGTCTGACCTACTGCTAAATTTTTAACCATCCAGAACTCTCAGGTCTTCAGGGACTGGTCAGCTTCTGTCCCAGAGTCAGAACTAAACATGGAGAAGCAGCGTTCAGTTATTATGCTCCAAATATCTGGAACAAACTCCCAGAAACCTGCAGGTCCGCTGCAACTCTTACTACTTTTAAATCCAGGCTGAAGACTTTTCTTTTTGCCGCTGCTTTTAATTGAACTATTCACATCTTAAACTGCACTGTAACTTTGAACTTTTATCCATGTATTTTTTCTTTTAATGTTATTTTATTATCTTTTCTTTTTAATGACTGATTTTAAATGCCATTTTTAAATGTCTTCCATTTTTGTAAAGCACTTTGAATTACCTTGTGTTGAAAGGTGCTATATAAATAAACTTGCCTTGCCTTGCCTTGCCTTACCAAGCAAGCGTACTCACGATTGAGAAACACCCACTGTCTAAAATGCTGCAGTGATGAAACACAAGGATTATAGATCAAGCATTATTTCTGAAACAGTATGGAGCTCAAAGGCTTTCTCTCTTGCCGGTTATACCACAAGGTGAGTTCCTTTTTATTTCCTGCTTCTTCACACACATGCTCTCCAGTAAGGTTAGCTCTGAATGTTAGCGATGCTAACCGACCATATTACGTCCAAAACAGTCGGGCATTGTTTCTGATAGTGCTGCAGGTCCGCCGCCGATTTGACGTCATATCGGCGGCAAATCTGGATTAGCTTCGTTGTAGCCCAGTTTTTAGAGATTTGGGTACGGAGGAAAAGAGAGAGGGTTTTATTTCTGACGCTGCGTGAGTTTCCTGACACACCGGGGACACATATTTATGCATAAAAGACATCAAAAAATGCATTTTGCATGATAGGTCCCCTTTAAGGCATTCAAAAGGTGATGTACTTTTAGGAAAAATAATAAAAACCCTAGCAATTTGAATAGGTCTTTCGTTCCGACTTGTTGGTGCTCGGGCCCTAATAATAAAGAATTCGCTTTTATCATTTCATTTATCTAAAAAGTGATTATATGAGTTTGTCCTACTCATTCCTTATGTTAGATCTTAAAGAGAAAACCTCTTACTGTTATGCAAACAGTCAGCCAGCTCCTCCTGCTTCATGCTCTTCAGGAAGTGCACTGTGATCTTCAGAAATGCCTCGCCGATATTCCTCTTCTGCTTTTCATCCTCTGCATCCAACTCATCCTCATTCTGACTCTCTTCTGGGTAATCTGAACACATAACCTTCCGCATCTTCTTCAGCTCATTCTTCACAAAAGTCACAATGTTCTCCTCCAGGAGCTGAAACACATTATAACATGAATGAGACAATCATCGTGGATCTATGGACACACTGACATTCAGCTGGCATGAACCTGTAGCACGGAGAAGATTATGAACTGAATAGATGTAGAAGTAGTTGTACATGTACAGACCATAAATATGGAGTCCAGATGTGTCTGATAATGCTGGGCAAACTCTCCTGTCTCCTGGTCCTGACTATGGAGGAATCATAAAGAAATAGCTCACATTATGTCTTTCAACAAAGAGACGTGTTTTTGAAGCTCTACTGGGAACATGTATTTCCAGCTACTGAAAAACAGAGAATTTTCTTTATGCTTTTGTGCTTCATTTTAGGAGAGGTTGGAAGAGACTTTAAAGTAACTTGTTCTTCTTTAACGTAACCCAACTATCATGACACATATTTATGTTTAAAAGACATAAAAAAGTTCATTTTGCATAATAGGTCACCTTTATGGTCAGAATTCAAGGAAATAAAATCATAATTCAAAATGTAATCTCAGAATAATTCTTATAAAAATTCTTAAGTTTTATTCTAACTTAACCTGACTATCACTTGCAGCTTACATCTGATCAGCTAGAAGTGGTCCTTTAAAGGTTATGAAATCGTCCATCGACATGTCGCTCTTGAGGGACAGACAGCTGGGTTCAGCAGGTCTCTGCTGATGGTGCCTGGAACAAAAACAGCAAAGATACATTTGCATAACTATGCTACCTGCAGGTAACTTAACGCCCACTGATGTCATTAATAACAAGGACTTTCGGAAAGTTACGCATAGTACCTTTAAAGGTCTCCTATTATGCTATTTTTAGGCATATATTATAGGTCTCAGATATATACAAATATATAAAAACATGTCTATGATGTGTTTTGCTCAAAATACCAAACAGATCACCCATTCTAGCCTCAAAACCCCTCTATTTCAGCTGTTACTATAGAGCTGATTCTGGGTCTAAAGCTTAAAAAAAAAAAGAAGAGAGATGGGGGGGGGGAGCCTATGCTGAGTATGTGAGCAGGAGAATTCTCCCAGCAGAAACTCAGCTAAATGCTGCAGTGATTAAACTCCATATCATGTTCCAAACCACATCAAGGATTCTCTCTGAAACAGTATGGAGCTCAAACTCTTTCTCTCTCTCAGGTTTACCACAAGGTGAGTTCCTGCTTCTTCACACATACTCTCTCCAGTACAGTTTAGCTCTGAGTGTTAGCATGCTAATGTAAACACAGACCATATTACGTCCAAAACACGTCTCAAACAGCAACGTTTCTGATTGGCCCGAGGGTGTAAAGCCCGCCCACATTTTATTAATGTCGTCATGACGTTGTTCCCCCGTTTTTAGAGATGTGGGTACGGAGGAAAAGAGAGAGGGGTTTATTTTCTGACTCTTTGTGAGTTCCCTGACACACCGGGGACACATCTTGATGTAGAAAAGACATCAGAGAGTGCATTTTGCATGATAGTCCCCTTTATGGTCAGAATTCAAGAAAATAAAATCATAATTCAAAATGTAATCTCAGAATTCTTAGAAAAAAAGTCAGAATTATTTTTTCTAAGAATTCTTACGTTTTATTCTAACATAACCCGATTTAGTTGCAGCTTACATCTGATCAGAAGATGGAGTCGTCCTTTAAAGGTTATGAAATCGTCCATCGACATGTCGCTCTTGAGGACAGACAGCTGGGTTCAGGAGAGACAGGTCTCTTCTGATGGCGCCTGGAACAAAAACAGCACAGATACATTTGCAGGCAGGAGAAAAACAGATAGAAAATATTATTTTGATGTGTTAAAATGACCATATATTTCAGTTATATTCATGGCTTTGTATTGCAAAAATGTAAACAGATTGTAATGTAACTTTTAAACTGAGAGAGCTTTGTCCACTACGAACCTGAACAAATCTTGTTATTTAGTTTGAACAGATTATTTCAGGATAGGATTAGGGCCACATGTGTTATTTATTTTTGAGAATTAGGTGGTTTTTCCCAAGACTTTCTGGATTATATTCAGAATTCTTAGAAAAAAAGTCAGAATTCTTAGAAAAAAGTCAGAATTATTTTTCTAAGAATTCGTAGTTGTATTCTAACGTAATCCGATTTAGTTGCAGCTTACATCTGATCAGAAGATGTAGGTCGTCCTTTAAAGGTTATGAAATCGTCCATCGACATGTCGCTCTTGAAGGACACACAGCTGGGTTCAGGAGAGACAGGTCTCTGCGGACGGCGCCTGAAACAAAAACAGCACAGAAACATTTGCATAACTATGCAAACTGCAGGTATTTTAAAGCTCACTGATGTCATTAATAACCAGGACTTTCGGAAAGTTACACATAGTACCTTTAACACAGACAAGAGAAACATTTAATGCATTTTTTTTTTTTGCGTTTCATTCTTACCTTCCGTCAGGGGATAGAGGAAACTCCTTGAGGTGTCACTATTTACGGACACAAAGCGGATCCAGGTCCAGGTCCAGGTCCAGGTCCAGGTCCATGCAACTGCAGCAGTTCGCTTTACACACAGATATTTGAATGTTAACAGTGTGTCCTGAGCTGTGGCACTAATGGCGCGTTTCCACTACAGCGCGGAGCCCCGTTTAAGAGAGCTGTGACGTCAGCGGCCCGTTTTTAGTTGCGTTTCCACTTGGCCTAGTACCGGCCGGCGGGTCCTAATTCACAGTTTTCTGGCCCCATAAAATCGTGGTTCTAGGGCCAGAGACAACGAGGCTGAGTCGGGCTGAGTATACTAAACTAGAGAGAGAATCGCTGGCAAGGGGGCTACAACTACAACAAGATGAACATATTTGACCGTGATTTAATTGTAATACACGTTTCAAAATGAAGCCGAAGTAACAACATACTGATACCGGTTAGTAAAAACCATGAATTAATGCTTTGACAAGTCTGCAGACAGACGGCAGGCGAAAAACCTTTAAAATGCGGGTTTTCTAAATGGAGATTGGCTAAGCTAACGCAGTATATGCTCCGACCGTCCACACTCACAACAACGGCCTATACAGACATAAATAAAGCAGCGACTGTATTCTCCATGACACAGACAGTCTGTGGTTTGTACATGTTTAACTTTTGTCTAGTTTCTGAACAGATATGGAGCTGTGAGCTCTGAGTGCTAACAGCTAACGGCTGATGTTGGTTTTCTGTGGTTCTCATTGAAGATCACGTCACGGCTCCGCCTACACTGCGTTACTATAGTAACTACCCCAGTTCCTAAACTGTAATGGAAATGCGCCATAAAAGTGAGCCAGGCCTAATGAGGCCTAGCCATACCGAGCGAGGCCGTGTAGTGGATATGCGCCATTAGCAGACTCATGCACAGATAGAGAACTTCATCTCACCGCAGAGCTTGGATATGTCTCTTATGCCAGGCCAACTCTCTCTCTAACTCTCTTCGATCCATGGCAGAGTCCACAGAAACACCTGCGGAGAATCACACATTATTCACACATCATTTCTCCTCATCACGATCCCCTCACAGAGCTCATTCACCTCCATACTCGGGGAAGTCTCCATGTTGTCTTTGGGATCAGTTTTCATGTTTACTTGACTTTGAAAAGCTTTTTCAACATTTTTAAATATGTATATTTGTCCAGTTAGAGCTTTTGTGCAATAGTCCATCATGTGAACTTGTTAGCTGGAGCAGAACTCACAGACACCGTTATACCTTCATCTGCAGAGAAACACAGAGCATCAGTTCTGTCCTTGAGACTGTAGGAAGCATTTCAATATTTAAACCTTAACCAAAAAACAACACATTCAGCCAGCCCTCTTGCTTATTAAAATACAAAATTGCTTATTTTAATGTATTACAGTTGTATGATTTTATTCCAATTGTTTTATTAATCATTTTTGTTTATTTCATGCACCTTTACTAATATTACTGTTATTTTAAACGTTATTAAACTGTTTCCTTTGAATGAGGCTGTCTGTGGATTTGTGGCCCTCTGGTGGCACAAAGAGGTCATGGTCAAGTCTCAATAAAACAGATTAGATTTAACAAAGATTATAATTAATCTGTTTAATTTATGTATGTATTTGAACAAGGACCATGTATACAAATACATTAATCCCAGAAAAGAGAAGAGATGATTTATGCCAGATTTAAGCTAAAAGCTCATTTCCATCTGCAGTCCTGAGGCAGGAACACAACAATCACCAAACACTGGGTTAGGGTCAAGTGATGCTCCACACCAACTAACGGGCAGTAGGAGTTATCGTACCTTATTACACGGCTTCGTTGTATACTCGATTCTGATTGGTCAATTCAGAACAGTTGACAGGTTGTTAATCCAGTAGAACAGACCGCCGTCAAGGACTAATGACGTTGCTAAGGAGGATCAAGAAAGAGAAAGAGGTTACAAGACATAAGATCTGAGTACTTCTACTTTTACTCAAGTACAAGATCTGAGTACTTCTACTTACTCAAGTACAAGATCTGAGTACTTCTATTTTTACTCAAGTACAAGATCTGAGTACTTCTACTTACTCATGTACAAGATCCGAGTACTTCTACTTTTACTCAAGTACAAGATCTGAGTATTTCTACTTTTACTCAAGTACAAGATCTGAGTACTTCTACTTACTCAAGTACAAGATCTGAGTACTTCTACTTACTCAAGTACAAGATCCGAGTACTTCTACTTTTACTCAAGTACAAGATCCGAGTACTTCTACTTTTACTCAAAATCATTCTACAATTTAGGGTACATTCCATGTCCATTGATGTCCATTGATGATAATATATTTATTCTAACTATTTTCTTCAAAAATATCATATTTTGCCTATTATTGGAAAGCATGTTATAATATCACAAACATTATGTGCATCCTATGCTTTATTTAGCTTGAAATGTGTCATGATGTTCTTAAATTGTCAGTTTTTGCTCTGTCCGTTTTTCAGTTGAGGGTGTCTTGGTTTCAAAATAATGAATAAAAACCATTAAAGTAAATAACAAATATTATTCATTTATTTCAAAAGTCTAAATACTAAAGAAATAATATTTTTTTAATTGATTTCCTCCTTTAAATAATTGAAATATCTTAATATATGAATGTCCGCAAAAGTTCTGTCAACTATGTTACTAACAGAACTTCCCTCTTTAACTCAAAAATGGTTTGTCCCAATACCATGTTACCAGCATCACATGATGCCATGTTCCTCTTTGGCAGACATTTTGAACACTCTGTGGTGATTGTCCTCTAATTTTACAATATTTATGTATAATAGCACGTTGTCAATGAGTATATTAATTGACCATCAACAATGTTACCTACATTGTTATGGTTTACAATTGTTCAATGATTTTAATTCAATTATATGTTCAAATGTGATGTTAACCTGTTCAAGAAAATGACATGTGGTCATCCAGGCAAGGCCTACCATTGAAATGATGGGTCAAAATAGGGAAATTGTCAACTAGGTTACCCAGTACTGTAATAACTGTAGTAACTTAGTTGACAATTTGTATGACATGTAGACGTCATTACACATCATTATCAATTGAATTTTGCACTTCTGCCTTGAAATAAACATAGTGCAGATGGTTAATAATGTGTCCAGTCAACTATGTTATTTGCATCAAATGTTTGACTTTCATTGTCAACTATGTTGCACCTCATTTTTTCAAATTTAAAATATCTAAAATAGTGCTTCTGATATCCTTTATAGCAGGGGTCGGCAACCTTTTTGATATGAAGTGCCATTCTAAAAAAAATGTTTTATCGCGTGCCGACGATCGTGAATTATCAAGGGGGGGGGGGTTGAAGAGCTCGACGAAAACACTCGTGAAAAGTGATGTTTAAAACTCAGTTAATGCTCATTCACTGGCGCTTCCACAAACAACAACCAACATAATTGTTACATTCAAATGACGTACATTATTCAAGTTTACATTAACTTTGGATAATAAACACGGGAGAAATGAGGAAGCGCTCTCTTTTTTCCTCCCCCTCTCTCTCTCTCTCTCTCCCCCTCTCTCTCTCTGACAGCCTGTCAGTATCTCATGCAGCTCACTGATCCAGTAATGAGTGACAGTGAAGAATACATATATTTATAACTAGTTCCAGAGGTAGATAAAATAGCTAAGTGTGTTAGGTCTAACTCTTAGTGTGTGTTGCTCCGCTCCCGGTCCGTCACAGCGGGTGGAGCTGCAGGATTTCTGCTTCACACACACGTTGCATACCGGCCGCTATTTTACTGTCTTTTTCGGACACCTTAAAATACTGCCAGACCGGTGAAGCATTTTGGGGCTTGTTTTGCCGCACACAGAGAAAAGTGTCATGTATGTTACGTCTCGCGATCGGCCTTTTTAGAGAGCACCGATCGATCGGCAGAGAGTGAGTATCGGCCGATATCGATCGCCACGCAAAAACTGCGGCATTTTTACAGCTCGTTATGGGTACTGCAATTTGTGTAGTGCTTTCCTCTGTGGTGAAACTATCAGCACTGCACCACGGAGGAAAGCGGCAGAAAGTGCCTGGAGTTAAAGAGAGTGGGGCTGCATTGCGTGCATGGCTTCCTTCTGCAGGTAACGGGGAGACGCGCTCTGGCGGCGGTCTCGTTCAGGATCCGAAAATAAAATAAATATTTTGTACACTTATTCCACTTATTCCTAGTGTGCCACTGGTTACGGTGCCGCGTGCCACCAGGGGTTGCCGACCCCTGCTTTATAGTATAATGTACATCTACACAGGTTGGAGTTTTACATGACATCTCTTAAAACTATCAAAATGACATGTATCGTAGTTTTATAATACAAAATATCCCTATCCTTAATGACAGTGCTGAACATATCACATGAAAAAAAAAAACTTTAATACAATTATTTTTTAAACTTTTAAAAATCATTGTATATGGTAGAATAGACTCAAGAGCCTTTCAAATAAGATTGTACTTGAAGTGCAGGACTTAATCAAATGATTGTAATGACATCAAGTTTGTCCGAAACATAGTTGACAAACTGAGTAGTGAAAACATCCTTTGCCCTCAAATTAAAAAAAAATTAAAAATGTTTAAGCTTTGCAACTAGTGGATATGTTACACTGAGGAATATACTAACTTGAAACACTGATTGTTCTATTGAGAAAGAATACTGTTTTGTACTGTTTTGTTGATGTGAAATGTACCCCAAATTGTAGAATGAGTCAATGTACAAGATCCGAGTACTTCTACTTTTACTCAAGTACCAAATCTGAGTACTTTTACATCTGAGTACTTTTACTAAAGTACCAGATCTGAGTACTTCTCCCACCTCTGGTGTTTACTAGTCCGCACGGAACTGTTTGTACACAGCGTGTTTCATGACGGACACAAACAGCGTTGCTTCCGTATACAGTTGCGCTAATTGTAGTCCGCTGTACAGGAAATTGTAGTTTCCACACGGCAGCACATTGATAACATCTGCTGGCACATCATAAATACACCAAACAATGTTAAGCAGTCTCTATGATGTTCTGAATCCTGTTCATGCATTATTTAACTGACTGTACCATAGTTGTTGTTTGCTCTTCAAACAATAACAAGCGCGTTCACAGGGTGTGACAGGTGAACGCGCCTCGTGGCCTAAATGACTCGGTAGAAATAAACGGAACATGGAGAGAGAGTTAAGTCCAAACTAAAGACATACCATTTGGATGTTGTTCATCTAAAGGCTGGAACCAACGAAAAAAGAATCGAAACGTGAAAAGTAGCGATTACAAACCTTTAGATGGGATAAGAAAAAAGTATGGGCTCAGAACAGTCTCATAATACACACATGCACACAGAAGGATTCACACTTGTATTTCATGATCCGCAAAAGGATTCACACTTGTATTTCCGGATCCACACTTGTGTTTTTCAATGCACACACAAATGTGTTCCGTTTCATATACATGTAAATAAAATCCAAATACAGAAAAAAGTTTTACATATGTATTTTTGATTCTCACATATTTGTTTTCCGTTTAAAACCGCTGCACCTGCAAACACAAACCGCTTTCTGTGCATGGATCGCTGTGCATTCGTGTGTGGGTTTTTTGAGACTCCCCTGACGGTGACCCGATTCGTACTTGTAATTTTTTCTATCTATAGCCAATCAGATGTCTCCTCAATTCTAAGCCAATCACATGAGCGCGCCCCCACGAGGGTAGATTTCTTGCGTTCATGACGTAGCGCTTCATGTACGCATTTTGCGCTGTCCGGAGCTGACAGGTCCATGGAGCCTGTCTGCAGGCGCTAATCTCAGGACACCTCCACTCTCAGTACATTGCCACTTTCCGAGCAGGAAATGCACGCAAATACAAGCCTTTATATTATTAAGGTACAGTGCCACTTTCCGAACCATTAATTAATGCTTGTGTACATAAAAACGGCAGGCAAAACTGTTTTAAATGTGTGTTTCCTGTATGGCGATCAGCTGCTTTATTTATGTCTGTATGAAGTTGTTGTGAGTGTGGAGGGAGCAGCTACAGGTTAGCTTAGCCTAATCAATCAGTGCACTACGAAGCCAGTGCTAGACAGTGAACTGTCAACGGGGGGAGCCCCGCCGGTCATTATCGGCCGATATTCACTCTTAATAGTTTGATCGGTGCTCTCTATAAAGGCCGATCAGGAGAGCTGGATCTGATCGATATGGACATAAACGCGAGTGAAGTTTTAGCGAGCTGCATGAGAAACTGACGGGCTGTCAGGAGAGAGGGAGGGAGAGAGGAAAAGAGATGATCCTTACTCCCGTGTTATTATCCGGTCATAGTCCGGTAATTACCTAACGGAAACGCTGCTACACAATTCTTATTATTCTTATTTTTGAAACATGACCGGTAAGTTTCAAATTTGTCCGGTAAAATTAAATTCTGTCCGCGGAAACCCTGCTCCGGACTACGCAAAATGCGTATATGAAGTGACATGAACGCAAGAAATCTACCCTCGTGGGGGCGCGCTCATGTGATTGGCTTAGAATTGAGGAGACATCTGATTGGCTATAGATTGAAAAAATTACAAGTACGAATCGGGTCACCGTCAGGGGAGTCTCAAAAAACCCACACACGAATGCAGAGCGATCCATGCACAGAAAGCGGTTTGTGTTTGCAGGTTCAGGGGATTTAACGGAAAACAAATATGTGAGGATCAAAAATACATATGTAAAACTTTTTTCTGTATTTGGATTTTATTTACATGTATATGAAACGGAACACATTTGTGTGTGCATTGAAAAACACAAGTGTGGATCCGGAAATACAAGTGTGAATCATTTTGCGGATCATGAAATACAAGTGTGAATCCTTCTGTGTGCATGTGTGTATTATGAGACTGTTCTGAGCCCATAAAAAGTGCGTCACACGATTACAGAGAGGAAAACGAAACTAACTTTAAACGGGAACCAGACTGACCTTCAAAATAAGAGCTTTTACTGTACATAACAGCAACAGGGACGTGCGCAGAGATGTTGGGGGACGGGAGCTCAAGTGAGAAAAAGGCACTTTAAAAGTTTTAAAACAAAAAGTTAAATATAGTTGCACATCTCTGACTTACTGACCAATTAATTGTAATACCCTCACACTCACGCAATTGTTTAATACTCAGCAGAATTCTACAAAAGAATCAGCTAACACAGAGACAATGGTCTTTAGTATTCACTAAGCACAAGAGCAGACAACACACCAGTTAATTAATAGTTATTAAAGGAGCAGCCAACAATCACAATTATGAAGTTACTGTTTAAGGACATTACAGGCAAAAATATCGTTTTTTACATGTAGCCGACTTGTAAATGTTGTTATTTTGGTCTATTTTGCTTCCATGTTTTCTTTCTGGAAAGAAAACTTAAAAAAAAACACATATAAATGGTGTTCGTTTTACTACCATGTCTGAATTCATCTATAGATTTAAAGCTAATCTGCATTTAACATAACATTTCAGGGGAAAATACTGACTTGACGTAAGTAACTATCTGGGGCAGTTGTGAGGTTTATCCTTTTCACCTGCAATGCCTTGGTAACTGCATGCAAATTAGCGCATTTTAATTAAGATAAGAGATAAGATAGTACTTTATTACTAGTGTAGGCTACTAGTTAACGCCTCATTTGCATATCAATGTGGCAATTGTGATGACGTTATTAGATACACATTTTACTGTATTCACCTTTAGTGTCTCCCCTCAAGTACAGTACATTAGCCTGTATGCCCATGATAAATGGCCTTAGCTAAACCTTGAGCTAACTTATCCATTAGCTAGCAGCCTACCTTATAACTATATTGTCTTTGGCTGATTAGCTGTAAACTCGAGGCACTGACAGCTTAGTGATTTGTTCATCTCCACTCACCTTCAAACAAGCCAAGAAAAGCCGGCATAACATGGGACAGTAAAGTGGGAGGTGCTGCTACCTGTCTGTCTGAAGGGACAGTAAAGTGGGAGGTGCTGCTACCTGTCTGTCTGAAGTGACTGCCGATGACCGCACCGCTGTGCGCGAGACGTGCAGGGAGGGAGGGAGGGAGGGAGGGAGGGTAGAGAGAGCATAGGAACTAATCTAATCTCCTGACTTGATATTTTTTATTTTGTATTCAATCAATATATTTTTGGAAAGGGAAACTGTGCGCAAACAGCAGAAGATATATATTCATCTATTTTTTTTTTTAAAGGGGGGGGGGGGGGGGAAAGGGCACTTTCTCTGGAGGAAGAAAAAGGGCAGAGGCTCAAGCCCACTTTGATGTCTATAGTGTGCACGTGCCTGACCGTTGCTATGGTGTCCGTAGTCAGGGGCGGACTGGGACTAAAAATCAGACCGGGACTCTCGACCGGCCCACCTCGGTACCGTTAGTAAATATTGCTAGTAAATTGGCAACGGGGGGTGGGGGGCTAGGACTTATCCGACCGGCCCACTTCGTCCGACCGGCCCACTTCAGTACCGGCCCATCGGGACGTTCGGGACGAATCCGGGACTGAAGTGGGCCAGTCCGCCACTGTCCGTAGCAACGTCATACAATAATACAATAAGAGTTTTCTACAAATTGTACAAAATATATCGTCTTTTGATCGTTTGGTGGTTGTATACAGTGTAATAACCACTGCTCTATATTACAACATCAATGCTCTGTCCTTATTCAGGAGGATAAACACAGAAAACATAGTTCACCACTAACTTTCACTATTATAAACAACATTTATAACAAGTAAACCATTTTAAGATACAGAAGAATACAGCCAATCTGCCTATTTAACATATCCAGCAACACAGGTATTTAATAATAACAGAAAGTGAGTTCCAAGACGCATCACAAAACATTAGAGAATAATAAAAGACATTAAATCAATTAAAAGCTGATAAAAACATGGCGTTATATTCCCAACAATTTACAAGTTTCCAAATGTAACTAAATAAACCCTATTCTAATAATCCTTTGCCATTACTTTACAATATACTTAAAATGTAGGCTACAGCAGCAGGTGGCGTTGTTTCCCTTTTTAAGCAGAATTGAATCCAGAGCATTTTAACTATTTCACAAACAGTTTGTATTTGTAATCCTCTAAAAACTGGAACTAAAATATCGATTATACAAACCTTGAGATGGGAATAAGTCCAACACAAGTGTGGATCCGGAAATACAAGTGTGAATCATTTTGCGGATCATGAAATACAAGTGTGAATCCTTCTGTGTGCATGTGTGTATTATGAGACTGTTCTGAGCCCATAAAAAAGTGCGTCACACGATTACAGAGAGGAAACGAAACTAACTTTAAACGGGAACCAGACTGACCTTCAAAATAAGAGCTTTTACTGTACATAACAGCAACAGGGACGTGCGCAGAGATGTTGGGGGACGGGAGCTCAAGTGAGAAAAAAGGCACTTTTAAAAGTTTTAAAACAAAAAGTTAAATATAGTTGCACATCTCTGACTTACTGACCAATTAATTGTAATACCCTCACACTCACGCAATTGTTTAATACTCAGCAGAATTCTACAAAGAATCAGCTAACACAGAGACAATGGTCTTTAGTATTCACTAAGCACAAGAGCAGACAACACACCAGTTAATTAATAGTTATTAAAGGAGCAGCCAACAATCACAATTATGAAGTTACTGTTTAAGGACATTACAGGCAAAAATATCGTTTTTTACATGTAGCCGACTTGTAAATGTGTTATTTTGGTCATTTTGCTTCCATGTTTTCTTTCTGGAAAGAAAACTTAAAAAAAACACATATAAATGGTGTTCGTTTTACTACCATGTCTGAATTCATCTATAGATTAAAGCTAATCTGCATTTAACATAACATTTCAGGGGAAAATACTGACTTGACGTAAGTAACTATCTGGGGCAGTTGTGAGGTTTATCCTTTTCACCTGCAATGCCTTGGTAACTGCATGCAAATTAGCGCATTTTAATTAAGATAAGATAAGAGATAAGATAGTACTTTATTACTAGTGTAGGCTACTAGTTAACGCCTCATTTGCATATCAATGTGGCGATTGTGATGACGTTATTAGATACACATTTTACTGTATTCACCTTTAGTGTCTCCCCTCAAGTACAGTACATTAGCCTGTATGCCCATGATAAATGGCCTTAGCTAAACCTTGAGCTAACTTATCCATTAGCTAGCAGCCTACCTTATAACTATATTGCTTTTGGCTGATTAGCTGTAAACTCGAGGCACTGACAGCTTAGTGATTTGTTCATCTCCACTCACCTTCAAACAAGCCAAGAAAAAGCCGGCATAACATGGGACAGTAAAGTGGGAGGTGCTGCTACCTGTCTGTCTGAAGGGACAGTAAAGTGGGAGGTGCTGCTACCTGTCTGTCTGAAGTGACTGCCGATGACCGCACCGCTGTGCGCGAGACGTGCAGGGAGGGAGGAGGGAGGGAGGGAGGGTAGAGAGAGCATAGGAACTAATCTAATCTCCTGACTTGATATTTTTATTTGTATTCAATCAATATATTTTTGGAAAGGGAAACTGTGCGCAAACAGCAGAAGATATATATTCATCTATTTATTTTTTTAAAGGGGGGGGGGGGGGGGAAAGGGCACTTTCTCTGGAGGAAGAAAAAGGGCAGGGGCTCAAGCCCACTTTGATGTCTATAGTGTGCACGTGCCTGACCGTTGCTATGGTGTCCGTAGTCAGGGGCGGACTGGGACTAAAATCAGACGGGACTCTCGACGGCCCACCTCGGTACGTAGTAAATATTGCTAGTAAATTGGCAACGGGGGGTGGGGGGCTAGGACTTATCCGACCGCCCACTTCGTCCGACGGCCCATTCAGTACCGGCCCATCGGGACGTTCGGACGAATCCCGGGACTGAAGTGGGCCAGTCCGCCACTGTCCGTAGCAACGCATACAATAATACAATAAGAGTTTTCTACAAATTGTACAAAATATATCGTCTTGATCGTTTGGTGGTTTGTATACAGTGTAATAACCACTGCTCTATATTACAAACATCAATGCTCTGTCCTTATCAGGAGGATAAACACAGAAAACATAGTTCACCACTAAACTTTCACTATAAAACAACATTTATAACAAGTAAACCATTTTAAGATACAGAAGAATACAGCCAATCTGCCTATTTAACATATCCAGCAACACAGCGTATTTAATAATAACAGAAAGTGAGTTCCAAGACGCATCACAAAAACATTAGAGAATAATAAAAGACTTAAATCAATTAAAAGCTGATAAAAACATGGCGTTTATATTCCCAACAATTTACAAGTTTCCAAATGTAACTAAAAAACCTATTCTAATAATCCTTTGCCATTACTTTACAATATACTTAAAATGTAGGCTACAGCAGCAGGTGGCGTTGTTTCCCTTTTTAAGCAGAATTGAATCCAGAGCATTTTAACTATGTTTCACAAAACAGTTGTATTTGTAATCCTCTAAAAACTGGAACTAAAATATCGATTATACAAAACCTTGAGATGGGAATAAGTCCAACACAAGTGTGGATCCGGAAATACAAGTGTGAATCATTTTGCGGATCATGAAATACAAGTGTGAATCCTTCTGTGTGCATGTGTGTATTATGAGACTGTTCTGAGCCATAAAAAGTGCGTCACACGATTACAGAGAGGAAAACGAAACTAACTTTAAACGGAACCAGACTGACCTTCAAAATAAGAGCTTTACTGTACATAACAGCAACAGGGACGTGCGCAGAGATGTTGGGGGACGGGAGCTCAAGTGAGAAAAAAGGCACTTTTAAAAGTTTAAAACAAAAAGTTAATATAGTTGCACATCTCGACTTACTGACCAATTAATTGTAATACCCTCACACTCACGCAATTGTTTAATACTCAGCAGAATTCTACAAAAGAATCAGCTAACACAGAGACAATGGTCTAGTATTCACTAAGCACAAGAGCAGACAACACACAGTTAATTAATAGTTATTAAAGGAGCAGCCAACAATCACAATTATGAAGTTACTGTTTAAGGACATTACAGGCAAAAATATCGTTTTTTACAGTAGCCGACTTGTAAATGTTGTTATTTGGTCTATTTTGCTTCCATGTTTTCTTTCTGGAAAGAAAACTTAAAAAAAAACACATATAAATGGTGTTCGTTTTACTACCATGTCTGAATTCATCTATAGATTTAAAGCTAATCTGCATTTAACATAACATTTCAGGGGAAAATACTGACTTGACGTAAGTAACATCGGGGCAGTTGTGAGGTTTATCCTTTTCACCTGCAATGCCTTGGTAACTGCATGCAAATTAGCGCATTTTAATTAAGATAAGATAAGAGATAAGATAGTACTTATTACTAGTGTAGGCTACTAGTAACGCCTCATTTGCATATCAATGTGGCGATTGTGATGACGTTATTAGATACACATTTTACTGTATTCACCTTTAGTGTCTCCCTCAAGTACAGTAAAATGTATGCCCATGATAAATGGCCTAGCTAAACCTTGAGCTAACTTATCCATAGCTAGCAGCCTACCTTATAACTATATTGTCTTTTGGCTGATTAGCTGAAACTCGAGGCAACTGGCAGCTTAGTGATTTGTTCATCTCACTCACCTTCAAACAAGCCAAGAAAAGCCGGCATAAACATGGGACAGTAAAGTGGAAGGTGCTGCTACCTGTCTGTCTGAAGTGACTGCCGATGACCGCACAGCTGTGCGCGAGACGTGCACGGAGGGAGGGAGGGTAGAGAGAGCATAGGAACTAATCTAATCTCCTGATGCGATATTTTTTATTTTGTATTCAATCAATATATTTTTGGAAAGGGAAACTGTGCGCAAACAGCAGAAGAGATATATTCATCTATTTTTTTTTTAAAGGGGGGGGGGAAAGGGCACTTTCTCTGGAGGAAGAAAAGGGCAGGGGCTCAAGCCCACTTGATGTGGGACTAAAAATCAGACCGGGACTCTCGACCGGCCCACTCGGTACCGTTAGTAAATATTGCTAGTAAATTGGCAACGGGGGGTGGGGGGCTAGTGACTTATCCGACCGGCCCACTTCGTCCGACCGGCCCACTTCAGTACCGGCCCATCGGGACGTTCGGGACGAATCCCGGGACTGAAGTGGGCCAGTCCGCCACTGTCCGTAGCAACGTCATACAATAATACAATAAGAGTTTTCTACAAATTGTACAAAATATATCGTCTTTTGATCGTTTGGTGGTTTGTATACAGTGTAATAACCACTGCTCTATATTACAAACATCAATGCTCTGTCCTTATTCAGGAGGATAAACACAGAAAACATAGTTCACCACTAACTTTCACTATTATAAACAACATTTATAACAAGTAAACCATTTTAAGATACAGAAGAATACAGCCAATCTGCCTATTTAACATATCCAGCAACACAGCGTATTTAATAATAACAGAAAGTGAGTTCCAAGACGCATCACAAAAACATTAGACATAATAAAAGACATTAAATCAATTAAAAGCTGATAAAAACATGGCGTTTATATTCCAACAATTACAAGTTTCCAAATGTAACTAAATAAACCCTATTCTAATAATCCTTTGCCATTACTTTACAATATACTTAAAATGTAGGCTACAGCAGCAGGTGGCGTTGTTTCCCTTTTTAAGCAGAATTGAATCCAGAGCATTTTAACTATGTTTCACAAACAGTTTGTATTTGTAATCCTCTAAAAACTGGAACTAAAATATCGATTATACAAACCTTGAGATGGGAATAAGTCGAAAGTGCGACACGAAGAGCAGAAAGTGAAACTTAACTTTAAACGGGAAGGCCCCTTCAAAATAAGAGCTTTTACATAACAGCAAGAAGAATACTTAATTAAAGTATACTCTGCATAAATGATTAAGAGAGTGTACGATAAGAATTAAAGTTCTCATATTATATAGGGTGAGTTGCCCTCATGTGGGACACTTTTGCTCTAAGCCTGGGACACTTGTTGAAGGTTGCTCCACCACCCTCATCTGTGATGGACATTTGAGAAGTCATGTGATTTTTATTAAATGACATCACAGCTTGTGTTAACCCATAGTTATAGCTGTTTATTTATTTATATATATGTTATATGCATTCATTTGGTCAGCCTAGTGCGTATAAAATGTCATTAAAATAAATAATGATTTTACCGTGTAGATAAAGAGGAAACACATGGAAGGCAAGGCAAGTTTATTTACCTTTCAACACAAGGCAATTCAAAGTGCTTTACAAAAAATGAAAGACATTAAGAAAATGGCATTTAAAATCAGTCATTAAAAAGAAAAGATAATAAAATAAACATTAAAAGAAAAAATACATGGATAAAAGTTAAAAGTTACAGTGCAGTTTAAGATGAATAGTTCAATTAAAAGCAGCGGCAAAAAGAAAAGTCTTCAGCCTGGATTTAAAAGTAGTAAGAGTTGCAGCGGACCTGCAGGTTTCTGGGAGTTTGTTCCAGATATTTGGAGCATAATAACTGAACGCTGCTTCTCCATGTTTAGTTCTGACTCTGGGGACAGAAAGCTGACAGTCCCTGAAGACCTGAGAGATCTGGATGGTCATTTAGCAGTAGGTCAGACATGTATTTTGGGCCTAAACCATTCAAAGCTTTATAAACCAGCAGCAGTATTTTGAAATCTATCTTTGACACACAGGAAGCCAGTGTAAGGACTTCAGAACAGGACTGATGTGATCACTTTCTTAGTGTTAGTGAGGACTCGAGCAGCGGCGTTCTGAATTAGCTGCAGCTTTCTAATAGATTGGAAGAGGATTAGAGCCACATGAAAAACATTTGGGGATGTGAACATTAGTTTTTTTGTTCTGAGAAAAAAAAGTCAGATGTCCCTAATCGTCTTCCATTATGTTTCCTCTTTATCTACACGGTAAATGATATAAATCACATGTCATATAATACTTTCTGATGCATTGGTTCATGAATACATTAACATCGGACAGTATGAGGAAGATTGAGTCCAGTTTAAACAGTATCAATGTTTACCTCAGAAGGAAACACATTTAAACATGTGGACATTTCAGCGTGTGTTTCTTGGATTAGATTGAGTTCAAATATTATGAAAAGTTTAGAAGCAGTCAGAGGTAAAGTAACTAAGTACATTTTCTCAAGTACAATTTTGAGTACTTGTATACTTTACTTGAGTATTTCCATGTTATGCTCCTTTGTACTTCTACTCCACTACAGTTCAGAGGTACATGGTGTACTTCTACTCCACTAAATGTATTAATCCCTTTAGTACTTTACAGATGTGGATGAATGATGTGAAATATAATCAAGTGTTAAATCAGACTTTAGTTCCACCTGGAGTAAATCCACAAGCTACCCTGCAGTATACAAAGTCATTCAAACTAGCTGCACCTTTACCAGCTTTGAGAACACTTTCATGATCAATCATTAAAAACATATCATATATATTATTCTGAAATGGACCAATCTGCACAATCTACTTTTACTGTCGCTACTTTCACTATATTTGATGAGAATACTTCCTACCTTTACCTTTACGCAAGTACCAGATCTGAGTTATTCTCCCACCTCTGGAAGCAGAGCAGTGAAGGTGATTCACCTCTAAACTCTGATCACGAGTTAAATATTCGGATCCGGATCACAGTGAGGGTGATACTGCGCATGCTCAGGATAAGACTTCCTGAAGGAGTATTTTATATGTCTGGTCTCTTGCTGCCACCTGCTGTTCTCTTCAAAGCACTGCAAACTGCACATAAAAAAGAAAAAGGCATTTAACCAAACTAAAACCATATAATATTGATAGAGCTGAGCCACTGGAGGGCACAGAAATAAACACACATGAACTAATCAATAAGGTTTTTAATTACATTCAGAAAATGGTAGGCTCATTCCTTTTTTTTAATTGACTATAAATAAGTTGTAGTAGCTTTTACCAACACATTCAGAATATCAATGAACATAAAACTAAATGAATTATGCATTTAGTTAAAAAAACCAAAACAGATATCCACAAAGAAGAAGTTTAAGGTTATTAAATCTACCCTTTTTGTTTTAACATATATTATTTAAGCAAACCCTTACACTGCTTAGTTTAGGTTATACAAAAAATAAACAGGTGAATTGTATATTTTCCAAAATCTCACAGCACACAGATCAATCATGCTGATGTATTTAGTATTTTTTATCAAGGCTCCTGGGAAGGCCATGCTCCAGCGATTATTTCCAATAGAGGG
>JAAOOA010000561.1:42500-67500 GCA_012861695.1 Trematomus loennbergii | reverse complement strand
GTGTGTGTGTGTGTGTGTGTGTGTGTGTGTGAATTCATTTGGAGGAGAGTGCAGCAGTGTGTGTTTCCATGTGTGCATATATGTGTGTCTGCATGACGACATTCTTTGGATAAAAAATTAAATATGAGAATATTATTTTAGTAGAAATATTTCGAGAAACATTTTGTGGAAAATTGAGGATAATTCTGGATAAAAGTGGGAACATTAAATTGGGGCATTTTGAGAAGTGTCGACACTTTGTGGAAAATCACAACAATTGTAAAAGCCTTGAAGGGTTTTGTGGAAAGTGAAGACATTTACAATTTTTGAAATAAGAAAATGAAAGTAGACTGGGCAAACTTTAAAAAAAAGACACTCTTTGCAAAATATAACATAAAGACACTTTCAAAAGTTGAGATACTGAAAACCTTTGCAATTAAAGATTAAAGGTGGGGTAGGTAATTCACTTCAGAACACTTGTTATATTCCATGGAATGCTCTTAACATCCATAGCAATGAATATATGAAATGCTTTGACAAAAATACATTAACAAAATGTATCTGTGGAAGCCGTAGTACTGTAAAAAGTACAACCAATCATCTGAGCCGGCCCGGCTAAAATAACTGGATGGCCTACCTGCCTGTCAGCCTTCCATCTGTGCACAAACTTATCTCGTGCCCTCATTGGTCATGTGCGCGTTCGTGTGTGTTGGAGGAGGGGCTCTGTGAGGAAGTCTGAAGGAAGGGGCAGATTTTTTTGGTTGTGTATTTTCAAATTCTAGCGCACTCGAGCTGGTTTCTCCAAATTACCTACCCTACCTTTAATTGGAAAAAATGGAAAGTGTGTTTTGAAAACTCAAGACACTTTTGGGAAAATTAAGTGTTAAGTGTCGAAATGACAGCTTCATTGAGAGTTGAACGTTTAGACATTTTTAGAAATTGCAAATACTCTAATCTTCTGAAAATAAGGAACACTTTGACTACAGTGACGTGCAATAGATGCCGTGTGTAAATGAAAAAGATACTTAAAATATAGGTAGTCCAGATGCTGGAAGATGCATGTGTCTATAAATAAGAAGGAGAAGGACTATTTTAAAAGAGAGGAAAGTGAAGGCTTTGAAATGAAACTGCGGAGACATTCGGAGGTGGAGAACATATTTGGGGAAAGTGGAAACATCAATTTTGTAAACGGTGGACAGTTTGAAAAGTCAGGATGGAAAAAAGGCATTGAAATATTAGTTTACTCGAGGACTTTTAGGCAAAGTAAGGACAAATACTTTTGGAAAGTGAAGTCATTTTGAAAAACAAATTGTTTTGAGAACTACATTTGAGTTTTCCAAGCATTTAATCAAAAATCAGGACATCTCTTGTTTGAAAGCTAGAAAACACACATGTTTGGGAACAGTTGTTGTTTGTCTGAGGGTTTCATCTATGTGTGAAATCCATCGCGCTCACACTTTGGATTATTTTCAGATTTCAGGCGACGTCTGCTCGGATTAAAGATTAAGCGCTGACCTTTTTATTATCACGGCTTCCTCTCCTCCGTCTCAGATCAATATGTGGCTCTGCAGGCTTCCTCACATCCATCTCCTCCCACAGATCAATCCCCCACAATCCTCTGCTTTTAGGGTGGAATTAGGTGGAAGTGCTTCTTCTGCTGCTGCCGGTGGTTTAGAGGAAGCAAAATGTGACTTCAGGGCTTTCTCCTCTCAGATTGCTGCTCGTATTGATGCCACTATTATGGCGCTTTTCACTGCTGGGCCTCGCTCGGCTTAGTACGGTATGGCTAGGCCTCGTTAGGCCTGGTAGGCCTTTATGCTGCGTTTCCATTACAGTTTAGTAGCTGGGGAAAGTAACTATAGTAACGCAGTGTAGGCGGAGCCGAGACGTCATCTTCAATGAGAACCACAAAACCAAAACATCAGCCGTTAGCTGTTAGCACTCAGAGCTCACAGCTCCTCATATCTGTTCAGAAACTAGACAAAGTGAAACAAGTACAAACCACAGACTGCCTGTGTCATGGAGAATACAGTCGCTGCTTTATTTATGTCTGTATAGGCCGTTGTTGTGAGTGTGGACGGTCGGAGCATATACTGCGTTAGCTTAGCCGATCTCCATTTAGAAAACACGCATTTTAAAAGGTGTGTCGCCTGCCGTCTGTCTGCAGACTTGCCAAAGCATTAATTCATGGTTTTTACTAACCGGTATCAGTATGTTGTTACTTCGGCATCATTTGAAACGTGTATTACAATTAAATCACGGTCAAATATGTGCATTTCGTTGTAGTTGTAGCCCAGCCAGCGATTCTCTCACTAGTTTAGCATACTCAGCCCGGTTGTTGGCCCGGAAAGAACCTGGATTTTGGAGAGCCAGAAAAACTGTGAAAAAGTACCCGTTAGCTGGAACTACCCCTAGTGGAAACGCAACCAAAAACGGGCCGGGTTTGGCACGGCACGCTTAAACCGCGCTCCGCGCTGTAGTGGAAATGCGCCATTAGAGACTGCAGCCATCAGACCTGCAGAGGAGCGCTAATATAATATCTGTTGGTGCATGTTAAGCCTTTTTAAATACATGGTAGAGAAATGACAGCAAAGAGTTATAGAAAGATAAGAAGCAAAGGAACCAGCGCTAGATGAATGATTCTAGGTTCCTTTGGTGCCTTTCATGTCTTTTTTAGACAATTTAGAGTATTAAAAAGGCCCTATTGGGGTGGAATCAGGTGGAAGTGCTTCTGCTGCTGCCGGTGGGTTAGAGGAAGCAAAATGTGACTTTAGAGCGTTCTCCTCTCACAGATTGCTGCTCGTATTGATGCCACTATTAGAGACTGCAGCCATCAGACCTGCTGAGAGGAGGCTGTGATAATAGAGCTACTGCCCAGCGGGGGGGCGAACACCTCCTGCAGGTGAGCGGGGGGGGGGGGGGGGGGAGCGTGCACTGCAAGAAGTATCCGACAATATAAATCCTGTTGGAATCAGGGGAGAGAGATAATGTGGTGTTTGAAGGTGTTTCTGGTGCATTTCATGTCTTTTTTTAGACAATTTAGAGTCAAGAAATGACAGAGAAAGAGATTCATCAAAGCAAAGCAGCGCTAATATCATATCTTTTAGTGCATCAAATGCCTTTTTTAGACATTTTAGAATAAAGAAATTACAGAATAAGAGATATGAAAGCTGTATAAAAGACAGCAGCGCTAATATAATATATTTTGGTGCATATGAAGCCTTTTTTAGAAAATCAAGGGTACAGATATACAGCAACAGAGATATCTAAAGACATGAAGCAAAGAAACTAGCGCTAGTTTAATGATTCTAAGTTATTTTGGTGCGTTTCATGTCTTTTTTAGACAATTTAGATCACACATGTCAAACTCAAGGCTCGGGGCCAAATCAGGCCCTTGGTGGATTTAATTTCGGCCCGCAGGATAATTTCTAATTACTATTAGATCTGGCCCGCCGGTATATTGCACGCTCACCTTCACACCATCCTGAGGGTCTCTCAGCTCAGAGCCTGACCCCAAACATTGATGAACTTGCACCCAAGATGAGATGCCAAGTATCTGGCTTGAACTAGCATCACAGAGCAGCACACTGAGTTTACATGGATGTTTCCTTCTGCACTTTCTTTCTCTCACGACAACAGGGCATGTTTGGTTTGTTCTTTGAGGGAAATCGTTTTGTTGAAGCTGTTGTGTGGCCTGTGGAGAAATGTAATCATAAGAAATGACTCTGGAAAAGCTGCAGATAGAGCCATAAGAAATGAATGCAACTGAATATTTAATGTTTAATGTTGTTTTTATAGGCAATAATTTAAGCTTTGTTAGTTCCAGGTTTAATATGTGCAATAAGTTCATTTCATAAAGTTCTGCAATAAACATTGAACCAGTCCGGCCCTCCACTAGTACCCATTTTAATATGTTGGCCCACTGTGTATTTGAGTTTGACCCCCCTGCTTTAGAGTATTAAATGGGCCCTTTTCTGCTTTTTGGGGTTTTCCCTTCCCAGTAGAGTGTTATATGTTTTAGTGCATGTAAATGGTCTCCAGAGGCTAAAATCCCTGTGTTTTCTTATTTCTTTATTTCTTTTGAAGACACTGCCATGAATTGCTCCATTGGATTTTGGCAGATGACTTGAATCCGATATGAAGACACACATACCTGCAGTATCTGGACCCTGCAGAGTGCAGTTATGGGTTTTAGGTTTATGTTTTTTGGGGGTTTAGCGTTGTGTGTGTGGTGGAGATTGTACTCCCCCCTCTCCTCCCTCTCCCCCCCCCCCTCTCTGCTTTCCCTGCTGCCTGGCTTAAACTAATCCCATTATCAGTGAGGCGGCCTGACGCTAACTGACCAGCTGCTCAGAGTCTGGACACCACTCACACACTGCAAGAAATATCAGGCAGAGAACAAGCTGCTAGGGGTGTGTGTGTGTGGTGTGTGTGTGTGTGTGTGTGTGTGTGTGTGTGTGTGTGTGTGTGTGTGTGTGTGTGTGTTTGAATTCTTTTGATAATGTCAATATTGAAGAACTATTTTGGGGGTACATTTTTTCGAGAATGACGATATTTTTGAAGTGAAGAAGTGGGGAAAAATTCATAATTGGGAATTTTTGGAAAAGTAAAGACAGTTTTTGAAGGACGATTGTAAAAGCGTAAAAAGTGTCTTTGGTTGAAATAACAGTGATGGATGTACCAGAGACGAAGAGTTTCGAGAAGAGAACATTAGTTTGTAATCGACACAAAAGAAGGGTTAGGGTTCGAGATGTTTTTTCTCATTTCCTAAAATGTGGCTATTTGGTGAAGCCCCAAAACTTGATGTGTATGAACAAAGACAAGATTATACAAACTCTAAACAGACAGGACTCAAGATCCCCCAAATACCAGAACATCTAAACCAATACCAACACATTTTCAGCTAAATTAAGTATTAAAAACACGATGTGGAAAAATTTAAGTAATTCATGATTTGAATGCATTTCAGCCAAAAAGCTATTTACTTCACAATGCATGTGTATCTCTGGTTAATACTGAACTATTGGCTTGTTGTTGTTGTTGTTGTTGTGAATGTATTGTGAAATAAACTATATATTTCCGCAGAGCCACATTTCTTGCAGTGTTCCCTGGCTCCTCCGGCCTGCTAGCTTGCGCGTTAGCATGTGTCGAGGATCCCCGTGGAAATGTTGGCGTTTGGGAAGTTCCACAACATAATGCCGAGTCTCTAATCCAGCTCCCCAAACAATGAGGAGACCCCCCCCCCCCCCCCCTCTCACCTCACCTCCCACCCCCCAAAAGAGTCTCCAGGCAGGTAGAGCAGATTAGCAAAACAACCTGGACTTCTCTTTGTGCTCGGCTGCCAAATGAGCGGAAAAGTCAATTTTAACGAAGCGCCGCGTCTTAATTTGACTCTGAAGACGAGAGGGTGAGTCTGGGTTTTAAAACTCAATACATATCTCTTTAAATCCTTTTTCTCCACTTCTTTCTTTACAGAGATCAGCAGAGAAGAAAGTGAACACTGTAAAGAAAGGTATTTTTATTTCTATAAAACACATTTGCACAATTTACACTTTCTAACAAGTCTATACTGTACTTTAAAGCAAGTGAGATTAATTAAGTGTGGGTTTTATAACAACAAATGTATCTGAATTTTTATTGTTATTTCCTCGTTTGCACGTTTCTTCAAAGCATGTTTCAGAGAAGGAGGTGAACGTTGGACTCCTTTGTTCACTTCCATAACATAATAACATCACGATGTAACACTCACGCTCCTATTAGATAGCGCTCCAACACATTGTACGTGATAGGCTAAGGGGGCGGGACATCTCTAAGCGGTTGACCAATCACAACAGAGCCGGCCAGCTGACCAATCAGAGCAGACTGGGCTCTGGTTTCAGACAGAGGGTGAAAAGAGGTGTTGATGTAGAAGAGACATGAAGAAGAGGGGACACATGTTGATGTAGAAGAGACATGAAGAAGAGGGGACACATGTTGATGTAGAAGAGACATGAAGAAGGGGGACACATGTTGATGTAGAAGAGACATGAAGAAGAGGGGACACATGTTGATGAAGAAGAGACATGAAGAAGAGGGGACACATGTTGATGTAGAAGAGACATGAAGAAGAGGGACACATGTTGATGTAGAAGAGACATGAAGAAGAGGGGACACATGTTGATGAAGAAGAGACATGAAGAAGAGGACACATGTTAATGTAGAAGAGACATGAAGAAGAGGGGACACATGTTGATGTAGAAGAGACATGAAGAAGAGGGGACACATGTTGATGTAGAAGAGACATGAAGAAGAGGGGACACATGTTGATGTAGAAGAGACATGAAGAAGAGGGGACACATGTTGATGTAGAAGAGACATGAAGAAGAGGGGACACGTGTTGATGTAGAAGAGACATGAAGAAGAGGGGACACATGTTGATGTAGAAGAGACATGAAGAAGAGGGGACACATGTTGATGTAGAAGAGACATGAAGAAGAGGGGACACATGTTGATGTAGAAGAGACACGAAGAAGAGGGGACACATGTTGATGTAGAAGAGACATGAAGAAGAGGGGACACATGTTGATGTAGAAGAGACATGAAGAAGAGGGACACATGTTGATGTAGAAGAGACATGAACAAGTGGATTATGCTTAAGAGGTGACCTTTAAATCATGGAGACAAGTCCCAGTAGAGACACAAATATCAAATTGTACGAACAAAAATAAAACTACTTTAGTATTTTGATGGCTTCCTGTATCGACCCGTTGTGTTATGGAGTAAACCCCCTCGTCTCCTCGCTGTGTGTCCTCTCAGCTCCACTGATGAATCATTGATGGATCTTCCATTACGCCTCTTTACAGTTCAGAGGCTCAGGCTCCGTTTACACGGAGACGAAACTGAGAACGAACCAAATTCAATATCAAAAAAGTTTCCGTCCACACGGTATCGGCTCAAGAAACGTGTCCGTCCACACAAGACCGCTCGACCCGCTGGAGACGCTGTAGTACATATGCCGGGCCTGTAAGTGGCGCTGCTGCCACCACAAAATACACCAAAAGCAGCGAAGAAGACCCCCCCCCGAGCATGGTTGCCATTGTTGCCTGGTTGCCTTTCTGGTTATTCTCCTCCTCTTCCAGCTATCAAACGGACAAAAACTCACACAATAAACATTTATTTGTACAATATTTGCATTGTATTTAAACACCAATAGATTTAAAACTGCATTTATTTTATGTTTTTGCTCAATTTCACGCAGGTACAGATTGTTTGACACTTGATTGGGGATCCAAACGCTTCTAAAAACACCCAAATCGTCTGTAAATTTGTGTACAATTTTGCAAAAGACATCAAGAACATGACCATAGTTTGAGTTGTTGAATATTTACTCAGCTAACTGAATTTATGTGATTACTTACGGTGAGGAATAAGATGATTAAACACTTAAACGGCAGTAAACATTGGAAACCATTGTATATGTTATTGAATATTTCCTAAAAAAGATAGAAAAGACATATCAGACTTTCAGTATTTCATTTAATTTAAGGGACCTATCATGCAAAATGCACTTTGTGATGTCTTCTCTACATCAATGTGTCCCCGGTGTGTCAGGGAACTCACGCAGCGTCAGGAAAAAAACCCTCTCTCTTTTCCTCCGTACCCAAATCTCTAAAAACGGGGGAACAACGGAGCTGATCCAGATTTGCGTCCGATATGACGTAATATCTCAGAAATGTGGGCGGGCTTTACGTCACGGGCTATCAGAAACGTTGCTATCAGAAACAATGCCTGACTGTTTTGGACGTAATATGGTCGGTGTTTACATTAGCATGCTAACACTCAGAGCTAACCTGTACTGGAGAGCATGTGTGTGAAGAAGCAGGAAATCAAAAAGGAACTCACCTTGTGGTATAACCGGCAAGAGAGAAAGCCTTTGAGCTCCATACTGTTTCAGAAAGAATCCTTGATAATCCATGATATGGCGTTTCATCACGGCAGCATTTAGTTTAGACAGTAGCTGCCGGGTCCCATAAGCTCAGACCCCTCCTTTTTTATTTTTAAAGCTTTATACCCAAATCAGCACTTTTGAAACAGGAAGTGAAATAGAGGGATATGAGGCATGGCTAGAATGGATCTGTTTGGTATTTTGAGCAAAACACTTCATAGACATGTTTTTTAATATTTGTATATATCTGAGACCTATGCTATTGCCTAAAGATAGCATGATAGGTGACCTTTAAAAATGTTGTAACAACCTTAAAGGGTAACAATCTCACCAAACACGTTTATTTTGACGCCTCACCACAAATGTCTCCGTAAACAAACAATCATTCTGTTGTTTTCAAATAAAGTCACATTTTAAAACCTCAAAAATCTATGTAAACAAACCAAAGGCATCTTCCTGAAGGTCAAAAGGATGAAATAAGGAATAAGAAATAACAGCCGAGCAACAGGCGGTGCGTTCTCTGAAAGCTTCGTTAAATGTCATCTGCTTTTCTTAACAAATGACTATTGATCCGAAAATCTGCTTTATTTACAGGTTTTGCTGTCTTTTTTTTGGGGGGTGGGGGGGGGGGGCTTTTGTCTCTTCTGCTGCCACTTGTTTGTTTGCATCCCTCCACAGTCTCCAGGCAGATATGTACAGTCTCCCTGAACGTCTCATTTCAATTGGCCTCCATCTGTTTTGTCTATGCATGAAAAGGTCTATTATGATCCTCTGCTCTTTGTACAAATGGACTACTAAGCAGAGAGCTAACCCCCCCCCCCCCCGCCCCCTCCCTAAACCCTCTCCTTTCTCCCTGAATCCCCCCCCCTCCCCTCCCTGAAACATTAGATCCCAAGGAGCTGCTTTAATTATCCAGCGACGGGAGTCTTCATTTTAACGAGTTTTAAAAAGTCTTCAGATTCGGAAATGAGGCAGAGAAGGGAAGGGTCTTTATTAACCCTGCAGTGACGAATAAACTAAATAAAATAAAGAAATATATGAAATTGTTTATTGTATTTTTATAAATATTTATCTGTAATCATATATTTTTTTCATACATTATTTATATTTTATATATATTTTTGTAGACGTCTTATGCCTGTATTTGCTGGAACCACACAGTAGCCTTAAATAAGCAATATATAAAAATGATATGATTAAATACACTTTTGAAGAAAAACCCTACAGTGACTAGCTAATGTGATTGAAGTGGAACCACCTGGTGGGGTTTTAAGGAGGGAGGGGGGGGGGGGTGTAGTCAGCTGCCTCTGAAGGGGGCACCAGGTGCTGCTCCTCTTAATTGTTGCCATGTAAAAGCTCGCTTCAGCGCACACTACGGCTCGGGGCGAGGATTAAAAAGGAAAAAATCTGTTGCTGCTGCTAGCTCACAGAAGTCCATTTTCTTTCACTACAACCCATGAACCCCCCCCCCCCCTCTTTCAGTCCTTCATCCCCATCTCTTTTAACCCCCCCCCCCACACACTCTGTCGTAATGAAAGAAACAGGGAAGGGATGAAAGGAGGAGGAGAGATGGTGTTTTTTGTCTGCAGGAGGATGAGGAGGAGGAGGATGAGGAGGATGAGAGGATGGAGGATGAGGAGGATGAGGAGGTGAATTGGGGGGGGGGGGGGGGTTGGATGCATCTCTATTTTCTGCTGCTGGACGACAACAGGAAGCGAATATCTGACTTCTGCACTACTGATGCCTCTGAGGGTCAAACTTAAGCTCAGATATATAGTCGTTTTTAAATGTACCTGGATGAAGTATTTTAAGTATTTTAAGTCCACCAAAAAGAAGAAACACACAACACATGCTTGCTTTAATTAATACTAAGCTATCTGTGGCTCTTACTGTTACAAATGGATTCTGAATAAAACATTGATTTCTTACAAGACTTTTCATTAAAAGCTGCATTTATTTTAGTTTTTTAAGCAGTTACAGATTGTTTGTGGCTGCAGGGGTATCTGAGGTGAATTTGGGGGGAGGCGAATATCTGACTTCTGCACTACTGAGACCACAGATATTGAAGTGACTGTTATTTATATGATTGTTTGCTTTTATTCACGTCTTAATGTGTGTATAAATGTGTCTGTTGATTGTGTATATAGGATATACATATTTGTACACATATTCGGGATTGTGGGAAACGGTATTTCGATCTCTCTCTCTGTACACACAAACTGAAAGATTGACAATAAAGTTGACTTTGATTTGAGGTAAAAAAAATATATAGATTGATAGGATTTGAAATGGCTCCTCCAACATTATTTCATTTATTGACAGGGACAGTGCACATTCATTAACATTGCTGTAAATGTGCCAGAGTTAGCCAAGAGGCTATTCTTCGTCTGTAGTCCCTGGACAGATTTTACAAGTCAACCTAAAACACATTTCATTTCAACAAGTAATACAATCAAATTAAAACATGCAACACACAATACTGGAATACTTAAAATAATAATAATTAAAAAACAGAACAATAAACACAAACAAATAAACTAAACAAAAGAACACGTTAAAACACAGCAGTGGGTTGTAAGCTTTATATATTAGTCTATGGTTGTAAGGAGCAGAAATTGTGTCAGTGTTTCAGAGCTGATTCCTCACGAATGCAGTCTGGTCTCTGATTGGAGATGGGATTGAGTTCCATTGCTGAGCAGCTTCACAGAAACATGAAGACTGACTGAAAGAACTTCTTCTGAGTGGAATAATGCAATCTTCTCTCTCTCTATATATAGGACATGATGCAAAAAAAAAACGGTAAAATAGTGCAAGAGAATATTTTTCTATGCGATAAACTGTTAATTTGAGGTAAAAAAAACTGACAACTTGAAAGGGTTTTAAATGTCCCTCCAAAAGTGCAAACAAGCAATAAAACATTTCCTCTCCAGTAGTTGTATTGTGCTTTGTATCTGTTTCTTCAGAAGAGTCCAGTTATTAAGCTCCAAAGATCTGGAACAAACCGGTCCGCTGCAACTCTGACTACTTTTAAATCCAGGCTGAAGACTTTTATTGAACTATTCATATCTTAAAGGGACCTATCATGCAAATGCACTTGTGTACGTCTTTTCTACATGAATATGTGTCCCGGTGTTCCAGGAACTCACCAAGTGTCAGAAAACACAACCCTCTCTATTTTCCTCCATACCCAAATCTCTAAAAAAGGGCTGCAACGGATCTGATACAAACTGATCCAGATTTGAACACTGTCCTGACGTCAGGACGGTGGCGCTACGGCTATTGGGCCAACTCCACCAATCAGGAGGAGACAGCCACGGCCATTGCCGTTCGAAAGCGCTGGAGACGCTGTAGTACATATGCCAGGCCTGTAGATGGTGCTGTTCTCACTGAATCTGCCAGAGCTATAAAATGTCAATTGAGCAAAATGAGGCATAGCTAAAATGCATGATCTGTTTGGTATTTTGAAAAAAAAAAGTATAAATATGCCTTATATAGGTATGGTCTCTACACTATATTATTCAAATATAGCATGATAGGTCCACTTTAAACTGCACTGTAACTTTTATTCATGTATTTTTTCTTTTAATGTTATTGTATTACCTTTGCTTTTTAACGACTGTTTTTGTCTTTCATGGTTGTGACGCACTTTGAATTGCCTTGAGTTGAAAGGTGCTGTATAAACTGTCCTTGCCTCACAGCTTGAGAGGAAGGTGTGAGTGCTCAGACAGACTGAGATGAAACCTAATCTCCCTGAGAGCGAGGCCACAGATGGAGGAGGATCAGTGGGAGGAGAGTGCTGCGTTCAGGGACCTTTAGTGGCTGCGTTCAGGGACCTCCAACCTCCCCATGCTCCCGCTGCAGGGAACAGACCTGAGGAGCCGGAGGAGACAACACAACAAAACAACAAGGACAGTTTCATTCCACAGACCATAGACTATTAAACCCTGAGCTTTTGAAAGCACTCATAACATTCATCTGTTTGCAACTTTAACAAACTATTTTATTTAATTGCACTATTTCATCAGTTTTTATTATGTGTTGCACAGCTTTCCATTGACATATCTACACTGTAGCTACAGTGTGTACACATGACAATACAAGCCTTGCATCTTGAATCTTGGTGGATGGCAAGAGACAACTGGTCTGTGGAGTCCTCAGATGGTCTGTGGAGTCCTTAGATGGTCTGTGAGTCCTCAGGTGGTCTGGGAGTCCTCAGGTGGTCTGTGGAGTCCTCAGGTGGTCTGTAGAGTCCTCAGGTGGTCTGTGGAGTCCTCAAATGGTCTGTATAGTCCTCAGGTGGTCTGTGGAGTCCTCAGGTGGTCAGTGGAGTCCTCAGGTGTTGTCTGTGGAGTCCTCAGGTGGTCTGTAGAGTCCTCAGGTGGTCTGTGGAGTCCTCAAATGGTCTGTATAGTCCTCAGGTGGTCTGTGGAGTCCTCAGGTGGTCAGTGGAGTCCTCAGGTGGTCTGTGGAGTCCTCAGGTGGTCTGTAGAGTCCTCAGGTGGTCAGTGGAGTCCTCAGGTGGTCTGTGGAGTCCTCAGGTGGTCTGTAGAGTCCTCAGATGGTCTGTAGAGTCCTCAGATGGTCTGTAGAGTCCTCAGATGTCTGTAGAGTCCTCAGATGGTCTGTATAGTCCTCAGGTGGTCTGTGGGTCCTTAGATGGTCTGTGGAGTTCTCAGGTGGTCTGTGGAGTTTTCAGGTGGTCTGTGGAGTTCTCAGGTGGTCTGTGGAGTTTTCAGGTGGTCTGTGGAGTTCTCAGTGTCAGTGGAGTCCTCAGGTGGTCTGTAGAGTCCTCAGATGGTCTGTATAGTCCTCAGGTGGTCAGTGGTCCTCAGGTGGTCTGTAGAGTCCTCAGATGGTCTGTATAGTCCTCAGGTGGACAGTGGAGTCCTTAGATGGTCTGTGGAGTTCTCAGGTGCTGTGGAGTTCTCAGGTGGTCAGTGGAGTCCTCAGGTGGTCTGTGGAGTCCTCAGGTGGTCTGTAGAGTCCTCAGGTGGTCAGTGGAGTCCTCAGGTGGTCTGTGGAGTCCTCAGTGGTCTGTATAGTCCTCAGGTGGTCTGTGGAGTCCTTAGATGGTCTGTGGAGTTCTCAGGTGGTCTGTGGAGTTTTCAGGTGGTCTGTGGAGTCCTCAGTGGTCAGTGGAGTCCTTAGATGGTCTGTATAGTCCTCAGGTGGTCAGTGGAGTCCTCAGGTGGTCTGTAGAGTCCTCAGATGGTCTGTATAGTCCTCAGGTGGACAGTGGAGTCCTTAGATGGTCTGTGGAGTTCTCAGGTGGTCTGTGGAGTTCTCAGGTGGTCTGTGGAGTCCTCAGGTGGTCTGTGGAGTTCTCAGGTGGTCTGTGGAGTCCTCAGGTGGTCTGTGGAGTCCTCAGGTGGTCTGTGGAGTCCTCAGGTGGACAGTGGAGTCCTTAGATGGTCTGTGGAGTCCTCAGGTGGTCTGTGGAGTCCTCAGGTGGTCTGTGGAGTCCTCAGGTGGTCTGTATAGTCCTCAGGTGGTGGTCTTGGAGTCCTCAGGTGGTCTGGGAGGGAATTCCACAGGTGAGGAGCAGCTGCACAGAAAGCCCGATCCCCCATTGTGCGGAGTTTGGTCCTCGGGGGGCGAAGCCGATGGTTTGGTTGTGGAGCGGAGGTTGCGTGTGGAGGTTTGTGATGTGAGAAGTTCCTTCAGGTATGGAGGAGCGTTCCCGTGTATGCACTGATCCGTGTATCCATCACTTAAGTACATGTTTCTGGTATCAGTACTTCACTCCACTACTTATTTTTCTGACGACTTTTACTTTGACTTCTTACATTTTGAACACAATACCTGAACTTTCTACTTCTTACATGTTGAACCCAAATACCTGTACTTTCTACTTCTTACATGTTGAACACAAATACCTGTACTTTCTACTTCTTACAGTTGAACCCAAATACCTGTACTTTCTACTTCTTACATGTTGAACACAAATACCTGTACTTTCTACTTTACATGTTGAACCCAAATACCTGTACTTTCTACTTCTTACATGTTGAACACAAATACCTGTACTTTCTACTTCTTACATTTTGAACACAAATACCTGTACTTTCTACTTCTTACATGTGAACACAAATACTGTACTTTCTACTTCTTACATGTTGACACAAATACCTGTACTTTCTACTTCTTACATGTTGAACTCAATACCTGTACTTTCTACTTCTTACATGTTGAACTCAAATACCTGTACTTTCTACTTCTTACATGTTGAACACAAATACCTGTACTTTCTACTTCTACATGTTGAACAAATACCTGTACTTTCTACTTCTTACATGTTGAACCCAAATACCTGTACTTTCTACTTCTTACATGTTGAACACAAATACCTGTACTTTCTACTTCTTACATGTTGAACACAAATACCTTGTACTTTCTACTTCTACATGTTGAACCCAAATACCTGTACTTTCTACTTCTTACATGTTGAACACAAATACATGTACTTTCTACTTCTTACATGTTGAACACAAATACCTGTACTTTCTACTTCTTACATGTTGAACACAAATACCTGTACTTTCTACTTCTCACATGTTGAACCCAAATACCTGTACTTTCTACTTCTTACATGTTGAACACAAATACCTGTACTTTCTACTCTACATGTTAAACACAAATACCTGTACTTTCTACTTTCACATGTTGAACCCAAATACCTGTACTTTCTAATTCTCTCATTTTCCAAACAGGCTGGTTCCTTTAGTTTGAATGTGTGTTGGTGGCGGTGGGGGTGATCATTATTATTTAGAGTCATTGCGTGCCTATTGATTTGAACACGATCCGTGTATCCATCATTTCCTGGTCTTCTCTAAAGAAGAGGGACCAATGAAAACGTTGTCATGTTGCCGTTTGTTCAGCATGGAAACATTCATTAGCTAACAATGACATTATTGTTCTATTAATATAAAGGGAGGTCAGGTACTCTTTAAAACAGCTGCTAGTTATGGGTACTTTTTACTGAAGTACATTTCAAAGCCCTCTTTACTTTTACTTGAGTAAAGAAGTTTAGTCAGTACTTCTACTTTCACCAGAGTATTTTTAAACACGAGTATCTGTACTTCTACTTGAGTAAAGGATGTGTGTACTTCTACTTGAGTAAAGGATGTGTGTACTTCTACTTGAGTAAAGGATGTGTGTACTTCTACTTGAGTAAAGGATGTGTGTACTTGTACCACCTCTGAAACCCCTCCTTCACTGATCCTGGCCCCCGAGGCAAAGCTCATCTCATTCTCCTGTAAATAAATAACATCAACAAAACAGCAACAAGAGGGTGACACCCGGCAGAAGGGACCTGCTGGATGTCGGGTCACAGATGGCTGAACATCCTCCCTCCCTCCCTCCCACCATTTTTCCGGGCTGAAGGGCTTTGGGTCGATCGCTGAAACGGGCCAAATGTCCTGATTGTTGACACCGGCTCAGATGGGAACAACACAATGGCAATAATTAACTAAAGGGGGGCCGAATTAAAGAGCGACGCTTAAAAACATGCTGAAAAGACTGGTTGATTAAGAAGGACATTTTCTTTTTGAACTGTTCATCTTTTTCATTTATTTCTTTATAGAAACCTGTAAACATGATCTGGCTCCAGATGGGAGGAGGTTATCACTGCTAACTGATAGCTGAATGTTTTGGGGTTTTAAAACCGTTTTTGTTTCCTACATTTTAAATCTGCAGGGCTTTGGGTCGGTCGCTGAATCGGGCCAAATGTCCTGATTGTTGACACCGGCTCAGATGGGAACAACACAATGGCAATAATTAACCAAAGGGGGGCCGAATTAAAGAGGGTCTTAATGTGAGATGGGCGGCGGATGACTCATTTTGCATTAGGCTTTGAAGAGGATTCCCTCATGGCATTGAAAGCCTGCGCGTCTTGGCACCTTGCTCGATAGAAAGGCTGGCGGTTTATTTGCTGCATTAGTGTCGAGCCTTTGTTCTCCCTCAGGGCCGGCAAATGGAGAGGCGCTCCCTGAGATGTTTTATAGATACTTTCCCCTCAAAGGCAGCTGAGCTCTGCAGGATGAAGCAGCTCAGAATATTAAAGTGTCCTCCGTCCATCCGTCAGTAAACACGGACCAAAACGACTGACTGACAGCCAGAGAGGGTACAAGTACACACATCCTTTACTCAAGTAGAAGTACAGATACTCGTGTTTAAAAATACTCTGGTGAAAGTAGAAGTACTGACTAAACTTCTTTACTCAAGTCAAAGTAAAGAGGGCTTTGAAATGTACTTCAGTAAAAAGTACCTATAACTAGCAGCTGTTTTAAAGAGTACCTGACCTCCCTTTATATTAATAGCACAATAATGTCATTGTTAGCTAATGAATGTTTCCATGCTGAACAACGGCAACATGACAACGTTTTCATTGGTCCCTCTTCTTTAGAGAAGACCAGGAAATGATGGATACACGGATCGTGTTCAAATCAATAGGCACGCAATGACTCTAAATAATAATGATCACGCCACCAAACACACATTCAGACTAAAGGAACCAGCCTGTTTGAGAAATGTAAGAAGTAGAAAGTACAGGTATTTGTGTTCAAAGTGTAAGAAGTAGAAAGTTCAGGTATTTGTGTTCAACATGTAAGAAGTAGAAAGTACAGGTATTTGTGTTCAAAGTGTAAGAAGTAGAAAGTTTCAGGTATTTGTGTTCAAAATGTAAGAAGTCAAAGTAAAAAGTCGTCAGAAAAATAGTCGTGGAGTAAAGAACTGATACCAGAAAAATGTACTTAAGTACAGTAACAGAGTATTTGTACTCCACTGCTTCCCACCTCTGGGGGTTTGGCAGCAGAGGGAGAGCGAGGACCATCTGGAGGACAGAAAAAACATGGTAGACGTCTCCCAGATTGTCTGTTTTCTGTCTCAAACGGTGCCAAGAAGAGATGGCACTGAGGACGCTTTTATCTCCATCGATCCACGTTTAGTCACACTGTTTCGGGGGGGAGTAACAAAGCTCAATAAGTGAAAATGACATGATGCTTATGTTTAACAGACGTAATATTCACTGTCCAAGAAGCATTTTAGTGTGCTAACATGTGCTAAAGGATATGTATTAAACCCTAGCTGGCCTGGATGCTCTGAGTTATATAAGCGTCTTTGAGCAGCTATAAAAATGCAATGTATTGAATGCTAACAACACCATGCAAACGGGCTCAAAATATCAAAGCTAATATTCAGATGTTTACCTTGTCTAATGATTATCATGTTACCTACAAACCTACCACGTTAACATGCTAACATGTGCTAAATTAAAAAGGACATTACTAGTACTTTACTCCACTACTTATTTTTCTGACGACTTTTTACTTTGACTTCTTACATGTTGAACACAAATACCTGTACTTTCTACTTCTACATGTTGAACACAAATACCTGTACTTTCTACTTCTTACATTTTGAACCCAAATACCTGTACTTTCTACTTCTTACATGTTGAACCCAAATACCTGTACTTTCTACTTCTTACATGTTGAACACAAATACCTGTACTTTCTACTTCTTACACTTTGAACACAAATACCTGTACTTTCTACTTCTTACACTTTGAACACAAATACCTGTACTTTCTACTTCTTACATGTTGAACACAAATACCTGTACTTTCTACTTCTTACATGTTGAACACAAATACCTGTACTTTCTACTTCTTACATGTTGAACACAAATACTGTACTTTCTACTTCTTACATGTTGAACACAAATACCTGTACTTTCTTCTTCTCACATTTTCCAAACAGGCTGGTTCCTTTAGTTTGAATGTGTGTCTGGTGGCGTGATCATTATTATTAGAGTCATTGCGTGCCTATTGATTTGAACACGATCCGTGTATCCATCATTTCCTGGTCTTCTCTAAAGAAGAGGGACCAATGAAAACGTTGTCATGTTGCCGTTGTTCAGCATGGAAACATTCATTAGCTAACAATGACATTATTGTTCTATTAATATAAGGGAGGTCAGGTACTCTTTAAAACAGCTGCTAGTTATGGGTACTTTTTACTGAAGTACATTTCAAAGCCCTCTTTACTTTTACTTGAGTAAAGAAGTTTAGTCAGTACTTCTACTTTTACCAGAGTATTTTTAAACACGAGTATCTGTACTTCTACTTGAGTAAAGGATGTGTGTACTTCTACCATCTCTAGTGATGCTTTCTGTATCTTCTGGAGGCTGAAATGCTGATGTAGAGTGAGAGAATGTCCCCGAGGTTCAATTAGCGCGCCGCCACAGGTCCTCTCAGCCTTCATTAGCTTCCCGCTGGATCACACACACACCACACACACCACACACACACACACACACACACACACACACACACACACACACACACACACACACACACACACCACACACACACACACACCACACACACACACACACACACACACACACACACACACACACACACACACACACACACACACACACACACACACACTCTTTTTCCACCCGTTGGAGGTTGCTGTATTGTCCCGAAACCTCAGGGAAAATGCCTCTCAGCGTTTTAATGATCTCACGAAGAGCTCTCTCAGAAGTGTTGCTGTGTGCTGTTATGTGGTTTGGTGGTTTGTTAATTCCTCGGGGGAGCAGGGTGTTGGTCCGCCACCTCGAGTCTTCTTTCCCGCCTCGGCACACACTGTTCCCGGCTAACTAGACTCTCAGGTGTTAACATGCCCAGGCATGGTGGAGGAGGAGGAAGAAGTCACAGCTTCAGCCCTTTCTCTGTAGCTCTGCCACTGGATACACGGCATTCAGTCGGATCATACCTAGTTTTACCCACTTCTGCTGATAGGACGTGACGAACAATATTTGAAGATATATTTGTTATCGTGAGCATCATGGTCCATGTGCTGATTCCATTAATACATCAAACTGTGGTTGTTTATGCAATTCACCAAGTTCCTAGGCCACTTATTATGCAAGCATATCTTGGCTTGGACACGTGTTGAATAAATATCAAAGGGTTTGTGAAGACCCAGTGGAGGCAGGTAACAATTTCATCCAAATCATACCTCGCTGAGTCCAATACGGCTGTGATGATTCTACAATAAGAGCTATTGCACTGCATTGAAAAATGTAAACACGCTTACATGTTTACGCAAATCAAAAAGTAGTTGTGTTTCAAACTTGCAGACTTCGAGAATCTTCCTAGCATAGATGAGAGTGACAACTCTCCCCACTTCAGGGGGAACACAATGCATTAGAGCGAAGCGGAACATAATAGTGTCTGAGCTCATATATTGCACCTCAAACAACAAATACATCCAGAGTCACGGTTTCTTTACTTCCTCTACAGAGGACAGTAAAGAAACTCAGAAATCTCAGTTTCAGTTAAACCAGAAATCTATGCAGATCATCGATGTCCAGTGACATTCTTTAATAGTTTGTGTTGACGTTACCGTCTTAGGGTAGAAATACACACACACTGTCGGCGTTGCTTCAACTGGACGTGAAGCGTTTATTGCGCACGTCCAGTTATCACGACAATACAGGAAATGACTTTTAGTATTACAAAATAAACAGATTCATATGTTATATCTCAACACCCCCACTTACTCTTATACTGTACACATTCTCAACATAACACCTATTTCACACCTTGTACACAGTGTTTAAAACGTCTGGGGTTATTTACATTCCAAACTAATGTTTTTACAAATGTCTCACTTTTGACCGTTGTTGCAGGCTTAGTAACATATCAGCAACCATATCAGCTGTAGGGCAATAATCAATGGTTATCATGTTATCACTCCGTACAAACCATGACTGATCATCATAATTGGGCTTCTTGCAGATTCAAAAAAGCGCTGTTTTCTTAATTTTTTGATGTGATTGCCGAAAATTTAACAATCTGTATTTACCGCCATTCAAATGACAGCGAAGGTTTTTCTCGGTAATTTCGCCCAGAAGTGACGCATGTGTTACTCTCATTTATACCGTAATTAAAAGAAATGTTGGCCATGCTATCACCTTCAATTGTCTGTCATTACTATAACCAGACAATCTTAATTTCTCATTAACATCCCAATCTTCTTAGATAGATTTACCCTGTTTTCCACCAATATGGTAAATAAAGCACTTTGTAGATACTTAGTTTTCACCGAGTCTGAATATTAATCACATTTAGCAGCAATCAGACCTCATCTCTGTTACAGCTCCGTCTTCATTTCCCTAAACCCTAGATGCAGATGAGAATTTAATCCGCTCACTTATTTGGTTTAATGGATATGGAAATTAGATTAGGGCGAATCTCAGCGCCGCGCCATCTGGGACGAAACAGATAGTCCGAACTTCAAGATCCTCCGTTTATCTTTTCTGGATCCAGGAGACGGGGAAAGTACGAGGGAGTGCACGGGTTTAAAGATTAGATAAGATTTATTATCACGTAATTCAAAACAACCAATAGCTTTCGTCAGCCTTAGCAATGCGTACCCACATTTTAAAGGCAGGGATTCTGATTTTGATAACGAAGGCAATGATGCTTCTTTATCAAAATACACGTTCGGAGTTTCCCGAGTTGTTTTGGCTTCTTTCCGCTCGTTGTTTTGGTTTTACGTCACATTACTTGTTTGGTTGAGTCTTACAGCTCTCATCAACCTTTTTTCTATTTGCAGAAGGATCAATTTAACTTCATAAATCTGTAAAAAGGGACTGTAGAGAAACAGCAGACGGACAAAAGCTGGTAAACACAGAGGAGCATTTCAACTTAAGGAGACGATTACATAGGCGTTAGTGGAGTAAATAACCGGAGCTAAACAGCAGAGAGATTTAACCGAACTTGCTCGAATTATCAAGGGAGGCTGTGGCTCAGTGGATAGTGTGCTGGACTTCAAATCAGGGGATAGCATGTCGTTGTGTCCCTGAGACACTACACCCCAAATTCCTGGGGATTGTCCACAGAACTGAATGTGTGTAAGTCGCTTTGGATAAAAGTATCTAACAAATGACATGTAATTTAACCTGCACTCTTTATTTATACATTGATATCATACAATGTAAATACCTTCAACTTTTATTAAAGAACAAGATATTTTATGAGCAGTTGTAACCCTTTGCTGCTGATGATTTAACCAAGTTTCACGCCAATAACAGCCACTATAACGCTCCAAATGAACGCCACTTAAAACCATATTCATCTTTGCAACTACATCTAGAAAACCACATAAAAGTTCCATTTGACATCCATCTTTCCCCCAAGAATCCAGTCTGTATGCTAAGCTACAGGCTAAGTCACATCTCTGCATGTATCGCACACCCGGGAACGACATATATAAACTCTTAATTTAATCATAACGTATATATTTCCTCCTGACATTCAGATGTATTGATGAGGTAGGAAGCCCCCTGCGAGCCGCTCCATATTTACAGGCCAATTATCTCTCTGAGGGTCGACATGACCGCGGGCTTTTTCCAATGCTACACGAAGGTCAGCGGGTAATTAAGCAAACGTGGAGTCACCCGGTACTTTACCCATCAGAGGAATGTCTTGTTTCTTCAACTCAAGGACACGTCTCGGAGCGGGAGGACGGTTTTCCTCGAGCGTGCTTTGCAAACTGTGTTTGGAAAATAGTGAATGTCCTCTTCCAATATGAGAGTAACATGATAACAAAGGTATCCCAACTGTAGCTGTGAACATAACAGGATGTATGATTACCTAGAAGAGCATCAGGACTGTTTGAGGCATATGATAGCTATGTGATTAACATGATGATTCAGCCTCTATGGAGAGAGACATATGACAAGCATGCTCATTTCTGACGTGGAGCTAATCTGAAGTAAACATTGAATACTGCTTTCTATTCTCCATCTTGTGACTGTGTAACTCCCTCTCTTGGATATCAGCATGTGAAGGACACTGTTCAGGAACTAGTTGATGCTCTGTATGTGATGACTACTTCCATTCTGGAGAGGATCACAGATACATGGATCCTGAGATTGAAGCTCAAGCCGGGGACCAGGAGAGTTTTCTAACAGCAATGATAATACAGTTAGTCAAAAAGTCAGAACTTGAGAAAAAGTCAGGATTTTGAGAAAAAGTCAGAATTTTGAGAAAAAGTCAGAATTTTTAGAAAAAGTAAGGATTTTGAGAAAAAGTCAGATCTTTGAGAAAAAGTCAGGATTTTGAGAAAAAGTCAGAATTTTTAGAAAAATACAGAATTTTTTGAAAATACAGAATTTTGTGATTTTGAGAAAAAGTCAGTATTTTGTAGATGACAGGATGTATGATTACCTAGAAAGAACGGTATTCCTCCATCTTGTGACTGTGTAACTCCCTCTCTTGTATATCAGCACTGTTCAGGAACTAGTTGTACCAAATGCCCTCAGGTGGAGTTTCATCTTCACATTCGAGGTCAGTTTTATTTAAAAGAGGCTGATCCAAGGTTAAGGGGAATGGAGGCAGCCTGCAGGAGAGAACATGGTGGATAGATAATGACCTGTCAGAAAGGAAAGAAGATTCTGGGCGTCCTTACATCATCTTCTGAGGTGAAGACACTTCTCGTCACGGTCTGCCATCGCAGTAATCCCCTCGCCTGCAGCTCCATTAGGAAATGAAACAAGTTGTTGGGCAAGAGGGGGCTAATCCGGCGGTAAAAAGGGCCTCAGCTGCCCTTTAAAACCACTGTCAGTTTACAGAGACTTCAGACGACCCTTTCACCCTGACCCTTATTGATTCAGGACACACACACACAACACACACCACACACACACACACACACACACACACACACACACACACACACACACAAACACACACACACCACACACACACACACACACACACACACACACACACACACACACACACACCACACACACACACACACACACACAACACACACACACACACACACACACACACACTGAGCCTGCAGCTACAGCACTATAGGGTGCCGTAATGCTTCAATTACTGAAGTCTGTCATGGTTCAGGCGTATCGGGAGAAACACAATTCAAACGTCTGGCTTCCAATTTAGCATTTTCTATACTGTAACTTTACTATTTAGCTTATTCTGTACACATGACATCTTTACATGTTTTTTTAGGTGCCACTTTTTGAATATTTTTGGGGGAATCTAAGGAGATTTGAAAGCCTCTTGATGAAAATGTGTGATGAGTGTATATAAGGAGTAGTGACTTCACTTTTCGGGCATGAAAAATCCTACTATCTTTATTTTCTCACCAATGTTTTGCCTTTAAAATTGAATATAATGACTGCAGTGACACGATCACTAAGATGAATTACCATTTCCCGAGCTTCTTAGCCTCTTTCAGCTTGGTTTGACATCACATTTACTTGTTTGATTGAGCCTTACAGCTCTCAAGGAACAATTTAACTTCATACATCTGTAAAAAGTAGAAACAGCAGACGGACAAAAGCTGGTAAACACAGAGGAGTATTTAAACTTAAGGAGACGATTACATAGGAGTTAAACGTATTGGCGTAGGGTTAGTAGTATAACGCAGCAATTCTCTATTTCTCTATTCTCTAAAACTGAATTTAAAATGTCCTTTTAATGTGTTTCTGCTGCGCTAATCCTTAATTCCTTTTTTTTGTAAAGCACTTTGAATTGCCGTGTGTTGAAAAAAGGGGAAATACCTAAGTGCAAGTCCCTCAAAATTGTGCTTAAGTACATGAGTAAATATGTGGAAGACGGCAGCTGCTTGCTAACGCTTCAGCCATAACATCATTATCATTTAATGAGTCTGACAGCTAGGGTCCCGCCTACTTTTGGCCACAAAATGAGCTCTAATATGAAACACAGGACACAAGACTAGGTCTGTTAGCGTCAAATAAGTGTATTTTTATCTCATTTTAAACTGGAGACACCAACTCCCATCTCCAAATGTGTGAATGAAATACGCTGTAATGTTAAGGCTGCCTCTGATAGTTATTTATACATGTGTTTACTTTCTGATTAGTTTCTTTATTATCTGTTTGGTCCATTTAAAGGGGACCTATCATGCAAAACGCACTTTTTGATGTCTTTTCTACATCAATATGTGTCCCCGGTGTGTCAGGGAACTCACGCAGCGTCAGGAAATAAAACCCTCTCTCTTTCCTCCGTACCCAAATCTCTAAAAACGGGGAACAACGGAGCTGATCCAGATTTGCGTCCGATATGACGTAATATCTGAAATGTGGACCCACGGCCCTATCAGAAACGTTGCTATCAGAAACAATGCCCGACTGTTTTGGACGTAATATGGTCGCTGCATGTTTACATTAGCATCGCTAACACTCAGAGCTAACCTGTACTGGAGAGCATGTGTGTGAAGAAGCAGGAAATAAAAAGGAACTCACCTTGTGGTATAACCGGCAAGAGAGAAAGCCTTTGAGCTCCATACTGTTTCAGAGAGAATCCTTGATAATCCATGATATGGAGTTTCATCACGGCAGCATTTAGTTTAGACAGTAGCTGCCGGGTCCCGCATGAGCTCAGACCCCTCCTTTTTTATTTGTATCAATTCTTTCTTTTTTGTAAAGCTTTATACCCAAAATCAGCACCTTTGAAACAGGAAGTGAAATAGAGGGATATGAGGCATGGCTAGAATGGGTGATCTGTTTGGTATTTTGAGCAAAACACTTCATAGACATTTTTTTTTATTTTTGTATATATCTGAGACCTATGCTATTGCCTAAAAATAGCATGACAGGTGACCTTTAAACATTGTTGTAAAAATTGAAGTTATATGATTACATTTATTAACACATTTCTTCAATGCATGCCCGGTTAAAATGCATTTAAATTCAGTTAAATTACACAATTCATGTATATTTTACATGCATATAGTTATTTTACTGTGTTTACTTTCCGATAAGTCTCTCAATTATCTGTCTGGACCATTTCAATGAAAAAAATCTGAAAAATCTAATTATTTGAAAGAGACCAAAGCAATGTTTGTAGAAACAGAAGTAAAAAAAAGTAAATACTATTACATTTTTTCAATGCATGCCCGGTTAAAATGCATTTAAATTTGGTTAAATAACATAATTCATGTGTATTGTACATGCATATAGTTATTTGACCTGTGACAACTTCATTTTTTGTTCAGCGATCACAGATATGGAGCGTTTTGCTCA
>JAAOOA010000561.1:0-37500 GCA_012861695.1 Trematomus loennbergii | reverse complement strand
AGGAGGAGGAGGAGGAGGAGGAATTTATATCCTCCAAATAAAATAAACATTTGGTTAATGTTAGGATTGTACTCCTCCTTTCAGCCACCTGAAGGGATGCCCGACACACATGTTCTAATGTGGTTTGGTCAAACTAAAAGCACGAGTTATTAAAAAATAAACTCTCCAGAAATGAAATCCAAATACATCTTGCTCTGAAAACGTGATCTGATGTATAACCCATACAACGGCAGCTTCTCCAGGCTTTGTGACTCAAAGAGGCTCTATTGTGCTTCGTGGGGGTTTCCCTCTCCTGCAGGGTTAGTGCATGTAAATGGTCTGCAAAGGCTGAAATCCCCAAATTCCGGACATCTTGACATCACTATGTAACACTCACGCTTCTATTGGCTAGCGCTCCAACACATTGTACGTGATAGGCTAAGGGCGGGACATCTTTAAAATAGGTTGACCACAACAGAGCCGGGCAGCTAACCAATCAGAGCAGACTGGGCTCTGGTTTCAGACAGAGGGTGAAAAGAGGTGCTGCAGCACAGGCTGTATGAGAACAATAAAGAGCTTTTTGAACATTAAAGCATGGAGACAGTAGAGACACTACATACTGATATACACCTGAACATCAGCAGTAGTAGAGACCTGTTCAGGTCTCTACTACTGCTGATATATATCAGTATGTACGCAAAGAAAATATATTTCCCCATATATTAACTGTCAATATATTGCATTATTTTGTTTTCTGATTTACTGGTTAATTGAAAAGATTTAATAAAGGAAATCTTGCTGTTGGCTACACCAACTGATACTGATTAATAATTAACATGAAAAACATATTTATTCATATCTACAAAATATATTGAAGATATATAGAATAATATATTGTGTTAATATATTGCAATATATGGGATAATACATCAGTAATTGCCGCTTTCCATATATTGAGTAATATATGTAAATATATATAATATATTGGTTGTGTATATATGTGAACATACATTTACTATATATTAACATTTATATGGGGACATGTATGTATTCTATATTCACAATTATATGGGGACATGTACTATATATATTCACAATTATATGGGGACATGTATGTACTCTATATTCACAATTATATGGGGACATGTACTATATATATTCACAATTATATGGGGACATGGATGTACTATATATTCACAATTATATGGGGACATGTACTATATATATTCACAAATATATGGGGACATGGATTACTATATATTCAGATTTATATGGGGACATGTATGTAGTATATATTCACAATTATATGGGGACATGGATGTACTATATTTCAGATGTATATGGGGACATGTATGTAGTATATATTCACAATTATATTGGGACATGTACTATATATATTCACAATTATATGGGGACATGTATGCGCTATATATTCACAATTATATGGGGCATGTATGCACTATATATTCAGATTTATAAAAGACCATGTACGTACCATATATTCTGAACATGAGTGCAATATATGTTCACAATGAGGAGAAATGCATGTTCTGATAAAAAAAATCTTTCATTTAATTTCAAACCTTTATTTATGCAGGTGAATCCCATTGAGATCATTGATCTCTTTTTCAAGGGTGACCTGCTGCAAGTAGGTTCCACATGAATACATATAAACATAACAGAAAAACAAAAAGGACATCATACAGCATATTTACAGTGACTAGTTTACACATGGGCGTCGCAGCCATTATATGAGGGTGGGACAAGTCCCCCCACTTTTTCAAATGATTAGTTTAGACCCCCCCACTTTTACTATGCGGAAAGTCCGTGAATCGGTCTATCCACTCGCCGCACTTTGTAGAGCGCTGTGTCAGTGCTTCACTATCAAATGAAATCCATTCCACTTGCTTATTGAGAGAATGCCCAAATCAATGAAACTCCGTACCATGTTTTCACTGCTACTTTGTACCAAGGCATTCTCACATAGCGCGCGCATGTTCAAGGAGTGTTGTCATAGTTGGACAGCTCAGATCTGTTGTATGAAGCGATGCCGGTAGCGGAGGTAAGGCACACACACCAAATGTTCGGGAAATGGTTAATACAGCGAAAATCAAAGCTGACGATCTCTTGGTTTGATATGTTTTCTCCCCCAGACAACATGGGCATAAGAACATTTTTTTCAAAGAAGAGGAAAGTAAGTCATCAGCTGGTAGCAGTTAATCAGTTAACAGTGATGGCGGCGTCTCACTTCTGGAGAGAGTTTCGTCTTTATGTCATGGTAGAGAGATACCTACTGCTTGGGACTTTGAGTCTTCAAAATGTCCAATGTCACAGACTGGGACTTACTTAGAGTCAGTTGTATTTACATTCAGTATGACTTGTTATGATTCAATGTGAAAGAGTATACTGCTCAATAAATAATTATCACTTCACCACCTCTCTTGACATCTAGGCACTTGAGAGTGAGTCAGAGGCAGAATACAGGGACAGTGGAGAGAGGTCCATTGCTGAGGTGAGTGATGAAAGGGAAATGACAGTTGAGAGTAAATTGTGATGTGGTATCTCATCCCAGGATTTTAAGGAAATCAGTGGGGATATTGAACAGGAAACATTTCAGTCAAGGGGCATCATATGACCAATATAGACAGAAGAGCTACATTTATTTGAACATTTAAGTCAATGATACCATTCCTAGGTGAACTTAACATCCGTATGGAGTCAGATCAGTTTCAATATTAATAAATGCTCACAGAAGGATTCACAAATGTATTTTGCGATTTATATATAAATGACTCTCCACAACAATATCTCTCAATGCACTCACAAATATTTATTGTTGTATATAAATGTACAAAAAATGGGCATTTAAACTGCTTTTTATTCATTCAAAGACAGCTCTGAATTAATAATCAAATATGTTTCCTTTCTTTACTACTGGATGAAATTACAAAATGTACCCATCATTTTCCTCATGCTAGTATAGCCACATAAAAGTATCAAACCACCTGTTAAAATGTACCAGAATACAGGAAATCTATATATTTTTTCGCCCCCACACCCCCCGTTAAAAATGTCCCCCCACATTCAGGATGCTTCCTACGCCCATGAGTTTACATAGCTAGTAACATTTACAGGTTCCAACAGTTTCCGATTGGATAGCATCTATCCTTGCTTTAAAAACATTTAGTGAACCAAATTGCTCAGACTGTTCCAAGTTAGCGGAGCTGCGCATCTAAAAGCTATCTTCCCTAAGACAGTCCTAGCAGTTGGCACATTTAATAAAACCACAGCATTCGATCTCAGGCAGTAGCCACTTACAATTCGCCGTGAGATCAGGGAGCAGATGTAGGATGGAAGTTTCCCTAACATGGCTTTGTATATAAAAATGTACCAGTGACTGAGCCTCCGTAAGTTAGTGAAGGCAAACCTGCCTTGCATACAGGGTACAGTGATGGGTTAATACTTTACAGTTTGTCACAAATCTCAGTGCACTGTGATAGGCGGCATCTAACTTGATCAGGTAATGGGCAGGTGAATTCATATAGATCAGATCACCATAGTCCAGTAAAGGTAAAAAGGTCACAGTGACTAGCCTTTTTCTGGCCTCAAGCGAGAAACAGGACTTGTTCCTGTAAAAGAAACCTAGCCTAACCCTCAGTTTTTTAAGCAGGTTATTGACATGACGTTTAAAAGTGAGACAGTCATCAAGCCAGATACCAAGGTATTTGTAACAGGTAACCACTTCAAGTTTTATTCCTTGCGGAGTTACAATATCTAAAACAGGCTCTGGTGTCTTTTTAGCTTTTGAAAATAGCATTACCTTGGTTTTATCAACATTTAAAAGAAGCTTAAGCGCTGAGAGCTGAGTCTGAATAATGAGAAGCTTAATTTGTTTTTTTCTATCAATGTGTAACAGTTATCAAAATACTTATTAAAAGAAGGACAAGGAAAGAATAAAAGAAAAGGCCTATAAACAACACATTATGTAATGACTCAAGAACATTTTCATGTAATTATGTAATAAAACCCACATTTTGTAATAATCTGCTGCATTCTGTAACGGCCTGAACGCAATATAAAATAAATTTCCCTGCATTTTGTAATAAATTATTACATTTTGCAATGGTTATTACAAAATGCGTGAGTTGCCCTTTTAAAAAACTGTAATATTCATTATGTAACCATAACCAAACTGTAAATATATCCCAAAATTGATGTTGATATACATGTTGGCTAATGAATATGGTAACACTTGATCTAGTTTTGGCCAATGAAAGATATTCTACTGAAATATTTTTTAATTATGAGTAAGGATGATTCATGGTTGAATAAATAAATAAACAGTTGTAATGTTATTGTTTGCAACTCATTTTGTAATAACCACTGCAATATGTAATAATTAGGGCTGTCAGTCGATTAAATATTTAATCGCGATTAATCGCATGATTGTCCATAGTTAATCGCGATTAATCGCAAATAATCGACATTTTTTATCTGTTCTAAATGTACCTTAGAGGGATATCTTTCAAGTTTTTAATACTCTTATCAACATATGAGTGGACAAATATGCTTTATATGTTTGTTTATTATCATTTGAACAATGACAAATATTCTCATGAATATTAAACACAACAACCTGAACATTACAAATATTCGCCTCAATTCAACCTGGAACCTCTCTCATACAATAATGTGTGTGTGTGTGTGTGTGTGTGTGTTTGTGTGTGTGTGTGTGTGTGTGTGTGGAGACACTGTGATGGATCGTTGGAGGAGCTATGTGCAGCTCAAGGCATATATGCTCCAACGGGAGCTGCCTGGATGCTGCAATCATGTTGCGCGCACTATCCGTGCTGAGTGTGCTGACTTTTCGTACAATGTCCCACTGTCTGGCTACCTGCATAAAGTCAAGTGCTCGGCGCAGTTGTCGGCGAAATGTCATTGAAACAGCTCCTTATATCCGTTAGCGCAGCTAGCTAGCACCAGATGCTAACAACAACAACACACGTAAGGTGTGCCTCGCTCGCGCGAGTCGCACCACACATACACACTCCCTCCCGGTCCTCCCGATGGCCAGTCCGGGCCTGCCAGTGAGCGTGGAAGTGTGGTCTGCCACAAGCGGGCGGTAGGAGCGGGGCTGTCAGCATCCAGCTTGTCGATGGTATTTAAACTCCATGCGCTCTGAAACTACGGCGGCGCGAGGACAAAAATACACATGCGTTAATCGCGTTAAAATAATTAGTGGCGTTAATTTTTTTTTGCGTTAACACGTTATTAACGCGTTAACTGACAGCCCTAGTAATAATATATTTCAAAATGTGGCGACATGTATTACATATTTGCATTGAACTTGTTTACTACATAATGGGCAAATTATTACAAAAGGAGGTGTTATTACATAATGAAGGGAAAATGTATTACATTTTGTATAGGTATAGTTAATAAATGATGCATTGTTATTTCATACAGGGCCAAAAAGAGCAGTCTGTTATCCTATTTAACAATCTTGTTTTTTGTTTCACCTGGTGACAACTTTAAACATGAGCTGATCACTCATTAAAACAAGGTCCGGAACAGGGCCAAAAAAACAGTCTTGTACCCTATTTGATCGTCAATCTTGTTTTTTTCGTGCCTTAACTCACAAATTCTTGTGTTAATGGATGTTCTTATATCTGATGTCTTGGTCCCTGGATGGTGGTTTACTACAGCATCTGTGGAACAGAACAATTACAAATAATTAGAAGTTCACAAAAGACAGCAGGAATTATAACAATATCCATAATATCTATATTAAAGCATGGGCTGGCTTGGTGAATAATGTGGGAATACAAATAGTGGAAGAATAGGCTTTGTACATTTTCGTCTGAGTGTGGCGCTACTGGTTGGTATATTTTATGGAATTTGGACCAAGCATCTGCATCTGTAACAGTTCTGTTTAAAACTTTTTTAAATGTAATTGCATTCATCTTTAAAGGTGGGGTAGGTAAGTTTGAGAAACCGGCTCGAGATACACTTTTTGTTATATTCCATGGAATGCTCTTAACATCCCGATAGCAATGAATATCTTAAGTGCTTTGACAAAAAATCCATAAAAAAATATCATCTGTGGAAGCCGTGGTACTGTAAAAAGCACGACCAATCATTTTAGCCGGCCCGGCTGAAATGACTGGATGGCCTACCTGCCTGTCAGCCTTCCATCTGTGCACAAACTTATCTCGTGCCCTCATTGGTCATGTGCGCGTTTGTGTGTGTTGGAGGAGGGGCTCTGTAAGGAAGTGGCAGATTTTTTCCGGCTGTGTATTTTCAAATTCTAGCGCACTCAAGCTGGTTTCTCCAAAATTACCTACCCCACCTTTAAAAGACTACTTTTATTGAATGAGAGTTTTACCTAGCACAATGAGCCTGGGGTGGTGGGAAGGGAGAACTGGGCCTCGGCATCGGCAGGAGTTGTAGTCGCCTATGAGTATTAGAATTTAGATTAACAAAGGCATAGAAAAACCCTGAAATATGTACTGACACAAAGCTACAACCCTCGATTTTGTAAGTAGTAGTAGTAGTAAATACATACGTATATACAACAATACGCATAGTGCAATTAGCAGTACCAGTAATAAAATAACTGAATAAATAGTAGTAGAACCTTTATTTAGCCAGGAAAATCAATTAAGAACAAATTCTTATTACAATGATGACCTGACAGGAGGCAAAAGGCGTCCTGAGGGGATGGGGTTTGGGAGGAAAAAAATAAAAAGACAGACTCCGGGCACTACAGAACCCAGGAGACAACACAATGACACAGAGCAGAGATGACAGGCATAGCAGTTAAACATATAAAATCTCTAAAACAATATTGCTGTGGTTCAATCTGTCATTAAAATAATATAGAACATTCATCCATTCAATCATTCATTCCTTCATGGCAAGGATAACTAAGCTGAATAGTGAATAAAGTGATATGTGAAAAGTAAAATTACAGTGAAATTAAATGACAGTGCGTTCCTCACCACTGCGATCTGGCTCCTCTGTCCTCGTGTCTTTTGGGTCTGATTCCTCACTACTGATGTCTGCCTCTCTGCATGGGCCCCTCTCCTTATTTATTCTGTCTCAGTCACCACTGCTATCTGGCTCCTCTGTCCTCTTGACTTGTGGTTCTGCAGGCTTAGTTCGACCTATGAATTTCAACAATGCTCCTGTAAAATATATAGATATATAGTATTATGGGTCAACATTAAAATAACATACACTGGAGAGCAAAATGTGAAATGCCATTGACTGTAGGCTACATATTATCCACACAATTGTCAGCAGGGGCAATAACAACTAAAATGTGAACTAACTTGAATGCATTAGTCCACAACACATAGCCTAACTAATGTTAGCCTACATAGTTACTAACATCAGAACACATAGACTAACTGTGGTTACATTACTTAACTAGCTCATCATCTTCACCAGTCAGAAAATGTCCGTTAGCCGCGGGGCTAGTTTTAAACTCCATTGACTTATGCTAAAATGTTAGCGATCTAAAGGTCCGCTATTTTTGGCTGTTTTGGGTCGACTTCAGTTGACTGTAACATCGAAAATCTTCGAAATTGAATGTTCACAAAGCTGCGGACCGGTTATACACTATACACGAGGGAACTAACATAGCTAATTTAACTAACGTTAGCTAATGTAGCTGTTGTAGTGCCGAGAGACGGGACATACGGATTAAGCAACTAGACTACTTGTAGTGTGTACATGCAGAATTATTTCAATTTAAAATAGTTTTAAATGCTCACACACATACCTGACTCTCGTGCTGTATTTTCCTCTCGTTTCTTTTTAATTTTCCGTTTCGAAGCACCTGATGAATGCTTTCTCTTTGACACTCAGCGACAGAATCAACAGACAGAGGCAGCAACGCAGATTTGAATCTGCCAATCAGATCAATCTATTGCTGGAGAGGGGGGGGCCTCCCCGAAATCTGTGAGATTGATTGGTGATGATCACTGGCACGTAATGTGTCCAATGAGAACGTTAACACGTTTTAGAGAGTTATGTTTAGCGAAGACGGAGGTCAGCCACTGTCAGCCGGAAGTGGCGCATTCGAATACTGTTTGGGCTGTCTGCCGTGGATGGGCTGCATTCCACTCCAAATAGCCGGTCGGCCGTAATATATGCATATATAATATGCGTGCATATATGCATAGATATATATATATGATATATATGCATATTTATATATATGTGTATATATATATGCATATTTATATATATGCATATATACGTGCATATATGCATATATATATGCGTGCATATATGCATATATATATGCGTGCATATATGCATATATATATATATATATATGTGAATATATATATGTATATTTATATATATGCATATATATATATATATATGCGTGCATATATGCATATATATATGCGTGCATATATGCATATATATATGCGTGCATATATGCATATATATATATGTGAATATATATATGCATATTTATATATATGCATATATATATATATATATATATGCGTGCATATATGCATATATATATGCGTGCATATATGTGTGTGTCTGTATATATTTATAAACTGTATATTATTTTCCATCATTCAATGGACAATTTGTACTTTTTTAATATATAGGCTACCATCAAACATATGTTGATATAAAGTGGGTAACTATACAAAACGAAGTGAGATAACTGTTTATGAATATCTGTTCAATTTTATGTAAACTTGTTTAACTCATGAAAGATAAATGAGTGTTTCAATAAACTATTACATATAAATGTATAGTGCAGTTTTTGTTTTCATTGCAATATTTTTTTTTTATATGTATCAATATATAGCCATACATGGTCCATGCATATATTGCAATATATTTAAAAATATAAGGACTACTTTCCCATATATGGAAATGTATGATCCAGTATATTGTATTATATTTACCAATATATTACAATATATTTTTGTTTCATAAGGGTAGTGTCTCTACTTTAAAGAGTCCTCTCCTGCTGATGTTCAGGTGTATATCAGTATGTAGTGTCTCTACTTTAAAGAGTCCTCTCCTGCTGATGTTCAGGTATATACAGTATGTCGTGTCTCTACTTTAAAGAGTCCTCTCCTGCTGATGTTCAGGTGTATATCAGTATGTAGTGTCTCTACTTTAAAGAGTCCTCTCCTGCTGATGTTCAGGTGTATATCAGTATGTAGTGTCTCTACTTTAAAGAGTCCTCTCCTGCTGCTTCTTTATTCTCTTCTGAGAACTGAAGGGGAAGTGTTTCTGTCAGAATGTGGTTAGCAGCAGCAGCAGAGCTCTGGAGTTTTACCCTCTGATGCAAGATAAGATAAGAGCAAAAAGCAGAACTGTGCAGAGTGGTGTACATGTAGTAATATAGAATATATATATTTGAATATAACAGCAGGGGTGGATATCAATATACCTTAATATATGAATGAATATGCAGCGATAACAAAAGGCAGTGTTGTTGATCAGTGGAGTCACTAGTGAAACTGTGTACTTTAAGAACACACCTGATGTTTAGAGAAGTCATATTAGGAAAAACCACACAAATAAATACATCTGCACTCTTGAAAGGCTAATAGATCACTTTTTTAGTAAAATACAGAACAATCAAATGTACTGAAGAAAAAGCAATACTCCATTGAATTATATTAAGAAAAAACAGTAATAAAAACTTTACAAAACCTTCATTATGCCCACACTGTAAGTATTCAGAATACAGTAACTCTCCAACATGTCTGCCCCTTTTTCACGATCCACCTCTCTGAAGGAAGGGGCAGATTCTTTCGGCTGCAGACTTTCACATTCTCGCGCACTGGAGCTGCTTTCTCCAACATTACATACCCCACCTTTAAGGCTGAAAACACATTCAAACACATTCTCTTTAAAACACATATGTTAACAGCAAAGCTAAATGAAAGTGGATTAAAAGGTTTATTCAGCACACATCTATATATTAAAATGAGCTAAAGCTTTTGTACCTTCAAAAACAAGCTACATCTTAAAATCAGCTCTGAAAAGTTCAGCTGGAAGACAATATGAGGAAGTTAACAAGAGTTAAAAGGCATTTACTCGCTGCTGAATAACTGAAGACTAAAAAGGAAATAATGCGTGATTGTATAAACTTCATTTCCTGATGTGAAACTCCATGGTAGATGTAGACGTTGTTGATCAGTGGAGTCTGATGGAGGCAGAAGTGTTGCTCAATCTCCATCAGGAGGTTCGATGTTTTCATAGTTCACTGTACCATCATCTACATCATAACGCACCTGAGGAAAACAACAACAACACTGAGTTGGTTACAAAGGATTTCAAAGTAAAACACAGTTCACAGTTTAATCAGCAGACCCTGAACGCACCATCAGTTACCGTCTGATCTGATTTCATCTGACTGACTTCTGCACAGTTTGCTTTGAAACTAGATTTCATTTTGCACATTATTCAAAGTAACATGGACGTTATTTCAAAACTATCAGCATTGCTTTGGCAAGGAAAGGAAAGTTCATCTATACAGCACATTTCAACACAAGGCTTTTTTTTGTGCTGTTTTTTGTTACTTTGCTAATGAACTGTTTTGCTTTTCTGAGATCATTTAATTTGGATACATAAATATTCTAAATTAATCTTGTGTTGCATCTTCTCATGCCTGTCATATATCCACTGTTACCATTGGATAGCAAATAATAAACACATTTAATTATTCAATGTTCAAACTCACCATGTTTTCTTCCGTCTGTGCTTCGCTCCCTGAAAAAGGACACAACAAGTTGATATTAGATTTCACCTTTATTTGTATTGTTTTCATTTGACCTGTGAATGATCTCACCTTTAGCTCTTGTCCATATGTTGACTGTAACCACGGTGATGATGAGAGCCGCTAAACCCACAGACACCATGATGAGCCTCAAGCGACCTGGAGAGAGAAGTTAGAAGAGTTAAATATAGTCTCTAAAATGTGAATGAACAAAATGTCTCTTGGCTGTTTGATGCTTCCTCGTCACCTTCACACAGGGACACGTACAGAACATACAGATACAAACACAACTTATTTATAATCCACACCGTTCGTTTTTTCTGCATCCTCACATTAATGAATGAAATAACAACAAGCTGTACAGTTATAAAAACAAATGTAATCATCTCACATCACGACATAAAGATGTGACGCATCAGGATGAATGATTTTAAACAGCTCATCATGTTCTCACCTGAGGACTGAAGAGAAACAGCTGAGGTTCTGTGACCATCAAACACTTTACAAGTAATCAAGTTAACCTTACCTGAGTTAAGTTGTTTTTAGCTGCTGTGGTTGTTGTTGTGGTTGTTGTTGTGTTGTTGTTGGAGGTGGTGGTGGTAGATTAGTTGTTGCTGGTTTTGTGACCTCACCTAAACAGATGAAAAAAACTCAATAAATGATTGTGTCTGAAACTTCAAATAAAATAAACACAAATTTAAATAATTTTCAGTTTGAAGTGACTTTAAACAGCTCATCATGTTCTCACCTGAGGACTGAAGAGAAACAGCTGAGGTTCTGTGACCATCAAACACTTTACAAGTAAATCAAGTTAACCTTACCTGAGTTTAAGTTGTTTTTAGCAGCTGTGGTTGTTGTTGTTTTTGTTGTTGTTGCTGGTTTTGTGACCTCACCTAAACAAATAAACACAACTCAACAAACTATTTAGTCTGCAACTTCTGTAAAACAAACACATATTTAAGGGCATTATTCATATCAGATTTAAGTGATTTAAAAAAGATCATCATGTTCTCACCTGAGGACTGAGCGCTGAAGGGAAACTGATAAACTTCTCTCGTGTTCTCATCAGTTACTTCACAAGTAAGCAACTCAAACCTTGTTGTGTAACTAAAAGAGAAGTCAGAAATGTCACAGAGGCAGAGCAGGAAATCTGTGATGTCTTTATATCTCTGTGATCTTTATCCACATCTGACCCTGAAGCAGCCACTTCACTGTGAGTATACACTGGTCATATGACAACACAGAGCAGCGTAACGTCACCTCATCATTGTCCTGATGTTCAGTCACTGAAGATGGATATTGTGAGAGAAGACAACAAGAGTAACATTAACTTCATCACTGTAATCATTATTATTGTAATGATTTAGTATATTGCTCTATAGAGACAGTTTAAAACATCATGATGTAAATACTCACTGGTAACAACAGACAGAAAACACAGAGCCTGGACCTTGTTGTTCTCCTGATCTGAACTGTTTGCAGAAGTAAACACCAACATCCTCCTCTGTGACCTTCTTTATAACCAGAGAACAATTCTCTGTAACTCTCAGTCTGTCTGATTTAGCTTTGGCTTCATTTTGAAACTGTCCGTCTCTAAACAGCGTCACTAGGCGTTCTAAATCATTGAAGGTCCACTCAGTACTCTCACACTTATCCTGATCATGTATCACATTGTCAAAGGCAAAGTGACTTCATCTCCAGCTCTGACAGTGAAGGAGTAACGTTTCACAGCTGCAACTGTTAAAACACAAAGACGGGAATACATATGAATAAACTGTTGTATTCACAGTTATGATGATTATTGTATGAAGAAGTTTGAAAATGTTTCTCTGTGAGAGTTTGGTTTCCAAGAGTTCACTAAAGTCACCACGTTACAAACACAACTCATCACTCTCAGTTAAAGGAACAGTACGTAGTAAAGTACCATTAGTGATATTAAAGCTGTTTTATTTATAGTGTGTTCTCTGCATCCTCACCTGGAAAGTGGAGCAGCAGCATCAGGAATGAAGACATCATGATCCTTCTGAATTCAGACATCGTGCTTCTCTCTCGTCTCTGGCTCTCCACTTTAAAGACCTCTCCTGCTGCTTCTTTATTTCTCTTCTGAGAACTGAAGAAGTGTTTCTGTGAGAATGTGGTTAGCAGCAGCAGCAGAGCTCTGGAGGTTTTACCCTCTGAAGCCGACCAGATAATAAGAGCAAAAAGCAGAACCGTGCAGAGTGGTGTACATGTAGTAATATATATATTTTATAAATAACAGCAGTGGATGGATATCAATATACCTTAATATATAAATGAATATGCAGCGATAACAAAAGGCAGTGTTGTTGATCAGTGGAGTCACTAGTGAAACTGTGTACTTTAAGAACACACCTGATGTTTAGAGAATGTCATATTAGGAAAAACCACACAAATAAATACATCTGCACTCTTGAAAGTCTAATAGATCACTTTATTTAGTAAAATACAGAACAATCAAATGTACTGAAGAAAAAGCAATACTCCATTGAATTATATTAAAGAAAAAACAGTAATAAAGACTTTACAAAACCTTCATTATGCCCAAACTGTAAGTATTCAGAATACAGTAACTCTCCAACATGTCTGCCCCTTTTTTACGATCCACCTCTAGAGGGACTCACATGTTTTGCTATTCTCTCACTTTGATGCTATTAAGCCAAAAAAGTAAAAACCTGGTTAAAATAAATCTTATTATAACTCTGCTCGCTTTGCCCTTACACTTCTAAATCTTGCTATTGTTTTAAACATTACATCCGTTTGTTTGTTGGTTTGTTGACGGTGGCATAGAGGAGGCTGGGATCAGCGGAGGCAGCAGAGGAAGAGGAGGGAGCTCTCACAGTGCTGTCGGTCACTGCTTCATCTTCATCATCATCATCATCATGAAGGTGAGCCTGGAGGGAAAGAAAGTGATTATGTATAAACGAGTTCTGAAAGTCCTGCTTTTGCTGCCATTTAACAACTTTAAAGAGTCCTCTCCTGCTGATGTGCCTCTACTTTAAAGAGTCCTCTCCTGCTGATGTGCCTCTACTTTAAAGAGTCCTCTCCTGCTGATGTTCCTCTACTTTAAAGAGTCCTCTCCTGCTGATGTTCAGGTGTATATCAGTATGTAGTGACTCTACTTTAAAGAGTTCCTCCTGCTGATGTTCAGGTGTATATCAGTATGTAGTGTCTCTACTTTAAAGAGTCCTCTCCTGCTGATGTTCAGGTGTATATCAGTATGTAGTGTCTCTACTTTAAAGAGTCCTCTCCTGCTGATGTTCAGGTGTATATCAGTATGTAGTGTCTCTACTTTAAAGAGTCCTCTCCTGCTGATGTTCAGGTGTACATCAGTATGTAGTGTCTCTACTTTAAAGAGTCCTCTCCTGCTGATGTTCAGGTGTATATCAGTATGTAGTGTCTCTACTTTAAAGAGTCCTCTCCTGCTGATGTTCAGGTGTATATCAGTATGTAGTGTCTCTACTTTAAAGAGTCCTCTCCTGCTGATGTTCAGGTGTATATCAGTATGTAGTGTCCTACTTTAAAGAGTCCTCTCCTGCTGATGTTCAGGTGTATATCAGTATGTAGTGTCTCTACTTTAAAGAGTCCTCTCCTGCTGATGTTCAGGTGTATATCAGTATGTAGTGTCTCTACTTTAAAGAGTCCTCTCCTGCTGATGTTCAGGTGTATATCAGTATGTAGTGTCTCTACTTTAAAGAGTCCTCTCCTGCTGATGTTCAGGTGTATATCAGTATGTAGTGTCTCTACTTTAAAGAGTCCTCTCCTGCTGATGTTCAGGTGTCTATCAGTATGTAGTGTCTCTACTTTAAAGAGTCCTCTCCTGCTGATGTTCAGGTGTATATCAGTATGTAGTGTCTCTACTTTAAAGAGTCCTCTCCTGCTGATGTTCAGGTGTATATCAGTATGTAGTGTCTCTACTTTAAAGAGTCCTCTCCTGCTGATGTTCAGGTGTATATCAGTATGTAGTGTCTCTACTTTAAAGAGTCCTCTCCTGCTGATGTGCAGGTGTATATCAGTATGTAGTGTCTCTACTTTAAGAGTCCTCTCCTGCTGATGTTCAGGTGTATATCAGTATGTAGTGTCTCTACTTTAAAGAGTCCTCTCCTGCTGATGTTCAGGTGTATATCAGTATGTAGTGTCTCTACTTTAAAGAGTCCTCTCCTGCTGATGTTCAGGTGTATATCAGTATGTAGTGTCTCTACTTTAAAGAGTCCTCTCCTGCTGATGTTCAGGTGTATATCAGTATGTAGTGTCTCTACTTTAAAGAGTACTCTCCTGCTGATGTTCAGGTGTATATCAGTATTTAGTGTCTCTACTTTAAAGAGTCCTTCCTGCTGATGTTCAGGTGTATATCAGTATGTAGTGTCTCTACTTTAAAGAGTCCTCTCCTGCTGATGTTCAGGTATATCAGTATGTAGTGTCTCTACTTTAAAGAGTCCTCTCCTGCTGATGTTCAGGTGTATATCAGTATGTAGTGTCTCTACTTTAAAGAGTCCTCTCCTGCTGATGTTCAGGTGTATATCAGTATGTAGTGTCTCTACTTTAAAGAGTCCTCTCCTGCTGATGTTCAGGTGTATATCAGTATGTAGTGTCTCTACTTTAAAGAGTCCTCTCCTGCTGATGTTCAGGTGTATATCAGTATGTAGTGTCTCTACTTTAAAGAGTCCTCTCCTGCTGATGTTCAGGTGTATATCAGTATTTAGTGTCTCTACTTTAAAGAGTCCTCTCCTGCTGATGTTCAGGTGTATATCAGTATGTAGTGTCTCTACTTTAAAGAGTCCTCTCCTGCTGATGTTCAGGTGTATATCAGTATGTAGTGTCCTACTTTAAAGAGTCCTCTCCTGCTGATGTTCAGGAGTATATCAGTATGTAGTGTCTCTACTTTAAAGAGTCCTCTCCTACTGATGTTCAGGTGTATATCAGTATGTAGTGTCTCTACTTTAAAGAGTCCTCTCCTGATGATGTTCAGATGTATATCAGTATGTAGTGTCTCTACTTTAAAGAGTCCTCTCCTGCTGATGTCAGGTGTATATCAGTATGTAGTGTCTCTACTTTAAAGAGTCCTCTCCTGCTGATGTTCAGGTGTACATCAGTATGTAGTGTCTCTACTTTAAAGAGTCCTCTCCTGCTGATGTTCAGGTGTATATCAGTATGTAGTGTCTCTACTTTAAAGAGTCCTCTCCTGCTGATGTTCAGGTGTATATCAGTATGTAGTGTCTCTACTTTAAAGAGTCCTCTCCTGCTGATGTTCAGGTGTATATCAGTATGTAGTGTCTCTACTTTAAAGAGTCCTCTCCTGCTGATGTTCAGGTGTATATCAGTATGTAGTGTCTCTACTTTAAAGAGTCCTCTCCTGCTGATGTTCAGGTGTATATCAGTATGTAGTGTCTCTACTTTAAAGAGTCCTCTCCTGCTGATGTTCAGGTGTATATCAGTATGTAGTGTCTCTACTTTAAAGAGTCCTCTCCTGCTGATGTTCAGGTGTCTATCAGTATGTGTCTCTACTTTAAAGAGTCCTCTCCTGCTGATGTTCAGGTGTATATCAGTATGTAGTGTCTCTACTTTAAAGAGTCCTCTCCTGCTGATGTTCAGGTGTATATCAGTATGTAGTGTCTCTACTTTAAAGACCTCTCCTGCTGATGTTCAGGTGTATATCAGTTATGTAGTGTCTCTACTTTAAAGAGTCCTCTCCTGCTGATGTTCAGGTGTATATATATTTTTTATTTAGCCTTTATTTATACAGGTGTAAAATCTCATTGAGACACAAGGTCTCATTCTCAAGAGAGACCTGTCAGTGGTAACACTACCACACAAAGTTACAGACAGACAGGACACTAAACACAGAGGCAACACTAAAATACAACACCGTAAAAAAAGTAGTCATTGAAATCCATATAAAGTATTCAGATATAGCCGGTGCAAACACCCACAGATGATTTCTCCAGCTTTTTTAAAATTAGTTTAAAATCCGTGATGGGTATCAAAGTGGTCAGCTTAAGTTCCTGCTGAAGTGTGTTCCAGGTCGAGGGGGCAGAGTATGATATGGCTTTTTTCCCAAGCACCGTGCGTACTGAGGGGACGGACAGAGTGATGTAATGTTGAGATCGTAGGCTATAGCTGTACTGTTTGTGTGATATGTAAGTGGATATGTAGAGGGGCAGCAGTCCAAGCATAGCGGTATAGATGAGTTTGTACCAGTGCAGTGATCTGCGCATTGATAATGATGTCCAGTTGACTAAAGAGTACAGCGTGCAATGGTGTGTGAGGGGTTTACAGTTGGTTATGAACCTCAGAGCCCATGGTAGACAGCGTCCAGCAGATGAAGGGAGTGAGCTGAGGCGTTCATGTACACAACATCCCCGTAGTCCAAGAGCGGCAAAAATGTGGCAGCTACAAGCCGTTTCCTCGCACTTGTGGAGAAGCAGGCCTTATTTCTAAAAAAGAATCCCAGTTTTAATTTCAGTTTTCCTTAAGAAATTGTCAATATGTGGTTTGAAGCAGAGATTGTCATCTATAGTGATGCCTAAGTATCTGTAGGTGTTAACAGCTTCAATGGGGTTATGCTGTGCAGACATGATGCAGGGAAGAACAGTTGGTAACCTTTTCTTATTGGAAAACAACATGACTTTTGTCTTATCTGAATTTAACACCAACCTAAGGTGGAACAGATGTGACTGAAAAGTGTCAAAAGCAGACTGCAGACGTTCAAATGCAAGGGCAACAGTGCTAGCACAACAGTACACAACAGTATCATCTGCATATAGATGTACAGAGGCATCAATACTTTGACCCACATCATTTATATAATAGTAAAAAGGGTCGGTCCCAAGACCGAACCTTGAGGAACACCTCTGGGCATATTAAGAAAGCTTGAGGAGAGACCGCTGAATTTTACACAGTGTATCAGTATGTAGTGTCTCTACTTTAAAGAGTCCTCTCCTGCTGATGTTCAGTTGTATATCAGTATGTAGTGTCTCCACTTTAAAGAGTCCTCTCCTGCTGATGTTCAGGTGTATATCAGTATGTAGTGTCTCCACTTTAAAGAGTCCTCTCCTGCTGATGTTCAGGTGTATATCAGTATGTAGTGTCTCCACTCTTTAAAGAGTCCTCTCCTTCTGCTTCTTTATCTCTCTTCTGAGAACTGAAGAAGTGTTTCTGTGAGAATGTGGTTAGCAGCAGCAGCAGAGCTCTGGAGGTTTTACCCTCTGATGCTGACCAGATAAGATAAGAGCAAAAAGCAGAACGGTGCAGAGTGGTGTACATGTAGTAATATAGATATTTGATATATAACAGCAGGGGGTGGATATCAATATACCTTAATGTATAAATGAATATGCAGCGATAACAAAAGGCAGTGTTGTTGATCAGTGGAGTCACTAGTGAAACTGTGTACTTTAAGAACACACCTGATGTTTAGAGAAAGTCATATTAGGAAAAACCACACAAACAAATACATCTGCACTCTTGAAAGGCTAATAGATCACTTTATTTAGTAAAATACAGAACAATCAAATGTACTATACACCTGAACATCAGCAGGAGAGGACTCTTTAAAGTAGAGACACTACATACTGATATTGTCACAAACGAGCTGAGGACCAAAATGCAACACACGGGAAACCAGGATAGTCGGTAACCAGCTTTATTTAAGGCAATAAGCTGGTAGGAGACGAAAAGGCAGATAGTAGGCAAGGGCTGGTCGGGGACAGGCGAGGGTTCCAGGAGAAGGCAAGACGGGAGTCGCAGGTACAGACCGGGTCAGGGAGCAGGCAGGCAGAATAGTCCGGGTACAGGCAGGGTCAGGAAACAGGCGAGGCAGGCTGGTCAGGACAGGCAGGGTCGAAACCGGGAGAGCAATCTGGAAGGTAATGCGGGAAAGACTGGCATGCTGCAAAGTACGATCTGGCACTGAGGTGAAAGTGAAGTGGGCCTATATACTAATGGAGCTGATGGGTGTAACAGAGTGAGAGAGAGAGACAGGGTGTGGCTACCATGTGACTAAGGAATGTTAATGCAGAAAATAGGTGAGTGAGAAAGCAGACTGTGACAGAACCCCCCCTTAATGGACGGCTCCTGACGTCTAGGACAATACTACAAGAAAAAAAAAGAAAAAATCAACAAAAAACCTACAGACACAGGTGGAAGGTGGGGGTATGGGAAAGGTTAGTACTCATCTGAGAATGCTCTCTCGGCCTCCCCTCCTGGACCTCCTCGTCCTCCTCGACTGAAGACGCCTCCCCCTCCTCCTCGACGAAGCCCCTGGTCTGTAGTTGACGAGTACCCCCCGGCTTAACGCCTGGTTGAGCGTGGGTCCTAGAAGGCTGCTCCGGGTAACGCAGGTGGAAGTCTCTGATGAGTTGAGGTTGAGGGTTGAGGATGTGACGAGCAGGAATCCACTGCCTCTCTCAGGACCATAGCCCTCCCAGTCCACCAAATATTGAACCCTTCTTCCTCTGCGTCGGGAACGAAGTATACGATGAAGGGTGTAGGTAGGACCCCCATTGATCATCCTAGTGGTGGAGGAGCGGCGGGAATAGGACTCTCCCGGACAGGTTTAATCCTAGAAACGTGGAAGGTGGGATGGATCTTCATGTTCCGGGACCAGTAGCGGAACTGATGAGGGTGTTGTGGGCATACTCCACCCACAGGAGTTGTTTGACCAGGTCGTTGGATGATCGGAAACCATGCAGCAGAGAGTGGTCTCCATCTCCTGATTCTTCCGTTCGGTCTGACCATTGGCCTGTGGGTGGAAACCGGAGGTGAGACTGACCGTCGCCCCGATCAGTTCACAAAACTCCCTCCAAAACACAGAGGTGAACTGGGGCCCCCGGTCGGAAACCACATCAGTCGCCAGTCCGTGAAGGCGGAAAACGTGGAGAAGAATAAGTTCTGCCGTCTCCTTAGCTGACGGGATCTTAGGCAGGGGTACGAAATGAGCCATCTTACTGAACCGATCCACCACCGTCAAGATGGCAGTATGTCCGTGGGACGGTGGAAGACCAGTCACAAAGTCCAAATAAATATGTGACCAAGGGCGACGTGGGACCGGTAATGGATGAAGGAGGCCAGCTGGCGCTTGGTGAGAGGGTTTGTGCCGATTGCACACAGGACAGGCGTTCACAAACTCCCGGGTGTCAGCCTCCAGCGTGGCCCACCAGAACCGTTGCAGGACCATCCCTCTGGTACGTTGAATCCCAGGGTGGCAGGAAAGTCTGGAGCTGTGAGCCACTGAAGCACCTCAGCCCTCAAAACCTGAGGCACAAACAAACGGTTAAGAGGACAAGAACTAGGACCGGGTTGGTCCACCAAAGCGGTCTTAACCCTCTCCTCAATCTCCCAAGCGAGGACGCCGATCACTCGAGGAGCAGGAAGAATAGTGTCCGGGATACCGCAGGTGTCTCCCTCCCTCCCGAACTGCCGGGACAGAGCATCGGCTTTCACGTTAAAAAAAAATTAAAACCGGGTGAAAAATAACGACCACCTGGCTTGCCGCTCGCGTCTGTTGCTCTCCTCTCCGTGTCTGAATTTGTCTGTCAATCCGAGAGGTGAGCTCGATCAACCCATCCAAGGAAGCAGGGAGATCATAGGAAACCAGCTCATCTCTCATATAATCCGCTAAGCCTCTCAGATATGCGTCACATTGCGCCGGCTCGTTCCAGCTACTGCGGCGGCTGCTGGTGCGGAAGTCAATAGCGTAATTCACCACCGTGCCGGAACCCTGGCTCAAGCTCAGCAGACCTCCGGCAGCATCGGGACCCAGACGAACGGAACCGAACACCTTCCGCATCTCCGCGGAAAATGCAACAAAAGAGGCGCAGGCTGGAGTCTGCTGCTCCCACTCTGCAGTACCCCATAAACGGGCTTTCCCCGTCAAATGATTAACGGTGAAAGCTACGCGAGCCGCCTCGGAGGCAAAGGTGTGTGGCTGCAGTGAAAACAATATGGAACAGTTTGTGAGAAAAGGACTGCATCCCTCAGGCTCACCAGCGTAGCGTTCCGGAGTTCCCACACGAGGCTCCGGAGCGTATCCAGTCGGTCCAGAGGCTGGAGTGAACATCGGAGCTGCGGGCGGAGGGACGGTAGCAGCCATGCTAGCGGCTAGCTGTTGTACGGTGGCGGCCATCTGCTGCATCTGGGAGGTCAGGTAAGCCAGCGTTTGTCCTGGGTTGAGGTTGCCTGGTGGGTCTCGGTAGCTAAGGTAGCTATCGTGACCTCCTGTCTTTGGATGGCTTCCTCAACCCTCTCAAAGCGGTCTCTAGGAGACCCGGTGTTTGCTTGGTCCATTTCTGGCCAGATCGTTCTGTCACAAACGAGCTGAGGACCAAAATGCAACACACGGGAAACCAGGGATAGTCTGTAACCAGCTTATTAAGGCAATAACTGGTAGGAGACGAAAAGGCAGATAGTAGGCAAAGGGCTGGTCGGGGACAGGCGAGGGTTCCAGGAGAAGGCAAGACGGGAGTCGCAGGTACAGACCGGGTCAGGGAGCAGGCGGCAGAATAGTCCGGGTACAGGCAGGGTCAGGAACAGGCGAGGCAGGCTGGTCAGGGACAGGCAGGGTCGAAACCGGGAGAGCAATCTGGAAGGTAATGCGGGAAAGACTGGCATGCTGCAAAGTACGATCTGGCACTGAGGTGAGAGTGAAGTGGGCCTATATACTATGGAGCTGATGGGTGTAACAGAGTGAGAGAGAGAGACAGGGTGTGGCTACCAGGTGACTAAGGAATGTTAATGCAGAAAATAGGTGAGTGAGAAAGCAGACTGTGACAGATATACACCTGAACATCAGCAGGAGAGGACTCTTTAAAGTAGAGACACTACATACTGATATACACCTGAACATCAGCAAGAGAGGACTCTTTAAAGTAGAGACACTACATACTGATATACACCTGAACATCAGCAGGAGAGGACTCTTTAAAGTAGAGACACTACATACTGATATACACCTGAACATCAGCAGGAGAGGACTCTTTAAAGTAGAGACACTACATACTGATATACACCTGAACATCAGCAGGAGAGGACTCTTTAAAGTAGAGACACTACATACTGATATACACCTGAACATCAGCAGGAGAGGACTCTTTAAAGTAGAGACACTACATACTGATATACACCTGAACATCAGCAGGAGAGGACTCTTTAAAGTAGAGACACTACATACTGATATACACCTGAACATCAGCAGGAGAGGACTCTTTAAAGTAGAGACACTACATACTGATATACACCTGAACATCAGCAAGAGAGGACTCTTTAAAGTAGAGACACTACATACTGATATACACCTGAACATCAGCAGGAGAGGACTCTTTAAAGTAGAGACACTACATACTGATATACACCTGAACATCAGCAGGAGAGCACTCTTTAAGTAGAGACACTACATACTGATATACACCTGAACATCAGCAGGAGAGGACTCTTTAAAGTAGAGACACTACATACTGATATACACCTGAACATCAGCAGGAGAGGACTCTTTAAAGTAGAGACACTACATACTGATATACACCTGAACATCAGCAAGAGAGGACTCTTTAAAGTAGAGACACTACATACTGATATACACCTGAACATCAGCAGGAGAGGACTCTTTAAAGTAGAGACACTACATACTGATATACACCTGAACATCAGCAGGAGAGCAGTCTTTAAAGTAGAGACACTACATACTGATATACACCTGAACATCAGCAGGAGAGACTCTTTAAAGTAGAGACACTTACGGCCCCTATACACGGCGGTGTGCATTGACGCTTCTGTCCATTCACTTTGAATGGGTGACGTCACGATTCGCTGAACTGCATTGTGGGAGCAAAGCGTAGCTTTTCTCGCGGTGCTCGCTGCAAAAGTAGAGCAATGTTCTGCTTTTGAAGCTTTGACGGAGGCGTCAGCCAATCAAATAGCACCATAGACATTAATGTCATAAATGTTCATCATATAAAGTGTGACATGTAAAACCTTTTATGCATTTGACAGCAGAGATTCATGTGATTGGTGTTGGTCGCGTTGCTCGCGTAAACTCCCCAAGCTCAAGACACGCCCACCACCAAGCGGCAACGCACGCCGCCGTGTGTAGGCGGCGTGGAAGCTGAAAATAGGCTGGATATGTCCTCTTAAAAACATCTTAAACTCCGCCTTAAACCGGCTGCAAGACGTATGTGAACAAGTGAAGCTAACCTACTTAACGATAAGGTTGAACACTTAGCAGTTGACATCCTTTTCACCTCGTGTTACCAGAGCTTTATGAGCTGGGGATTTATTGGAAGTTGCAAATAAATAAAGAAGACGCAGCAGGCTTTTTTAAATATAGGTTAGGAAGGAGAAGCATTTTGTCTGATCGGGACCTTTAAGTTGACAAATGATGCTGTTCAGGTCTTATATGTCTGCTGCAGGTAAACAAAAACACACACACTCACACACACACACACACACACACACACACACACACACACACACACACACACACACACACACACACACACACACACACACACACACACATTACTCCCTGTCCCACTAACAGCATTACAGAACAGTGATGTCTGGTTACGGCGGACAAATTGAATCTCCTCGTGTCGCTCTCATGTTGATAACAAGAGAAGAAAACACAACAACAGCAGCAGAGACAAACAACAACAGACACACAAACACACTGACCGATGAAACAGGAAACATCTGGAACAGTTTGCATGAATTATTTATTTGAGTTAACCCGATAAGTGTTTCCCTTTTGTAAGATGACACCAGCCCTGCTATCCATATAACCAAACGTCCAATGAGTGTCTGCCATGTCCAAAACAAACCATGAATCCATGAATGCAGTTTTGATGTCATTCTTCTTAGTTTTTTTAATATAACTGTCTTTTATTGCTTTCTTTACAGGGTATAATTACAGAAAGTGTTTATGCCTGATTTTTAGATATGTAACTTAACCATTTTACCCGCCTTTGAGACATTTATCTTCCATATCTTTACGTCTGTATGTGAGTTTCTCCAGTATCAAAGGTCACCTAGAATCCACTTTTCAACATGTGTCCCCTCTTCTTCATGTCTCTTCTACATCAACATGTGTCCCCTCTTCTTCATGTCTCTTCTACATCAACATGTGTCCCCTCTTCTTCATGTCTCTTCTACATCAACATGTGTCCCCTCTTCTTCATGTCTCTTCTTCATCAACATGTGTCCCCTCTTCTTAATGTCTCTTCTACATCAACATGTGTCCCCTCTTCTTCATGTCTCTTCTACATCAACATGTGTCCCCTCTTCTTCATGTCTCTTCTACATCAACATGTGTCCCCTCTTCTTCATGTCTCTTCTTCATCAACATGTGTCCCCTCTTCTTAATGTCTCTTCTACATCAACATGTGTCCCCTCTTCTTCATGTCTCTTCTACATCAACATGTGTCCCCTCTTCTTCATGTCTCTTCTACATCAACATGTGTCCCCTCTGTGTTCAGATACTCTGAAGGTCTCAGGAACAAAGACCCCCTCTCTTTTTGTCCTGATCCATTTCTATAAAAACCGGTCTGAAAATGAGCTGATCAGATTTTGGCCACTTTGTGATGTCACTATGTTTTTGTTGGGGTTTCTTCAGACAATCAACTGAAGGAAGACAGAAGGTTTATTTTGTATTTTATAAATACTTAAATATTTAAATGCATGTTCAATTTTTGTCCTGAAGCTCCGACAGCTGCTGCTCTCTGCAAACGCTGCTGCTGTGGTCCATTAGAGAGAGGGTGTGGGTGTGTGTGTGTGTGTGTGTGTGTGTGGGTGTGTGTGTGTGTGTGTGTGTGTGTGGTGTGTGTGTGTGTGTGTGTGTGTGTGTGTGTGTGTGTGTGTGTGTGTGTGTGTGTGTGTGTGTGTGTGTGTGAGTGTGATCTGGAGCTCTTATCTGCAGTCTGCTCCCCAGCTGCCTTACACCTGTCAGAGCCACACAAGGAGAAACACAGACTGATGATGATGTGTGTGTGTGTGTGTGTGTGTGTGTGTGTGGTGTGTGTGTGTGTGTGTGTGTGGTGTGTTGTGTGTGTGTGTGTGTGTGTGTGTGTGTGTGTGTGTGTGTGTGTGTGTATGAGAGAGTGTGTATGTGATGGTGTGAAGCAGGGGTGAGGTGGAGGTGAGACAAAAGGTTTCCCTTCAATTTCTCTCAAAAAAATAAAATAAGAAATGTGATTCAGATTGTTTGTTGTTTGTATTGACATAGATAAATACAATAACAAATACATGTTTTTTACGTGGGAATCCATTGAAATCTCGTTCATTTATTCAGGTAAATATCAACTATTAATTGGTGCTTTTACTTGAGGATAAAAATGTAGAAAATAATTTAAAAGAATTACAGAAATAAACAAGTGGAAAAAAACTTGTTTCTGTAAAAAATAATTCAAATGTATTTATTTTTTTAAGTCAGTTCAAAATCTAATTTACTCAATAAAAAAAAAGGCAGACTTTAAAGTAATATGGAGAGTTGTTATTAACACATTTACATTTAAATATATAAAATAAAAAAATAGATTAAATGTTAAAATAAAATAAAATATTTGTCTGGTCATTTTTTATTTTCCTGATTTTTCAAAATGTTGTTTTTAATTCCGTCCTTATGATATTTAACTCTCTATAGTTTCTGTTTTAATGAAATAAGTGAAACCGGTTTCAGCTCAGCAGGACACGGTGACTGTGGAGGCAGACATTTGTCTGTTTAAATAAAAGCTGAAAGAGAAACAGAGAAAAGGGAGAGGAATGGCTTTCAAGCTTTTGTGAGGGTCGACCTGCAGGTGACCTCTGACCCCAATACACACACACACACACACACACACACACACACACACACACACACACACACACACACACACACACACACACACACACACACACACACACACACACACACACACACACCAGTATGTAGTGTCTCTACTTTAAAGAGTCCTCTCCTGCTGATGTTCAGGTGTATATCAGTATGTAGTCTCTACTTTAAAGAGTCCTCTCCTGCTGATGTTCAGGTGTATATCAGTATTAGTGTCTCTACTTTAAAGAGTCCTCTCCTGCTGATGTTCAGTGTATATCAGTATGTAGTGTCTCTACTTTAAAGAGTCCTCTCCTGCTGATGTTCAGGTGTATATCAGTATGTAGTGTCTCTACTTTAAGAGTCCTCTCCTGCTGATGTTCAGGTGTATATCAGTATGTAGTGTCTCTACTTTAAAGAGTCCTCTCCTGCTGATGTTCAGGTGTATATCAGTATTAGTGTCTCTACTTTAAAGAGTCCTCTCCTGCTGATGTTCAGGTGTATATCAGTATGTAGTGTATCTACTTTAAAGAGTCCTCTCCTGCTGATGTTCAGGTGTATATCAGTATTAGTGTCTCTACTTTAAAGAGTCTCTCCTGCTGATGTTCAGGTGTATATCAGTATGTAGTGTCTCTACTTTAAAGAGTCCTCTCCTGCTGATGTTCAGGTGTATATCAGTATGTAGTGTCTCTACTTTAAAGAGTCCTCTCCTGCTGATGTTCAGGTGTATATCAGTATTAGTGTCTCTACTTTAAAGAGTCCTCTCCCGCTGATGTTCAGGTGTATATCAGTATGTAGTGTCTCTACTTTAAAGAGTCCTCTCCCGCTGATGTTCAGGTATATCAGTATTTAGTGTCTCTACTTTAAAGAGTCCTCTCTGCTGATGTTCAGGTGTATATCAGTATGTAGTGTCTCTACTTTAAAGAGTCCTCTCCTGCTGATGTTCAGGTGTATATCAGTATGTAGTGTCTCTACTTTAAAGAGTCCTCTCCGCTGATGTTCAGGTGTATATCAGTATGTAGTCTCTCTACTTTAAAGAGTCTCTCCTGCTGATGTTCAGGTGTATATCAGTATGCAGTGTCTCTACTTTAAAGAGTCCTCTCCTGCTGATGTTCAGGTGTATATCAGTATGTAGTGTCTCTACTTTAAAGAGTCCACCCAAACCTGTAGAAACCCCTTTAAAACCTTCCAGAAGAATCACACGATGCAGCATGAACTTTTTTCTCAGTTTGGTTTTTATTATATTTGGACATTTAGCAAAACACTGCAAAAAACATCCAAAGCAGTTTAGTGTATAAGAGCTAACGACATAAATAGAAAATAAGAATCAATGATTGCATTTGTTTATTCAGGAGCGGCCGGTACGAGCCAGTGATTGCTATAATGAGACTCGAACGGTGCACCGTCCCCCCTCTTATAAATTAAAGAAGACAATACATCACAGACCACACAATAATAAATTACACAAATAAATTAATAAACATAAATAAATAGAAAACAGTTTAGGTAATACAGAAAGGCTTTGTTATAAAAACAAACCCAGCCCCGTGATAAATACGTGTTGAAGAGACAGATTAAGGCAGTTTTACAGCAGGAGTTTCTAACCCAAAAGGCATTACCGGCTACTCTAGTTTGAATATTTCTTGTTTTCAGGCAACAGCTACTGATCCACGAGCTAATCAGAGTGATGAGATCAGGTTTCAAATCGGCTACAGGTCGTCCCCTCTCTTAGGTCTAGAAGCTAATAGCACTTGTGCAGAGATGCTAGAAAAATAAATGAACAGTCTAACAGGCTTTAAGTGAAGCATGACGTCAGTGTGTGTGGTGTGGTGTGTGTGGGGCCAAACACGCACGGGCACGCAAGGCACTGATTTCAACCATGAGGAGGAGTTACACTGCAAAAAATATCCTTTCATTTCTCTGTTTAACTGAATTATATCGGCTTGAAAGTTGGGTTAATTCCTCATTATTTTTGTATTATTATGAGCTACTTTTAATTTGTAATTATTATTGTCGTTTTATTCATTTATTATGATGATTTTTGTATTATTTAATTAATTGTACCATGGATATAAAGGGTATTTGCTCTATGAATAAAAGGCATGATTATTTTACAATTATTTGTATATATATCAACAGCAATAATAATAATAATAATAATATAAGAGCACTTTTTTGAATTAGTATCCAATATTATTGCAAACATGTTGAAGAAATGTACAGTTCAGATTGTTGAAAATCTAAAAAATAGCAGAAACATTTGTTGATTTTTAACCACAGAACTAAAACTATGGAGAAAGATCAGGAGTTACTGCCTCCAGCCAAAGTGCCATGTATTTTTCACTCAATTTTACCAAAAAGTCTGATTTTAGCAGCCCAAACTTTGAAATAAAACCGATATTTTTGCAGTGTATATCTAAACCCCTCTCAGGAACAGATCGGGATGTGTGTCCCGGTGTGAAAGCAGATTACCGGACCTGCAGCAGGATCACCTGCCGGTTCTCGGACGGGTGGCTCTTGTTGATGTGTCTCGTGAGCCCCGGGAGCTGTAGAGCACCGCGGGGCAGTATTTACACGGGAACACCTGGGAGGAGTGCAGCAGGCGGACGTGACGCTCCTGGCTTCCCCGGTTCGAGAAGTTCTCCCCGCAAACCGGACACAGGTGGCAGGCGCTCAGGTTAAGCGGCGCTGCGCTCTGTTCGCGCACCGCTGCCGCTGCTGCTGCTTGCCGCTTCGTCATCCTCCGTTACTTTAGAGTGCTGAGACGCCAGGTGTTTCCGCAGGTAAGCTTGGCGTTTAAACTTTTTCCCGCACTGGTTACAATCATAAAGCCCCTCCTCAGATCCGGACTCTGAGGGTCCCGGGCTGGTTTGTCTCTGTCACTAGAATCCTTCGCTTCATCCAAAGCTGCTGCTGTTTTAGCGGACGCGGCAGATTTGTCGCTCTCCAAATGCTGCTGCGCGACACTCTGCTGCTGCTTGGGTTTGTGCCACCGCCTGTGCGACGCGAGGTTCGCCGGGCAGCTAAACACCTTGTCGCACTCGGGACACCTGTACTCCACGCGCACGATCCTGGAGCATTTGTGCTGCGCGAGGGCGAGAGGATCCGCGTATTCTTCTCGGCACAGCTGGCAGACGAACTCCCCCAGTGGGATGTATTCCTCCCCGGTGAGACTGGGGGGCTTCCGGTCCACCGGCTCTTTAATCTTGAGCCCGAGCACCGGAGACGTGGTGACGTTATCCTCAAAGTGCAGTTTCCGGATCGTTTTGGTTTTCTTGGACGCTGGTTTTCCTTTGCGCTCGGTGTCGCTTGAATGCCGCTTTGTGTTTGTGGGGAGCGTCGCGGTGGGTGCAGTGACGCTGAAGGTTCCGGTGCGACTGCTGTTGCTTGAACCGATTTTCAGATCCACCGGGGCGAAGGGGCGGTCCAGAGCCGCGGGGAGGGCCGCTCCGGTGGGGAAGGACTGCGGAGAGGTTGAAGCGCCTCTCGTAGGAGCGCTCGTGGTCCTGGCTGACGGGGCGCGTGGGGCTGTAGAGAGCCTGGTACACCGCCTCGGGGTTACCAACTGCACCGGTCTCTCCACGCGCTCCGGAGCCACCGCCCCGCACGTGGGAGTCTGTGCGCGCACCGGGAAGGATGCGAGAGGCATCCAGGAGGGACGCGGCAGGAGCGGTGGAGGTGGAGGTGGCGCGGCAGCAGCTGAAGGCTCTTCATCCTCGACGCGGACGCGGTACGACACCGGGTTTGGTTTCTTGTTCCTTTTCACTAAAAATCCTCTGGGCATGTTTCTGCCGGATGGAGAGCGGAAGGCACTGTTTTTTGGGGAAGGGAGCAGATCCACTTTCAGGACATCTGCCGCGTCTGTTTCTGCCGCTACTGATCGTCCGTTCTGCTCCCTGTTCTGATTCCTTTCACCACAAACATAGCTGCACTCTTTTTAAAGGCGACATGATGACATTGTTCCCGTCACCCCCCCTCCTCGTTGACTCATCACCAACCAATCAGAAGCAGGAGATCTCCCCAGTGGATTTGAGGGAGTGGGTGTGGGAGGATGGAGAGAGGAGGTGATTCTCAACAACCTGCCTAATGAGCCTTTCCCCCAATATTAAGATAGTATTCTAACATCCCTGAAACAATGTGGACTTTGGCTACAGGTGGGAAACATCTCCCTAAAACAAAACGTTAAGGATTCAAAAACCAGATGAAAATACATTAGGGATGGATTTTAAATTGGGCTGACTTTGCTTATCATTTCATCAGGTTTATAATATATATCACGCTCAATATATCATGTTTTTGAACCTCATATTAAAACAGATTCAATATGGAGAAGAAAACCATCAGATGGCTAAAAACTCAAAAGTGAAGTCCCTTTATATAACACTGTAATATATGAATTCAAAACTATTATACAATATCAAAACTGTCCTTTTATGACATAGCAGCATGTTTTAGAATATAACATCATTTAAGCAGCATTATTGAATATAACTTAATATAGTAAAGTGATGGATATTGTATTATTATTAAAAAGAATCTTGTTTATATCTTTCAAATAAGCACAACAGCAGCTCCACATTTAAATATAATCTAATAAAACAGAGTTATAATCTGTCAAATAACTTCTGGCAGCAATTTGTGTTCAGATTTAGAATTTAAGACATTCAAAGACTTTCCAGGATAACTCAATATCCAAAAACAAACAGCATTTTAACGCATTTTGACGCATTTTAACGCATTTTGACGCATTGTGACGCAACCAAAACATAAGTAATGTCCACGTTTGGGATTAATAAAGTCTTCTTCTTGAGATTGATATTCAATTTCATCTTAAAAAATATTCTGCACACTAGTCAAATATACTCTATGTATATTGTGTTAGTAGTGATTTTATTACAGTGCAACTTACTCTGTGTATTTTACATTGTGTTTTGAACGGATTCTCTGTAAAGTGGATTTTTGTGTGTGTAGGAGGGGGGGGTGCAGATTGCAAAGCAGATGTACCTGAGGGTTTTATTGTTCCCCCCCCCTCCACTCTCACCCCCCCCCCCCCCCCCCCCTGTCTCACACGCGCCAGGAGGCTCTGCTTTCACGGTCTGATGCGTTTCTATAGAAATCTACACGTGCCTCGGCTTTATGTGGGAGGGGGGGTCGAGGAGGGGGGCGGGGCGGGGGCTGTGATTTATCCCCAAAAAAAAGAAGGAGGAATCCGTCCGCATAACGATGTCAGGAAGAAGGGGTAACTACAAGGAAAAGTGGAACATGGAGAATGAAGAGCTCCAGAGACGGAAAGGGAAGCTCAGTGTGAAAAATACCACACATTATTATATGTGTTTTTTGTGTATCTTACAGAAATGTAAGGTATAGATATTTGGAAAACTTGACCTACGAACTGATCATAATTAGTAATAGTGAGCTGTCCTTTTTTAATGATATAAAATAACTATTCTTTTCGACTTGAATCTGCGTCTTCGATATTTGAAACGACATTTTTAAATCTTTTTAAAAACAGTTTGAAATAAGAAGGAAGGAGTATTTTTAGAAATGACATTAAAGTGATAATTATGTCAGCATTTCTTGGTGAAATAAGCACACCAACAGCTCCAAACTTAACTCATAATACAATTAATTAGAGTTGTAATCTTAATGTAACTTGTGTCACGACCTTGTGTTCGGATTTCAGAATTCAAGACATTTCAAAGCTCTCCAGGTCAGATACATATCCCCCAAAAAGCAGACTTTTACGCACAAACACATGGATTTGAATCCGGCTAAATACATTTAACCAAACAAAGTTATTTTGTTCTCCCATGTGGCCTTGCAGCATGTGCGCTGGCGTGACAGTTAACTCCGGACATATGAATCCGTCATTTCGCGCATACATAATTATAGCGAGAGGAGGGTTTCCTGCTTAGCATCACAATGGCTGCAAGCTGTAGACCCGTCGTGATTGAAAAGGAAATTGCACAGTGGAGAGAAAGAAGGGAGTAGTAGTAGAAGAAGAAGAAGAGAAGTGGGGGCCCTCTCCACAAAAAAAAAAAGAAAAGCAATCTGGCCCCCCGATACCGTCGGCGCGTGCTGTGTGTAATCAGTGCGCTCTTTCTGTGTCACCAAATGGGCCAAACCGAGATTATGTGCGCGTTCAGAGACTGAAAACCCAAATAGTGCGGGTCAGATGTGAGCAGGTCAGCCGGATGTGAGTCTGTCTGAGCTTGAAATGTTTGAACATAATCATTAGTGCGCAGAGAAGTCAGAGTGTGAGGTTTGAGGTGTTTGGGAAGGAGTGGATTCATATGGTCAAACTGCTACCATTTACAACCAAAAGCTGCATATTTACCTAAAATTCTTATTTTCTTCAATTTTTCGTGTGTTTTCTTTTGTAAATTGGTTTTGTCTGTTTACTACACAACACGCTTGGATAATATAAAGTCCTTTAAAGTGTTTATTTAACACTTTTATGCCATAAAAACTATAATAAAACATCATAACAACTCTATAAGCTACCTTTAAATAAGTACAAAGCAGTACTTTTGAATATAAGATCATTAAAGGAACATTATTGAATATTATTAAGTACAGTATATTATTGGTATGTATCTTATAAAGTATCCTATGTTTGTTAGAAGTAGGGTTGATAGTGTATTCTGACTTGTGTATTTGATTTATACATCTACGGTTGAAATATATTTATTACTATTATTTTCTTATATTTCTAACTCGTTACATGCTGCTGTAACACAACATTTCCCAAATTAGGATATATAAACATATCTTACCGAAAAAGGTCAGAAACTCTAAAAGAAAACAGAGACATGTTGATGTCCTTGAAACCTCAAAATGCAGCTTGAACAGATAAAATACACAAAGTAAACCATCAGATGTCTAATAACTCAAAACTACAGAAGAAAAGGTCCATTTTAATATTATAATCAACACAGAGTGCTTATGTATAACTAACAAGCAGCATTATTAGAATGAAAGTGTGTTAAAGTCACCACTGAGCGCATCCATCACACTGTGCTTTACTGACTGCATTACACAGACAGAAAGGACATTGCATCTTTCACATCTTACTTTTGGATTTCCAGCGTCTGTTTGTAGAGATTTAAAAAGGGATCGTGACAGCGGAGGAATTCAGTGTAATCTGCATTATGTAAATATAACATTTGAAAGGCCTGATTCCTGTAGTATGAACACCAGCAGGCTGCAGGTTGTTAGCTGCGGACATATGTTGTTGTGTGTGCGGTTATTTTTCAGCCTCATTAACATACAGCTGTAGAGTGACACCCCCCACCCTCTCCTCCCATTTTCTCCCCTCTTCTCCTCCCCCATAAAGCCTTCATGTGCAGCCTGTGATTGGTCACGCTGCTGCAGAGTCATACTCACAGTTACAGTTGGCACATTGTGGAGGAGAGGTCTGTGGAAACACCAAACATTCAAACCCTCCTTTTTACAGGCGTTTCACTTCAAACTCATTTCAGTTAGAGACCATATAGTCAGAGGCACATCTAATGAGGGAGACAGAAAGACAGTCATGTGAAGTTTGTCCTGGAGAAGTCAAATTATGGTCGACATTTAAAGGAATTCACATATAAAGTCACTCAATGTGAAGTGTTTACAGCTGGCAGGTAACATAACATTACTTGATTGCAATGTTTCCTGAACCATCATAACAACACTTTTCAGCAGCTTCAAAAGTCCCTTAAAAACGATATTATCTTGATTAGTAAATAAGGAATACTTACTTTACAGTTAAGTGACTTTTCTTCAAGGAATTATTCTTGTAAACGTTGCTGCTTTGCTTTCAATTCAACATCACTGTAATCATTAGAACATTAGCAGACATATAATCTAATATTAAGGATAGGGATTCATCGTTAATCACATTTTCAACACATATTACTGCTTTTCGCTGTTTTCACGTGACATTAAACTCTCTGGGTTTCAGACTGACAACAGATATCATCTCTGCCTTTTTATAGAAGAAACTATGAACCAATTACTCTAGAAAATAATCGTCAGAGTATTTGATACTTGTACAATCGTTAGTTACAGCCTTAACGCTTTTCCATGTTTGCTTTTTGTGGTGTTCTTCCCTGTAGTGTGTTCTGTGTGTTTTAGTGCATGTAAATGGTTGTAAAGGCTCAAATCCCTGGCCGTTTCTCACCTGCTGCAGAGCCACTATTTCAAGTATACTACGTCATCGAGTGGCGCCGAATGCTGGGCATTTAACCAGTCCTTCAGCGCCACTCGATGATGTAGTATGCTTGAAATAGAGGCTCTGCAGCAGGTGTGCATGTTAGGCTACTTGTTAGACGCTATCTTACATACTCAATACTGTGGGCAATCCCCACTGGAGCACTTTGGGGTGAAGTGTCTCAGGGACACAACGACATGCTGACTGCAGTGGGGTTTGAACCTGTGCTCCCCTGATCCCAACACCAACGCCCTACCCACTGCGCCACACCGCGCCAAACGGCCCCTGTGTTCCCTTCAGAGGGAGTTTCTCTCTCACACACTCCCTTTAGCTGGAGCTGCAGTCAAATGAGCAACTCCACGCTTCCAGATTTTATACATTTGCAAACTCGTAGTCTACAAACCCAACAGACTCACGAAACACATTTAGTTATACTACATTTAATGAAACTACTTTTGCACAAACTGCAGATGCTTTAGAGTGAGGTTTGAACCACTAATTGGATTATGGAGAAATGTTTTTAGCTGTTTGCATTTCGAACATGCAACAACGAGGTGTCAGGTGTGTGGAGAGTACGGCTTACCTTCCAAAACCAGACGCTAACACACATTCAAACAATGAAAATGTCCGTAAGGAATAATCGTTGCAGGAGTGTTTTGATGAAAGGAAGTATTGAGCATGTTTGTAAGAGCTTCAGGATTCACTCAGTGTGTTCAGGGTCCCGTTTCAAAGACTATATGATTGTAAACAATGCGTTTAAACGTATTTAATGTTGACGTGTCACAGCTGTCCGGGGCCGGCGAACATGGGCAGCAGGTTCCTGTTGTAGCTCAGATATCTGACCGCGCTGCTCCTCACAGCCGCTCGGACCTCAGCGGCTGGAGATCTGTCCTGAAGGAGGACCGGAGAGACATCGTCCTCCACCGTCTGCCCCGAAACATCGCCCTGCAGGCACACACCATGACACAACATGATGCATCTCTTCTTGCTCTATTTCTACGTTATTTGTATTTACTTGCACATCTCAAAACATTCTCTCGCACTATTGTGTCCGTCGATGTCCTATCTTTTTACATTGGCTTTCTACTTGAGATGTGTGACCTTTCCTCCACGTGCTCTGGTTTGTCTGTGTGTTAACCCTGACATGTCTGCCTCATGTTTCTGTGGTCTTCATTTGAACTTTTGTTCTTTCTTGTGAAGCACTTTGTGAATTCTATTTCTGTGAAAGGTGCTATAACAAATAGTATTATATTATATTCATGTTGCTCTGATGGAGGAGCAGCTTTTCACTGACATATCCACACTGTAGTTAACGTGCACATGATGATACAAGCCTTGATCTGGTTTCACAGAAATATGTTTTAATAATAAATAAATATCTGTTACAGGCATTTTATATTTGTTATTTATTAGTTTATACATATATTTAAAATGATTTGATATTTGTGATACATTAAAAGCACTTTACTGTGTTTGAGGCGATCTGCTGAAGCTCCTGCTCGAAGTCGGAGAACCTGTCGTGAATACGGCCAGACACCAGCTCTGTCTGAAGAAACTACACACACACACACACACACACACACACACACCCACACCACACACACACACACACACACACACACACACACACACCACACACACACACACACACACACACACACACGGGAAGTTATTTTTTTGAATTCATAAAGATATGGTAATTTAACCAAGGCCAATTTACTTGTGTTCTTTGACCTAAGTAGGAATTTGAATGAAGGATCTTTTTTTTTTACATTGCATTATTCTGGCTTTTACTCAGTAACAGTTCTTCCTCCTCTGTGCGTCTACATAGCCACACACCTACAGCCAGACTTTCCGCGTAATGTGGATGAACCAAACCTGTAAATAACAGCAAACCCTTGTAGTAAACATCCACACACACACACCCACACACCCACACACATACACATACACACACACACACACACACCACACACCCACACACACACACACACACACACCACACCCCACACCCACACCACACCACACACACACACACCCACACACACACACACACACACACACACACACACACCACACACACACACACATACACATCCAGAGGCCACAGTAAATGACCCCCAGCCGCCACTCGGTCAATCAATGATTTTAACGGCTCCTGATGCTCCTCAGTGACTTCAGGAGTCAGGGAGAGAGGAGGGTGTGTGTGTGTGTGTGTGTGTGTGTGTGTGTGTGTGTGTGTGTGAGGGGGGACTCTTGGCTTTGTCTCGCCCCTGCTCTGCCACAGAGACAGATTGGGAGCTGCATAAACAGATTAGAAGGCGGGGACAATAGACGTCCAATCTGGGGGTCATTTGTGTTGAAACCTCAGAAGCAGGTCACCCGCTGTTTGACAACACACACACACACACACACACACACACGCACACACACACACACACACACACACACACACAACACACACACACACACACACCACACACACACACACACACACACACACACACACACACTGCAAAGTCACACAGACAGCGGAGGACAAAGGACACTGAAGGCCTAAATCTCTCTCGTCTGTTCGGTGTTGTTTTGAAGTGTGGGGTCATCAGTCAGCAGATGCATGATGGGAAGTGTCTCTACCTGCAGCTCTCTGCTTGCTGTCTCAGCGTGGCTTCAGCAGGTGGCTCGCTCTTGTTCAGAAGTTGCTTATGAACACAGTGTTTTTGAAGAACTCTACCACCTGCCATCTATCAGATACCCATAAGCATTTATTGTGAATACATGACATTGCAATACTAAAAGGAGGCTGGAAGTGCACGATAACACGGTAGAAAGCACGGAACAGAGCAGAGAATAACTGATCATTACTCCTGCAGGTCTGTTGACATGTACGCTGGTTGCTTACCTCCTCATTATCAAAGCTAATGAGAGTAAGAACAAGTCAAATGTTAGTAAGACATAATAGTGTTTGATAGTTTGTTCTATCTTTTCTTGTCATCAGGAGTAATATTTTTTCTGTGTACTACTTTACAGATAGTATGATTTTGTAAAGCACCTCCAGTATAGGTTTTGAAAGGTGCTACTGTATGTAAACACACATTAACTGACAGTAGCTGTAAATATCTTCATGACACCAACCCATGATCTTAGAAAAAACAGTTTATAACTGATACAAACAAAGGATAATGTTGATTTACGTTTTTACTTTTTGAACTGCTTACACATCACATCAGACAGATTAAAACGAATCTTTGTCTCGTACGAAACCCCACAAATATTACACCATAATTATATTAACCCTTAGATGCCTGAGTGACTGGACCCTACACTCTTCCATGAGTGGGTCAAAAAGGACCCGTATTAGAATAATATGTGTTTTATGCCATTTTTGTCATTTTGGTTAAGAAAAATCACTTGTATAATATTCAGTATTATATTTTGGTTCACTAGAAATATTTTATATTTAAAGGTGGGGTAGGTAAGTTTGAGAAACCGGCTCGAGATCGATAGAATTTGAAAATACACAACCGGAGAAAATCTGCCACTTCCTTACAGAGCCCCTCCTCCAACACACACGAACGCGCACATGACCAATGAGGGCACGAGATAAGTTGTGCACCGATGGAAGGCTGACAGGCAGGTAGGCCATCCAGTTATTTTAGCCGGGCCGCTCAGATGATTGGTCGTGCTTTTACAGTACTACAGCTTCCACAGATGATATTTATGAATGGATTTTTTGTC
>JAAOOA010000560.1:105000-275000 GCA_012861695.1 Trematomus loennbergii | reverse complement strand
AAAGGTCATGGAGAAGTCATTGGTGAAGAAGTGTATGAACCCTGGGTGTCACATGAACTTTAAATGTTCTGGAAAGTTCCTTCTACAGTTTTAGCCTTTATTTATCTCATGAAGTCCCTCAGTGACACACCCTGAACAGTCTGGTGGGTCCTGGTCCAGGTCATGTGACTGTGTTCCCATAACAACATGTCCAAGATGTCCATGTCCAACACATGTGACATAACGAGCTACATTTCAAAAGCTTTTTTTTTTGTTGCTAAAGGGAAAATTCAAGCCATTTAAGATGAAAGTGCCTACATAACATGTGCTTTATTACATTTAACCTGTTGTGGAAACATTTCTTGATCAAATTGATATGAAACAAATGAGACAAACATCGCTGTGACACTGATCGGGACGTTAACCCTAAACGTTCAGAGTAAACCCAAAGTGACATATATGCACAATTAGAAATATGATTATGATCTGCTCAGTTAATTTATCTGATTCAATTATATTGAGTTCATATTCTTCAATTCAAAGAATGTTCAAACTAATTTAAACCAAAAAAATCTTCCTCATTAATGAAGTTATATATAAGAGTGATTTTACCATTAAAGCCCAATGTGACATATATCACATTTCAGATATTTGACACTAGGGGGAGGTTCTTGTCAGAAATGTGTTCTAGGGATGGGAACGATTAATCGAATATTCGAAATGATTCAGGTATTCGAATATGAGTTATGAATATCTTTATTAATTAATTAATTTTTTTTTTTTTTTTGGGAGGGATGTCTAAGTTGATTACATATTATCAAATTGAATAATTCAATATATACGACAGTGCCATAGCTAAATGTGTTAGGTGACGTCTAAAGGTGTGTTTTGCTCCGCTCACCAAACTGTGATCACCAGTTCAATACATTTGACAAATTCGACTTGGTTTCTATACTTATTTGAACATGTATTTCCAAAAGTTATTGAAAAAAATGTTAGAATTGTTTTTTTGACACAATTTTTTTTTTATAGGATATTTACATTTCGGTTAACCGTTTTTTGGGGGGTCGAATATTCGAATATACATTTGCTTTCAAATTCCCATCCCTAATTCTAGGTGGTCTATTTAGTCTAAATTATGTTCCCCTTAATTTTCCCAAAAGTAGAAATGGGTCCACGTTCTTATTTTAAAATTAATTTCAGGAGAACAATTTCTTGAATTCATATGTATTTATTCAAGGGACTTTTATTTCATAATGCCATCTTCTACATTACATTACATTATTACATTACATTACATGTCACTTGTTAGACGCTTTTATCCAAAGTGACTTACATACTCCATACTGTGGACAATCCCCACAGGAGCAATTTGGGGTGAAGTGTCTCAGGGACACAACGGTTGCGGTCGAATAGTCCAAAAATCAGCTCCTATCGTCTATCCATATCGTCTATCCCTTGACCTCTGTGTGAAACGTCACGGGGTTAAGGGATAGTATAAATATGGCTGTTTTTATCCACCTCCTCATTGTGTTTCCTCACCGCAATCCTGTGGCCATCGTCCAGCTGCGGGCGATAAAATAATCGCCCCTCCGGTAGTAGTTTTGAGGACACTGATTGGCTATATTTTATGACACATGTTCATATCTTGAATCAGCAATTGGCTAACCTGCTACAGAGACCCGCCTCCGTGGGGCGATTTCTCCATTGCCCCAGCACAGAACTTCAGTCATACAGTGTACTAGGAAAAGCATATATTTTGCGCAAATTATTTAAAAATCTTATTTTACTCATATTTCTGGGTGCATTCCATATTTCAAACACAGAAATATTGATAGTTTATATAATGAATTAGTATTATTATTTGTATTAATAATAATGTTTTGTGTGTGGTTTAGGGACGGCGGCGCCCTATCGCCCCCTATAGGCCAGCTGCCACTGGCCATAGATATTTGACCAAAACTGAACCAGAAAGTATTGTGTCTGGCGCATGAGGTCCAATGTTTGGATAAGGACGTTTCAGCTTTAACCTGTTTAGCCCGAGAGCGGCTGCGGGTTTTTTTTTTCACGAAACTGTGTCTCAGGGCTTCTTAACATTTAAAAACCTATAATGTGTCATACCCGATTAACGGGAAGAAACTCAGCTAACTGACGATACAAACCATTTTTACCGAAACAATTTTTTTGCAGCATATTACTCACAACCTCTTTATGCAAGTGTGGTTTATTCATCAGATGGACAGTTGACACCATGAACACTCCTCTGATCGTTCTTTTTTGATTTGTCTTGTTTTTTATGGCAATTTATTGTTTGACATGTAAATAATCGGATGGAACATACCATGATGACATTTGGGATGCGGACGGGTTTTCAATATGAGGGAAAGTTGTTTCCATTATTTGTTCTATCTACCCGTCCTCTGTTTACGAGGGACATTATGAAGAAATGTATTTATTTTCAATGAGAACTGAGGAAGGGAGCTCCAAGCTGACACAAAGAGGACATTTCGTTAGTTCTGAGATGCACATTTTTCTGACGTTTGTTTCTCTCTGGGCTACAACAAATTGGGTAGATGATTGCCAGGGTCGGAGATTTGGGTGGGATGTTATATTGTTTTCTTTTTGTGTTTTACGTTTTTGTTACATTAGTTCTAATGGTAAATAATAAAAGCAGTGACAATCCCTTTTGTGTATGGGGCCAACATATACAACGTATTAAATATAATCCCACAGATATGCAGCAGTCACCATGCAAAATATGAAAATATATTCTTGGAATATTAAAGGCTTGGGAAATCCCATAAAAAGGAATAAAGTACTATCTCTTCTTAAAAAAGACAAAGCTGATGTGGTCTTCTTACAAGAAACCTTTCTCTCAGATACTGAACACCTTAAATTGAAAAGAGATTGGATAGGTCAGGTGTATTTTTCATCATATAAAACCCATAGTAGAGGGACAGCTATTGTGATAAACAAAACTTGCCCATTCGAATTAGAAAAAATTAGTTACGGACCCAAATGGTCGGTTTTGTTTTGGTTGTCGGTACTATTTTTGGAACCCCAATCACCTTTTTAAATATCTATGCTCCCAACATAGATGAACCAATGTTCATGTCTGACATGGTGCTGCTCTTCAGTGAAAATTGTAAAGGATTAGGACTGATGGGCGGCGATTTCAACTGCACTCTTAACCCTACATTAGATCAATCTAACCAGTCCAAGAGCCACAATCTTAAATCCTCAAAGGTCCTTCAGGGGCTTTGTGCAGAATGTGGCCTTATTGATGTGTGGCGTCAACTAAATCAGGATGTCAAAGATTACACTTTCTTTTCAATGTCCACAACTCTTATTCTAGAATAGATTATTTTTTGATTCCCTCAAAATACATGCATAGGGTAAAAGAATGTAAAATTGATTCCATTAATATTTCGGATCATGCAAGAGTTCATTTAACTATTCACTTGGAGAGTGGAGAATTTGTATCCAGGCGCTGGAAATTTGATAAGTCCTTACTTAGAGACGAAAAATAAAAATTAAAAATGCGAATGTGGCAGTGGCGGCTGGAGGAAAATATTTTAGGTGGGGCTGTGGAAATGGTGATCAAACAATACTAGGGGGGTCCTGGGGGATGCTCCCCCGGTAATTTTTTTTGAGAAAAGACCCTTAAATTATGACTTCTGGTGATGTTAGAGGGGGGGAAGGACAATTTGAGGCTTAAAATATGAGAAAACTGATCAATACCTCCATAACTTCAGTGTGGTTAGCTATGAATCTTCCAAAACTTCCAAACACCTTGTCCTGGACATAGTTTCTACAGCATAAACTGTGCAACAGTACAGTATGCCCACACAAACTGCAGAACACCGGGGCTTTGGTAACACTGATTTAATTCCATTTAACCTGTTAAGGGGCTTTTTTCCCCCGTTTTTTTTCTCACGAAACTGTGTCTCAGGGCTTCTTAAAATGTAATAAACTATTCATGTGTCCTACTCAGAGGAAACGCATCTAACTGATGATATGAACCATGTTTACCGAAACAAAACACAAGTCTCACAAGAAGCGTCTAAATGAGCCCTGAGCGAAAAAATGCTAACGCACTCTAGGTATAAATCAATCGATATACTTATCGGATATGCACAAACAAGCTTACAAGCTGAGATTCCACAAATTCTAGAAATATAAGTATCATCACTGAGCGATCAGAACTCGCGACAGGGGAAGCAAATACAGACATCACACAACGTAGCTTTAGGTAGCAAAACACGGAGATATGCTCACCTTTTGCAGAATAACAATTCTGATCAAAAACGAGAAAAACGCAGCTGAAGGTTAATCCATAGGTTAATCCAATGTGTCTGTCACTTTGAAAAATGATTGATGATCCATAATTCCATTTTTATGTCAAAAACTGAGTTTTCATTAGCTGCTAATGGTAGCTTCCAGAGTGTATGACAGCTTCCTGTTTTTCTCCTTGGACACGAGTCCAAACAACTCACAGACTGCACCGGGCGCTCACGTAGGAGCAGTGGCGTTTTTATATGTACTAAAGTGGTGGGGCACAAAAAACTTAGATGTCTATATATAAGCTTCTGCAGTGACGTGCAGTGAGGTTCATGGCTGGTGAGGCACTGGCACTGACTCTTCAGGTTTACAAATATATATTTTGACCTAAACCAAAATAAATATTATTTTCAAAAGCTTTTTTGTCTGATGCTTCGATTAATTTTAAACAGACAGTTCAACAAAAGGATACCCAAAAAATGTAATTTTATCCTTTAAATATTGAATTGTTCTCTCTTAGTAAGATCCCATTTTCAAAAAATGGCGGTCTTACCTTGACTTGAAGATGAAGTCCATTTGCCTATCCTTCTGGACAAACATTTCTATTACTTTTTTGTAAAAGTCCTCCTTATCTTCTTGTAGTTTCAAAAGTCTATCATAAATCTAATCGATAGATTTATGATAAAATTTTTATAAAAGTAGGGTAGACATGTGGATGTTATCCGGCTGAACAAAACGTGCATTTATCTAACAGGTACGTTTCCACAGATCTTATTTACAGCTATTTTCTAAAATCCTCTGGAGAAATCTCATTGCTTTTTTGTGCTTACTTCCTGGTTTTAGGACGCGCCACTGCAGCTCTCTCGTCTCCTCTTCAAGCACCACACTTTTCGCGGCACACGTACTTACAGCCAATCAGCTCTGAATGATGTGAGATGACGTATGGTGGGGATGGCAGCTCTGTGCCCTTGGTCTTTTTTTTTTGCCACACACATTACATTGAAAAATACTCTGAGCATGCGCAGTGTAGTTTTACAGTCACCGTTCACTTTGACATTGAGAGGGAGGGGCACGATCAGGTTTTGCCCCACATGGCTCAAAACGGCACTGTAGACACTAATTAGAAGAACACAGACTAAAACAGCAATGTACAGACGAATCAGATGATTAAACATGACCTTAAAATATATTTTATATTTTTTTAATTTCTTTTTTTGCATCTCTTTGCATTTTTTTGTAATCATTATGTGTAATACTTTCTGCTGACACTAGGTGGGCCTGTGCCCCACCTGCCCCTAATGACCAGTCGCCACTGATTCTTCCTAGCAGTGATATTGGTAATGTGGACCATTTAGATAAATCCTGTTTGATTTTGTCAATGAGCGGATTGTAATTCTCTTTAAACAGATTATCCAGGTGTGGTGTTATATTTATTCCTAAGTATTTAAAGCCACCTGGTGACAAATTAAAAGAACAAGACTTTTCCAGATTTGCTGTTGGCGTCATATGTAAGAAACAAGCATTAGATTTCTTAAAATTAATTTTATCCTGAGTATCTTCCAAATTGCTCTATCGTGTCGTGCAGATGTGGAACTGAATTTTCTGGGTCTGTTAAGTAAAGAATGATATCGTCAGCATACAGAGAAATGTTGGGTTCATCGTTAATCTTCACTCCTTTAATACCCATGTTGTCTCGCACACATGACGCCAGTGGTTCAATTACAATAGCAAAAAGCAAAGGCGACAGTGGACATCCCTGTCTTGTCCCCCTTGTTAGTGGAAAAAAATCTGAGGAACTGCAGTTAGTGATAACCACTGCTTTAGGATTTTTATAAATTAATTTGACCCACTCTATGAACGAGAGCCCATATTTAATCGCCTTCTCGGCATCTAAAGAAAGAAGCAGAGAAGGCCTCTGACAGGTGTCCAAATGGTTTATAATATTCAAAAGTCTCCTTATATTATCAGAAGAGTATCTGCCCTTGACAAAACCTGTTTGATCAGGACTAATTAGTTTAGGTAAAATAATTTCCAGTCGTTTTGCTAATAATTTGGTGATAATCTTATAATCATGATCCAAGAGGCTTATAGGCCTAAATGAAGAACAATTCAAGGGGTCTTTTCCATCTTTATGTAGTACAGTAATATATGCAAGATTCATTGTTTGAGGAAGTGTTCTGTTGTGAGAGAAGTTGTTAACCATTGACATAAATATAGGTTGAAGTTCAGTCCAAAACTCTTTATAAATTCTGCCGAGAAGCCATCTGGCCCTGGGCTTTTATTTATAGGCATAGATTTAATTGCAGCCAAAACTTCTACTTCTGTAATTGATGAGTTTAGATACTCTTGATCTAAATCAGATAACGTAGGTAAATTAATGTTATGGAGATAATTGTCCAGTTCATCTTGTGAGTCATCAGATTGAGATTTGTATAATTTGTTATAAAATTCGATAGAAAGTCTGGTTCTCTGTTTTGGGTGGTAGGTTATTTCGTTGTCTTTCAGACGAATTGCTTTTATAGCCCTTTCTGTCTGCTCCTTCTTTAATTGATAGGCAAGTAGTTTACTTGGTTTATTGCCGAATTCATAATTCTTTTGTCTGATAAGATTCATTTGTGTTATGTTTTCATTTGTTAAGTCATATTTAATTTAGCTCTGGCTGTGTTTAATTGTTTCCAGTTTTCATCTGTTGATGCGTATTTATGAAGTGCTTCACATCTGTTTACTTCTCTTTCAAGTTCTTGTCTGAGCCTGATTTTTTCACGTTTTTTAAAAGATGTGTTGAGATAATAAGTCCTCTTAAAGTAGCTTTTGCAGCTTCCCAAATAATATTCGGATCTATAGAGGGGTCATTGTTTTCTTTTATATAGTACCTTATCCACATTCCTGTGGCGGCCGGCCCATAGGGGCGCTAGGGGCGCCGCCCCCCCTCTTCCCACATAAAAAAAAATATATATATATATATATTTAAAAAATATATTTTTTATTTTTATTTTTATTTTAATAAACAAGGTAAATATTATATAATTGGTATCAGTAAAATGTATAATCTACAATAAAATCTCGTTTAAAATTGTGTTACGATGTCTAAAGTTACTGATAAGTCACATGTTTCCTGCCTGGCCTTGCCCGTGTATCATTACTCCCTCTCGTCTGGGCGCTAGAGGAGAGGGCAGCAAGTGCAGCAGAAGCCAACTGTTGCTATCTTTAAACTATGCCGCCGAAACATAATTTCAGCCAATCAGCGTCGTCAAATCTGATGGTCACAGGGCTCCTACGCAGTGGCGACTGGTCATTAGGGGCAGGTGGGCACAGCCCCACCTAGTGTCAGCAGAAAGTATTACACATAATGATTACAAAAAATGCAAAGAGATGCAAAAAAAGAAATAAAAAAATATATAAAATATATTTTAAGGTCATGTTTAATCATCTGATTCGTCTGTACATTGCTGTTTTAGTCTGTGTTCTTCTAATTAGTGTCTACAGTGCCGTTTGAGCCATGTGGGGCAAAACCTGATCGTGCCCTCCCTCTCAATGTCAAAGTGAACGGTGACTGTAAAAACTACACTGCGCATGCTCAGAGTATTTTTCAATGTAATGTGTGTGGCAAAAAAAAAGACCAAAGGGGCACAGAGCTGCCATCCCCACCATACGTCATCTCACATAATTCAGAGCTGATTGGCTGTAAGTACGTGTGCCGCGAAAAGTGTGGTGCTTGAAGAGGAGACGAGAGAGCTGCAGTGGCGCGTCCTAAAACCAGGAAGTAAGCACAAAAAGCAATGAGATTTCTCCAGAGGATTTTAGAAAAGAGCTGGAAATAAGATCTGTGGGAAACGTACCTGTTAGATAAATGCACGTTTTGTTCAGCCGGATAACATCCACATGTCTACCCTACTTTTATAATTTTTTTATCATAAATTAGATTTATGATAGACTTTGAAACAACAAGAAGATAAGGAGGACTTTTACAAAAAAGTAATAGAAATGTTTGTCCAGAAGGATAGGCAAATGGACTTCATCTTCAAGTCAAGGTAAGACCGCAATTTTTTGAAAAGGGATCTTACTAAGAGAGAACAATTCAATATTTAAATGATAAAATTACATTTTTTGGGTATCCTTTGTTGAACTGTCTGTTTAAAATTAATCGAAGCATCAGACAAAAAAGCTTTGAAAATAATATTATATTTTGGTTTAGGTCAAAATATAATATTTGTAAACCTGAAGAGTCAGTGCCAGTGCCTCACCAGCCATGAACCTCACTGCACGTCACTGCAGAAGCTTATATATAGACATCTACGTTTTTTGTGCCCCACCACTTTTGTACATATAAAAACGCCACTGGGAAGAATCAATGTAAAATGAATATTCTACCGAGATGTAATTTTCTTTTTCAAATGTTACCATGCTATTTATCCGCTGACTATTTTAAATCTCTCAATAGACATATCTCAACATTTATCTGGTGTAATAAAAAACCAAGAATCAAGTTAATTACTCTTATGAAACCAGAAACTATGGGGGGACTTGGTCTTCCTAACTTTCAACACTACTTCTGGTCAGCTCAATTAAGAAATGTACTATCATGGTCTCTGGGAAGAAAGGATTCACTATGGGTTCAGATAGAAGCCAATGTCTTTGACCCGTTGCCAGTGGAAACTCTTATATTTGTTAAAGATTTCAATAAGGTGAAAAATATGGACAAATGTTTTACAGTGGTCAATACACTTTTAGCCTGGAGGGACTGTACAAAAAAAGCTCATGTTAACTCTGGTATTTCCATCTTTTCTCCTATTTTGAACAATCCTGATCTTAGCAAATATTTGTTGTCAATCGATATAAACAAATGGACGAAATCAGGTATAAAGCAATTGAAACATTTGTTTCACAAAGATATAACAATGAAATCATTTAATGATTTAAGAGCAGAATATGACATTTCAAATAAGGATTTTTTCAGATACCTGCAAATTAGGAACGTGATCCAATCAATTATTAAAAGCAATATTGAGGGGATTGTTAGAAGAGGAGGAGATATTGATGTCATCGAGCACGATCAAAGGTAAATTAGTGAATTTAATGCAGTTTTTTCTAAAAGAGCTCAGTCATCATTTCTAACTTAAAAAAGATCTGGGAAAAGGACTTAGGGATACAGATAGATGAAACTACTTGGCTGAATATTTGTGAAAGAACACATTTTCCATTCACAAGCAATAAAATCAAAGAAGCAAACTTTAAATGTATCAACAAATTCTACCTCACACCCATAAAGATGCATAACATTTCCAAAGAAAACTCTCCAAAATGTCCGAGATGTAAAATAAAAGAAGGAACATTTATGCATCTGTTTTGGGATGTGATGTCTTGAAACATTTCTGGGATTCGATTCATGCTCTCACAAAAGCCGTTTTAGACATCGAAATTAGCCTAAATCCATGTTTTTTCCTGTTAAATGACATGAAACTGAACCCAAAACATTACAGAATACTAATCACAATAACATATTTTGCCAAGAAATGTATACTTTTATTCTGGAAGAATGAACGTCCCCCAACATTTAAACTTTTCATTGATCAGATAACACATTTTTTACCTCTGGAGAAAATGACATTGGAAAAATATAATCGTGGACATATTTTTCAAGCTCTGTGGTTGCCATTGTTTTCTTATTGGAAAACACATTGAGATATGACCAGTGATGGAATGGTGCATTCTGTGGCTATTTGTCCTGACGGCCGGAAATACTTGTTATGGTGTTGCCATTGTCTACATTGTCACTGTATTGAATAATTATTTGTATTGTATAATTATTTGTTTGTTTTACTTGTTTGGTTTTATTTTTTCCATGTCCTTTTTATGTTTATTTTCATGGCTCTGTTGTTTAAGTTATATTGATAAGCATTTTTTGGTTTTGCCTGTGCGGGTATGTGTGGGTGGAGGGAGGGAGGGGGGAGTGTAGTGAGTGTACTGTGATATTACAATATAAATGAAATGGCATCGATTACTGTACACTATAATGAAATAAAAAGACTTGTAAAAAAAAAAAAGAAAGATGGACAGTTGACAGAAGTCAAACACATAGCCTGCTGCGTAAACAAATCAAATAGAGTCATGAACTGTTTTGCATGGTTGTGGTATTTTAATGACATCTTTTCAAACAGCCCTTTGTTTCCTGTATATACAGTATGTGTGCTCTAGGTTGAACCTCTTCACCTAAGCATCACTGTCAAAAACATATAAATCTAATTACGGTGGGATTTATTCCTATTCCTCTGCAATAATCCTGTAATACAAAATAATCTACTGCACTTGTACACCATAAACAGTCTAATATATTTGCTATAAATCATTTGAATGGTATAATTGTATTGAAAATGGAATTAATCTGCGTTATATTTGCATAATGTAACATAATAACATGCTATATTTGTGGTAGCACTCTTTTTGCTCCCCAAACCATTCAAACCCCTTTTCATTTTTTCAGAAAACTCACAATACAGCAACTTAAATTAATTCATGATGTTTTTTATATAATGTTAAAACAAACACCTACGGAAAATAATGCACTATAATTCATATATAAACAATGCAACATTATATAGCCCACCTGAATGTGTACATTACATTACATGTCATTTGTTAGACGCTTTTATCCAAAGCAACGTACATACATTCAGTACTATGAACAATCCCCACAGGTGCCCAGGGACACAATGACATGCTGACTGCAGTGGGACTCGAACTTGCTACCCCCTGATTCGAAGTCCAGCACACTATCCCTACATCAAGTATACAAAGCAAAAAAGTCAGTATGGGACCGTGAAACCACAAGCCATTAACTTGTTTGTTGCACAACATGATACAATAATAACGCCATTTCCTTAGTTATTCTAAAAAGTTAACTAAATGTCATATAATCAGGTAGTTATTTTAAAGTAAACCACTGTATTTTCTTGTGTGGTGAATCTTTTTGACCCTAACCCTAACTCCCCAACGCCAACCCTTATGAAGTCTCTGGAACTGGCGAAGACCAAACCAAAAAAAGGGATTTCATGCAACTCTAAGTTAATTCATATTCTTATTTGTTGTTGTTCTTACAACAGGCTAATTTCCCTGCTCTGTGCAGAAACAGCAGAGGTAACACCAGACTGCTGGGGAGAGTGAACCAGACTTCAGCCGCCATCAAAACAAACCCTCAGGTTGGTCTAACAAATCAAATACAACCTTAACAAGATTAACAAAACACCTGACCAACAGCACTCCCAGTATGGCCACTATGGTGAAGAAAGCCCTGCGCTTTGATTGGTCAACTATCGTCCTGTCCCCGCCCTGCTCCCCTGGCCCTGGACGAATCAGAACGCAGAGAACAGAAAGGCTGAAGAAGGAAACTACGATCATGGAGAAAATCATCAGCCCGAGATCAAAGACCGATGTGAGGTCATCAGGTAGATATGACATTGCAAAGCTAAGCAGCCAAACACACCCAATGCAGATGTTTCTGATTCTGACCCCTCTCTGTCCTTTCAGATTCAGGTAGGTGACGGGATGCACGACAGCCAGATAACGCTCCACACAGGTCAGGATGTGAAAACTCTGCTCTACATACCAGGTAAAAAAACTAACAACAAACCCGACAGATAACATTTTGTAATTTTCGACATAGACAGCATAGAAGCAGAGATTGAACCCTAAGAAACTAAGTAGCTCCATGACGACCATGTGGAAAGTGAAGATGTCCGAGTGACTGGTCGTTGATGACATGGAGGTCTGCTGACGCCATCGTTGGAAACCCAGGTAGAGAACGAAGATGCAGATAGGGAGGATGAGGAGGGTGATGGTGATGTAGAATGAGAGGAAGATTAAGGAGCCTGGTCTGCTGATGAGGCACTCCATTTCCTTTGGGAGGATTTGATGAAGAAGGGAGTCATTGGAAGATGGAGAATCGAGTGCCATGTCTGCAAGAGAAAAAGTCAATCAAGAAAACATTAATGTAATTCTTAGATTCTCTTCCTGCTATACCGATAGCCGGAGCATATTTTAGGAAACCCACTGAGTTTGAAAAAATAAAACATCATCTGTGCAAGTACAAACTTTTCTGATCATGTCAATCATCAATAATAATGTTAAATTAGAAAATGATAATAAAAGTGGTAAGAAAAACAAAGTGACCAACCTTCATGAGGACTAGATTCTGATCTTCTAGCATCTGCTGATTCCCGTATCTGAGCGTCTGATCCAAATCACCCTCTGTATTATATTAAAACACACTCCTCCTGCCTCTTTCTCTCTCCCAATAAAATACAAAACTGATATTTGAATAAAATCAAAGTGGCACTGACAACAATGACATTGACTGAGTTATGTCCAGCGTTAACTGGTTCTGTACAATGTCTTAGAAAGAGATAAAGCTGAGTTGCCAGCATAGAGGACGATGTTTTTGTAAACAAATGTAAAATTAGAAAGAGCAGAGTTTCGAATACTGATGAAGTTTCTTGAGGTCACTCCTGACTTCAGTTATTTTATCACGGAAAAATGCCAGTATCCTTTCTGATAACATTTGCTACTATTCAACACAGTTTATAACTGGAATATCTCTGTTGTTTCTTGAATAAAAAGGGTCTAAAACAGGGGTGTCCAAACTACGGTCCGGGGGCCAAATGCGGCCCGCGGACCATTTTGAATCGGCCCTTAGCAAATTCAAAAAGTATAATGGAATATGGCCCACAAATGAAACTTGTGCTTGTCTTATATTGTACTTCTTAACTATACATGTACACATATATACACATTATAGTATTCATGTGTTAATAAGACCGCTTTTCAAATAAAAGCAGTCAATTTAAGTTGGAAACATTTTCTAACATATCTTAGTTGATAAGAAAAAAGCCCAATGACTTATTTACATGACAACCTTGAAATACACCCTTCATATTTCCCCTTATTATATCTGAGGCTTCTGTTTTAAGGGATGAGCTGCCAACACTCACAAGAATCATTTACCTACATTTGATGGATTTTGCTAACTTATAACTGAATTTATGAGGCAATATACCTCTATAAGGGGCCCAGCCCTTCGTATATTTTTCTGTATGTGGCCCTCAGTGAAAAAGGTTTGGACACCCCTGGTCTAAAATAATGTGTGTTTCAACACGTGCAAGAACCTCTTTATGCAACTGAGGTTTGTTTAACCGATCCAGCAGATGGACAGTTGACCAAATTCAAATGGAGCGAGGACAAAGCCTGCTGCGTAAACAAATCAAAGAGTCAGGAGCTGTTTTGCATCGTGTTAGTTTAATCACATCGGCATCACTGTCATAAACATACAAATCAATCATGGGTAGGGTTATATGAGTTCCTGTAAATCAAAATCATCTACAACCATATATGTCTAATATTCATTATTTAGATAGTATAAATATACTTGCAAAGGTATCAATGCTTATAAACTGTGCATATGAACGTAATGTTACTAATATCAAAGCTATATTTATTCTATCAGTCTTTTAAATCCTTAAACCATTCAAATATTTATGGAAACTTGCATTATTTCAAGATACAATGTACATTTATATATAAACAATGTATTAATTCAGTTTATAACCCACATAATAAAGTATATAGGCCAAAAAAGTCTATGTAATTCCAAACAAAAATGCCTTCTTGCATCTATTTAAAAATAAATAAAATAAAAGCACTTTAATTGATTTAATTTAGGCCTTGTATCTGATTCACCAGCACTTATGGTATGATCTTGCTTGAAGTGAATATATCTGCACTTTTCCTTGAGTTTGATTCTTTATGGTTTTTGCACTTATTGTTATTTGCTTTGGACAAAAGCATCAGCAAAATGATATTTAATGTAATGAAATTTTTGTTACATGACATCCGTACCAAACTAAGGCCATCTCCAAAGTTATTCGAACCCAAATGGTGACTTATTTGCAGGGCCGTCCCTGGCCAACTGGAGGCCCCACGCAAAGTTATATGATGAGGCCCTCTTTTTAACGAGCGTCGTCGTCAACGGGCGGGGGGGGTGGGGGGGTGGTGCTAGTGGAGCCTTGCACTAATTGTGCCGCATAAGCGCATAGGTGCGCCGCATGTGAGGCCCCACACAGTCTGCATGATCGGCCTCTGTAGGGAGGGACGGCCCTGCTTATACCAGCAAATCTAATTGATCCTTATCCTCATTTGGTGTTTTTCTTAAAACAGGATAGCGGCAACCACGCCTACCAATTGACTTAGCCTTTGGACTACCTCTTACAAACAAACAACATACATCTCACTCTCAGTATGTCCAAGATCTAAAGTCTCATTTGGAGGAGGGCTACAAGATAGCAACTGGAAACGCAGAAAAGATCATGCAGAAGAACAAAGTAAGATTTGACAAACATGTCATTGCTGCTGATCTTTCCGTTGGAGACCGTGTCCTCGTCAGAAATGTACGTCTGAGAGGAAAACATAAGCTATCAGACAAATGGGAATCTGAAGTCTATGTTGTTACCAAAAGAGCTGGAACATTGCACAGTCAGGCCAGAGAAAAAAGATAGTCCGCAACGTACATTACATAGAGATCTTCTTCTTCCTTGTGGGTACCTATCTGCCCCAGAAATCCCAATTCCGACACAAATCCGCAAGCCCATAACTCGTTCCAACACTGAACATCTAAAAAATCACGTTGACACTGATGAAGATGAAAACCCAATATACTGGTAAGTGAATTGCCCATCTCTGAGCTTTCAAGATTCACCACCATACTTGACATACCAGCAGATTCCATTAGTTCTCCTTCCAGCACAATACTACCAACTACCAATAGCACAGCCTTTGTTGGTGCAGCAGCAGAGGATGCTGCTCAGAACCTCTCTGAACTGAAAATAACTGAAAAGGAACCAGCGAAAATTGCTGAAGAGGAACAAGCGGACATTGCTGGAGAGGAAAAAGCGGACATTGCTGAAGAGGAAAGGGCCTGTTCCTCTGAAGACGATGACTTGCCAATCTCCACTTCAGACAATGTGGATGAATTTCCAAGACGATCAACTAGGAACAGGAAACCACCAGAACGACTTTGCTACGCAAAACTTGGACAACCAGTATTAGACACCTTCCATACACTGTTTCATGGGTTGGCTACTGCCTTCACATATGCCTTAACAGACACTGAGTTTCCCTTGCACACATTGCAGCAACCAATTAGCACACAACCAGTTCCATGTCCGAGACGTTCATGAGATCAGGGGGGGAAAGTGTAACCCAGGTTAAAAACACACTGCGCAGTCAATCCTAGCAAGCTCCCGTAGCTCAGTATAACTTGCAGCGTTTCCCTTGCTGGTTGGCGTTTGTGATGCTAGTTGCTACATTGATGCTAGTTGCTACACACAGTGATCCCTCCACGATTCCTCAACGATTCATGTTTTGTTAACAATTGCTGCAATCAGCGGTCAGGTTTTTTGTTTGGATATATGTTTATTTGCCAGGTGCTTGCCGCACCTGATGACCTTTCCTGGACCTTGGTGGCGAGCTAAAATTGGAATAAACCTACCCTCCCTGCCACATGGTGTAGTAGAATTGAACTGAAATTAACGCAACAACGGAAATGAATGAACTTCCCCCCCGGAGCTTTTTCTTGTTGTCTTTGCCTTTACTGGGCACAACCCCAGAAAAATAATCATGTGAATGTGATAACTTGTTGATATATTGAATACAAATATTTTGTTTTAGAAAGCATACCTTCTTTCAGTGTTGTTTTTCACACACATTGAGCTCCATAGTTGTTCCTAGTTCTTCTGAACATCACTAGTTTAATTACAGCTAATACACATGCTACATCTGTGTCACTTTGAAATGATTTCTGATAATCCATCAGCAATAAACCTAGTTTTAAGTTTTCAGATTTCAGAGCGTAAATTAGGTTTCGCTTTGGGCAAACTGCGTGCGCATAGCTCTCATTTCTCAATGGTAACGTGTGTGTGTATGTGGAAATTCCCCTTCGATTCTATTGGCTCTAACGGTTCAAAAGAGATGTCAATCATCAAAATCGACCAATGGGTTCCAGAGAAACGGCAAATACGTCCATTTCCACCCAAGTGACCCCAGAGGTGGAGTTTTTTTGCTAAACCTCTCTAAAAAGGTCAAATGTCACTTGTTTTGCATCAATCTTGATACAGGGATACTTAACCCTAACCCTATGTTGTACTTTGGATTTCTAAAGCTTTTAGTCTCCGATCCCATCATTCAAGGGTGGTTTTCACTATAAGTAATGTTTTATTTTTTGACGGACACAATAATTTACATTTTTTTACTATGTTCAATCTGAATTTTCTTTAAAATAAAAAACATCTATATTGATTCTGACTTTTCTACATCCAACTCACAGGTTTATCATTACTTTGAGAAAAAAGATTATTCATTTTCCCCTTTTAGAAGTGAAGATATAGTCATTTGTTCTGGGAATGTCATTATCGAGCCTGAGACCTGAAAAACAGGCTCAGGGCTTAACAGGTTAACAGGTTTTAATACAGCCACACTTTAACTATCCTTGGAGTACAAGTTATATATATATGATTAGTCAAATAAATCACAACACCATTGTCTGTTCCAATATTATAATAAGTAGTGTTTTTATAAACGGGTTATTCATGAGTGCCAAGTTGATTTCATACAAATATTAGATTTGAATTTGGATTTTATTTGGAAAGAGAGGGAGAGGAAGGAGGAGGAGTTGGGTTTCAATATCAAACAGATGTTTATTTAGATCAGATAATCAGTCACGGGAATCCACACAGGGAAGAGGAGCATAAACAGTTTCTGATTTGGGTTGGTCATCTTCTTGCGAGGGATCGGACAAAACAAGGTTTTACTGTTGGACACTTGCACAATTAATACCTGGTAATGAAACCTTAACGATTTTTTTTGGATAGTCAGTCGGTTTTATGTTTTTTTGCCATTCAAATTCTTCCAGATATGGCCGTAAATGTTTCCTCTTTCAACAACTCGGGGTCTTCGGACAAGGATTGTCTCATCAGCAGATCAGGCTCCCTTATCCTCATATCAGCCTACATCACCAGCACCCTCCTCATCCTCCCTCTCTGCATCTTCGTCCTCTACCTGGGTTTCAAACGATGGCGTCAGCAGAGCTCCACATCATCAACGACCAGTCACTCGGACATCTTCACTTTCCACATGGTACTGATGGAGCTGGTGGATTATTTAGGGTTCACGCTAGTCAACTTGGGTTTCCATTTGGTTAATGAGAATGCATACAGAGCCGGGTTCATTATAACGCTCTTACCCTGGTATGGACGGGCTTACTTTCACGTCCTGACCTGTGTGGAGCGTTACCTGGCTGTCGTGCATCCCGTCACCTACCTGAGCCTGAAAGGACAGAGAGGGGTCAGAATCAGAAACATCTGCATTGGGTGTGTTTGGCTGCTTAGCATTGCAGGAACAACTCTGTTTTCCTTGTTCAAAAATGTGTTTTTTTTTTTGATTTGTGCCTCTTGATTATCTCCTTGATCGTTGTCTGCTTCTGCAGCCTTTCTGTTCTCCATGTTCTGATTCGTCCAGGGCCAGGAGAGCAGGGCGGGGACAGGACACTAGTTGACCAATCAAAACGTAGGGCTTTCTACACCATAGTGGCCATAATGGGAGTGCTGTTGTTCAGGTCGTGTGGGCATATGACTTTGGTTGTTCTTAAAGTGTTTAATGAAGGGATATGTGTGATGATAGTGTCTGAATCCTGGTTCACTCTCCCCAGCAGTCTGGTGTTACCTCTGCTGTTTCTGCACAGAGCAGGGAAGCTATCCTGTTGCAAGAAAAACCCCAAATGAGGATATGGATTCAATTAGATTTGCTGGTTAGGGTCAAAATAAGAAACTCCTCGGTCGTCGTAAGGGAAATATTGTGGTTTACTTTCAAATAACTTCAGGATTACGTAACAAATACGTCAACATTTGGGTCGAATAACTTTGGAGATGGCCTTAGTTTGGTACGGATGTCATGTAACAAAAATATTCATTACATTAAATATCATTTTGCTGATGCTTTTGTCCAAAGCAAATAACAATAAGTGCAAAAACCATAAAGAATCAAACTCCGAACAACAAGGAAACTGTAGATATATTCACTTCAAGCAAGATCATACCATCAAGTGCTGGTGAATCAGATACAAGGCCTAAATTAAGTCAATTAAAGTGCTTTTTTTTTTTTTTAAATGGATGCGTTTTCAGTTTGCAACGGAAGATATGCAATTTCAATGTTGACTTGTGGTTTCCAACAGGACACAAGAAAGGGCATTTTTGTTTGGAATTACGTAGACTTTTTTGTCCTGTATAGTTAATTATGTGGGTTATAAACTGAATAAATACATTGCTTATATATAAATGTACATTGTATCTAGAAATAATGCAAGTTTCCATAAATGTTTGAATGGTTTAAGGATTTGAAAGACTGATAGAATAAATATAGCTTTGATATTAGTAACATTACGTTCATATGCACAGTTTATAAGCATTGATACCTTTGCAAGTATATTGATACTATCTAAATAATGTATATTAGACATATATGGTAGTAGATGATTTTGATTTACAGGAACTCATATAACCCTACCCATGATTGATTTGTATGTTTATGACAGTGATGCCGATGTGATTAAACTAACACGATGCAAAACAGCTCCTGACTCTTTGATTTGTTTACGCAGCAGGCTTTGTCCTCGCTCCATTTGAATTTGGTCAACTGTCCATCTGCTGGATCGGTTAAACAAACCTCAGTTGCATAAAGAGGTTCTTGCACGTGTTGAAACACACATTATTTTAGACCAGGGTGTCCAAACCTTTTTCACTGAGGGCCACATACAGAAAAATATACGAAGGGCTGGGCCCCTTATAGAGGTATATTGCCTCATAAATTCAGTTATAAGTTAGCAAAATCCATCAAATGTAGGTAAATGATTCTTGTGAGTGTTGGCAGCTCATCCCTTAAAACAGAAGCCTCAGATATAATAAGGGGAAATATGAAGGGTGTATTTCAAGGTTGTCATGTAAATAAGTCATTGGGCTTTTTTCTTATCAACTAAGATATGTTAGAAAATGTTTCCAACTTTAATTGACTGAATTTATTTTTGAAAAGCGGTCTTATTAACACATGAATACTATACTGTGTAATGTATGTTTACATTTATAGTTAAGAAGTACAATATAAGACAAGCACAAGTTTCATTTGTGGGCCATATTCATATTATACTTTTTGAATTTGCTAAGGGCCGATTCAAAATGGTACGCGGGCCGCATTTGGCCCCCGGGCCGTAGTTTGGACACCCCTGTTTTAGACCATTTTTATTCAAGAAACAACAGAGATATTCCAGTTATAAACTGTGTTGAATAGTAGCAAATATGATCAGAAAGGATACTGGCAATTTTTCATGATAAAATAACTGAAGTCAGCAGTAACCTCAAGAAACTTCATCAGTATTTGAAACTCTGCTCTTTCTAATTTTACATTTGTTTACAAAAACATCGTCCTCTATGCTGGCAACTCAGCTTTATCTCTTTCCCCAAAAACACTAAGACATTGTACAGAACCAGTTAAAAGATAAATAAATAAAAAACATAAGGAACTGACTGTCTTATTGTCTTTTATATATTGTATTTACACCTTTGAACAACTAAATCTACATTTGGAGGTTATATAGGTCCTCAGATTCTGATCTTCTAGCATCTGCAGATTCCCGTATCTGAGCGTCTGATCCAAATCACCATCTGTATTATATTAAAACACCACTCCTCCTCCCTCTTTCTCTCTCCCAATAAAATACAAATCTGATATTTGAATAAAATCAAACTGGCACTGACAACAATGACATTGACTGAGTTATGTCCAGCGTTAACTGGTTCTGTACAATGTCTTAGTGTTTGGGGGGAAAGAGATAAAGCTAAGTTGCCAGCATAGAGGACAGTTTTTGTAAACAAATGTAAAATTAGAAAGAGCAGAGTTTCAAATACTGATGAAGTTTCTTGAGGTTACTCTTGACTTCAGTTATTTTATCACGGAAAATTGCCAGTATCCTTTCTGATCATATTTGCTACTATTCAACACAGTTTATAACTGGAATCTCTCTGTTGTTTCTTGAATAAAAAGGTTCTAAAACAGGGGTGTCCAAACTACGGCCCGGGGGCCTAATGCGGCCCACGGACCATTTTGAGTCGGCCCTTAGCAAATTAAAAAAGTATAATATGAATATGAACCACAAATGAAACTTGTGCTTGTCTTATATTGTACTTCTTAACTATACATGTACATATATTACACATTATAGTATTCATGTGTTAATAAGACCGCTTTTTAAATAAAAGCAGTCAATTAAAGTTAGAAACATTTTCTAACATATCTTAGTTGATAAGAAAAAAGCCCAATGACTTATTTACATGACAACCTTGAAATACACCCTTCATATTTCCCCTTATTATATCTGAGGCTTCTGTTTCAAGGGATGAGCTGCCAACACTCACAAGAATCATTTAACTACATTTGATGGATTTTGCTAACTTATAACTGAATTTATGAGGCAATATACCTCTATAAGGGGCCCAGCCCTTCGTATATTATTCTGTATGTGGCCATCAGTCTTTTAAATCCTTAAACCATTCAAACATTTATGGAAACTTGCATTATTTCAAGATACAATGTAGATTTATATATAAACAATGTATTAATTCAGTTTATAACCCACATAATAAAGTATATAGGCCAAAAAAGTCTATGTAATTCCAAACAAAAATGCCTTCTTGCATCTATTTAAAAATAAATTAAATAAAAGCACTTTAATTGATTTAATTTAGGCCTTGTATCTGATTCACCAGCACTTATGGTATGATCTTGCTTGAAGTGAATATATCTGCACTTTTCCTTGAGTTTGATTCTTTATGGTTTTTGCACTTATTGTTATTTGCTTTGGACAAAAGCATCAGCAAAATGATATTTAATGTAATGAATATTTTTTGTTACATGACATCCGTACCAAACTAAGGCCATCTCCAAAGTTATTCGAACCCAAATGGTGACTTATTTGCAGGGCCGTCCCTGGCCAACTGGAGGCCCCACGCAAAGTTATATGATGAGGCCCTCTTTTTAACGAGCGTCGTCGTCGACGGGCGGGGGGGGGGTGGTGGTGCTAGTGGAGCCTTGCACTAATTGTGCCGCATAAGCGCATAGGTGCGCCGCATGTGAGGCCCCACACAGTCTGCATGATCGGCCTCTGTAGGGAGGGACGGCCCTGCTTATTTGTTACGTAGTTTTGAAGTTATTTGAAAGTAAACCACAATATTTCCCTTACGACGACCAAGGAGTTTCTTATTTTGACCCTAACCAGCAAATCTAATTGATCCTTATCCTCATTTGGTGTTTTTCTTAAAACAGGATAGCGGCAACCACGCCTACCAATTGACTTAGCCTTTGGACTACCTCTTACAAACAAACAACATACATCTCACTCTCAGTATGTCCAAGATCTAAAGTCTCATTTGGAGGAGGGCTACAAGATAGCAACTGGAAATGCAGAAAAGATCATGCAGAAGAACAAAGTAAGATTTGACAAACATGTCATTGCTGCTGATCTTTCCGTTGGAGACCGTGTCCTCGTCAGAAATGTACGTCTGAGAGGAAAACATAAGCTATCAGACAAATGGGAATCTGAAGTGTATGTTGTTACCAAAAGAGCTGGAACATTGCCTGTCTACACAGTCAGGCCAGAGAAAAAAGATAGTCCGCAACGTACATTACATAGAGATCTTCTTCTTCCTTGTGGGTACCTATCTGCCCCAGAAATCCCAATTCCGACACAAATCCGCAAGCCCATAACTCGTTCCAACACTGAACATCTAAAAAATCACGTTGACACTGATGAAGATGAAAACCCAATATACTGGTAAGTGAATTGCCCATCTCTGAGCTTTCAAGATTCACCACCATACTTGACATACCAGCAGATTCCATTAGTTCTCCTTCCAGCACAATACTACCAACTACCAATAGCACAGCCTTTGTTGGTGCAGCAGCAGAGGATGCTGCTCAGAACCTCTCTGAACTGAAAATAACTGAAAAGGAACCAGCGAAAATTGCTGAAGAGGAACAAGCGGACATTGCTGGAGAGGAAAAAGCGGACATTGCTGAAGAGGAAAGGGCCTGTTCCTCTGAAGACGATGACTTGCCAATCTCCACTTCAGACAATGTGGATGAATTTCCAAGACGATCAACTAGGAACAGGAAACCACCAGAACGACTTTGCTACGCAAAACTTGGACAACCAGTATTAGACACCTTCCATACACTGTTTCATGGGTTGGCTACTGCCTTCACATATGCCTTAACAGACACTGAGTTTCCCTTGCACACATTGCAGCAACCAATTAGCACACAACCAGTTCCATGTCCGAGACGTTCATGAGATCAGGGGGGAAAGTGTAACCCAGGTTAAAAACACACTGCGCAGTCAATCCTAGCAAGCTCCCGTAGCTCAGTATAAATTGCAGCGTTTCCCTTGCTGGTTGGCGTTTGTGATGCTAGTTGCTACATTGATGCTAGTTGCTACACACAGTGATCCCTCCACGATTCCTCAACGATTCATGTTTTGTTAACAATTGCTGCAATCAGCGGTCAGGTTTTTTGTTTGGATATATGTTTATTTGCCAGGTGCTTGCCGCACCTGATGACCTTTCCTGGACCTTGGTGGCGAGCTAAAATTGGAATAAACCTACCCTCCCTGCCACATGGTGTAGTAGAATTGAACTGAAATTAACGCAACGAACGGAAATGAATGAACTTCCCCCCCCGGAGCTTTTTCTTGTTGTCTTTTGCCTTTACTGGGCACAACCCCAGAAAAATAATCATGTGAATGTGATAACTTGTTGATATATTGAATACAAATATTTTGTTTTAGAAAGCATACCTTCTTTCAGTGTTGTTTTTCACACACATTGAGCTCCATAGTTGTTCCTAGTTCTTCTGAACATCACTAGTTTAATTACAGCTAATACACATGCTACATCTGTGTCACTTTGAAATGATTTCTGATAATCCATCAGCAATAAACCTAGTTTTAAGTTTTCAGATTTCAGAGCGTAAGTTAGGTTTCGCTTTGGGCAAACTGCGTGCGCATAGCTCTCATTTCTCAATGGTAACGTGTGTGTGTATGTGGAAATTCCCCTTCGATTCTATTGGCTCTAACGGTTCAAAAGAGATGTCAATCATCAAAATCGACCAATGGGTTCCAGAGAAACGGCAAATACGCCCATTTCCACCCAAGTGACCCCAGAGGTGGAGTTTTTTTTGCTAAACCTCTCTAAAAAGGTCAAATGTCACTTGTTTTGCATCAATCTTGATACAGGGATACTTAACCCTAACCCTATGTTGTACTTTGGATTTCTAAAGCTTTTAGTCTCCGATCCCATCATTCAAGGGTGGTTTTCACTATAAGTAATGTTTTATTTTTTGACGGACACAATAATTTACATTTTTTTACTATGTTCAATCTGAATTTTCTTTAAAATAAAAAACATCTATATTGATTCTGACTTTTCTACATCCAACTCACAGGTTTATCATTACTTTGAGAAAAAAGATTATTCATTTTCCCCTTTTAGAAGTGAAGATAGTCATTTGTTCTGGGAATGTCATTATCGAGTCTGAGACCTGAAAAACAGGCTCAGGGCTTAACAGGTTAACAGGTTTTAATACAGCCACACTTTAACTATCCTTTAATGGAGTACAAGTTATATATATGATTAGTCAAATAAATCACAACACCATTGTCTGTTCCAATATTATAATAAGTAGTGTTTTTTAAACGGGTTATTCATGAGTGCCAAGTTGATTTCATACAAATATTAGATTTGAATTTGGATTTTATTTGGAAAGAGAGGGAGAGGAAGGAGGAGGAGTTGGGTTTCAATATCAAACAGATGTTTATTTAGATCAGATAATCAGTCACGGGAATCCACACAGGGAAGAGGAGCATAAACAGTTTCTGATTTGGGTTGGTCATCTTCTTGCGAGGGATCGGACAAAACAAGGTTTTACTGTTGGACACTTGCACAATTAATACCTGGTAATGAAACCTTAACGATTTTTTTTGGATAGTCAGTCGGTTTTATGTTTTTTTGCCATTCAAATTCTTCCAGATATGGCCGTAAATGTTTCCTCTTTCAACAACTCGGGGTTTTCGGACAAGGATTGTCTCATCAGCAGATCAGGCTCCCTTATCCTCATATCAGCCTACATCACCAGCACCCTCCTCATCCTCCCTCTCTGCATCTTCGTCCTCTACCTGGGTTTCAAACGATGGCGTCAGCAGAGCTCCACATCATCAACGACCAGTCCACTCGGACATCTTCACTTTCCACATGGTACTGATGGAGCTGGTGGATTATTAGGGTTCACGCTAGTCAACTTGGGTTTCATTTGGTTAATGAGAATGCATACAGAGCCGGGTTCATTATAACGCTCTTACCCTGGTATGGACGGGCTTACTTTCACGTCCTGACCTGTGTGGAGCGTTTACCTGGCTGTCGTGCATCCCGTCACCTACCTGAGCCTGAAAGGACAGAGAGGGGTCAGAATCAGAAACATCTGCATTGGGTGTGTTTGGCTGATTAGCATGCAGGAACAACTCTGTTTTCCTTGATCAAAAATGTGTTCTTTTTTTATTTGTGCTTCTTGATTATCTCCTTGATCGTTGTCTGCTTCTGCGCCTTTCTGTTCTCCATGTTCTGATTCGTCCAGGGCCAGGAGAGCAGGGCGGGGACAGGACACTAGTTGACCAATCAAAACGTAGGGCTTTCTACACCATAGTGGCCATAATGGGAGTGCTGTTGTTCAGGTCGTGTGGGCATATGACTTTGGTTGTTCTTAAAGTGTTTAATGAAGGGATATGTGTGATGATAGTGTCTGAATCCTGGTTCACTCTCCCCAGCAGTCTGGTGTTACCTCTGCTGTTTCTGCACAGAGCAGGGAAGCTATCCTGTTGCAAGAAAAAACCCCAAATGAGGATATGGATTCAATTAGATTTGCTGGTTAGGTCAAAATAAGAAACTCCTTGGTCGTCGTAAGGGAAATATTGTGGTTTACTTTCAAATACTTCAGGATTACGTAACAAATACGTCACCATTTGGGGTCGAATAACTTTGGAGATGGCCTTAGTTTGGTACGGATGTCATGTAACAAAAATATTCATTACATTAAATATCATTTTGCTGATGCTTTTGTCCAAAGCAAATAACAATAAGTGCAAAAACCATAAAGAATCAAACTCCGAAACAAGGAAACTGTAGATATATTCACTTCAAGCAAGATCATACCATCAAGTGCTGGTGAATCAGATACAAGGCCTAAATTAAGTCAATTAAAGTACTTCTTTTTTTTTTTTAAATAGATGCGTTTTCAGTTTGCAACGGAAGATATGCATTTTCAATGTTGACTTGTGGTTTCCAACAGGACACAAGAAAGGGCATTTTTGTTTGGAATTACGTAGACTTTTTTGTCCTGTATAGTTAATTATGTGGGTTATAAACTGAATTAATACATTGCTTATATATAAATGTACATTGTATCTAGAAATAATGCAAGTTTCCATAAATGTTTGAATGGTTTAAGGATTTGAAAGACTGATAGAATAAATATAGCTTTGATATTAGTAACATTACGTTCATATGCACAGTTTATAAGCATTGATACCTTTGCAAGTATATTGATACTATCTAAATAATGTATATTAGACATATATGGTAGTAGATGATTTTGATTTACAGGAACTCATATAACCCTACCCATGATTGATTTGTATGTTTATGACAATGATGCTGCCGATGTGATTAAACTAACACGATGCAAAACAGCTCCTGACTCTTGATTTGTTTACGCAGCAGGCTTTGTCCTCGCTCCATTTGAATTTGGTCAACTGTCCATCTGCTGGATCGGTTAAACAAACCTCAGTTGCATAAAGAGGTTCTTGCACGTGTTGAAACACACATTATTTTAGACCAGGGGTGTCCAAACCTTTTTCACTGAGGGCCACATACAGAAAAATATACGAAGGGCTGGGCCCCTTATAGAGGTATATTGCCTCATAAATTCAGTTATAAGTTAGCAAAATCCATCAAATGTAGGTAAATGATTCTTGTGAGTGTTGGCAGCTCATCCCTTGAAACAGAAGCCTCAGATATAATAAGGGAAATATGAAGGGTGTATTTCAAGGTTGTCATATAAATAAGTCATTGGGCTTTTTTCTTATCAACTAAGATATGTTAGAAAATGTTTCCAACTTTAATTGACTGAATTTATTTTTGAAAAGCGGTCTTATTAACACATGAATACTATACTGTGTAATGTATGTTTACATTTATAGTTAAGAAGTACAATATAAGACAAGCACAAGTTTAATTTGTGGGCCATATTCATATTATACTTTTTGAATTTGCTAAGGGCCGATTCAAAATGGTACGCGGGCCGCATTTGGCCCCCGGGCCGTAGTTTGGACACCCCTGTTTTAGACCCTTTTTATTCAAGAAACAACAGAGAGATTTCCAGTTATAAACTGTGTTGAATAGTAGCAAATATGATCAGAAAGGATACTGGCAATTTTTCCGTGATAAAATAACTGAAGTCAGGAGTAACCTCAAGAAACTTCATCAGTATTTGAAACTCTGCTCTTTCTAATTTTACACTTTGTTTACAAAAACATCGTCCTCTATGCTGGCACTCAGCTTTATCTCTTTCCCCAAAAACACTAAGACATTGTACAGAACCATTTAAAAGATAAATAAATAAAAAACATAAGGAACTGACTGTCTTATTGTCTTTTATACATTGTATTTACACCTTTGGACAACTAAATCTACATTTGGAGGTTATATAGGTCCTCAGATTTGATCTTCTAGCATCTGCAGATTCCCGTATCTGAGCGTCTGATCCAAATCACCATCTGTATTATATTAAAACACCACTCCTCCTCCCTCTTTCTCTCTCCCAATAAAATACAAATCTGATATTTGAATAAAATCAAACTGGCACTGACAACAATGACATTGACTGCGTTATGTCCAGCGTTAACTGATTCTGTACAATGTCTTAGTGTTTGGGGGAAAGAGATAAAGCTGATTTGTCAGCATAGTTTTTGTAAACAAATGTAAAATTAGAAAGAGCAGAGTTTCAAATACTGATGAAGTTTCTTGAGGTTACTCTTGAGTTCAGTTATTTTATCACGGAAAATTGCCAGTATCCTTTCTGATCATATTTGCTACTATTCAACACAGTTTATAACTGGAATCTCTCTGTTGTTTCTTGAATAAAAAGGTTCTAAAACAGGGTGTCCAAACTACGGCCCGGGGGCCTAATGCGGCCCACGGACCATTTTGAGTCGGCCCTTAGCAAATTAAAAAAGTATAATATGAATATGAACCACAAATGAACTTGTGCTTGTCTTATATTGTACTTCTTAACTATACATGTACACATATATTACACATTATAGTATTCATGTGTTAATAAGACCGCTTTTTAAATAAAAGCAGTCAATTAAAGTTGGAAACATTTTCTAACATATCTTAGTTGATAAGAAAAAAGCCCAATGACTTATTTACATGACAACCTTGAATACACCCTTCATATTTCCCCTTATTATATCTGAGGCTTCTGTTTCAAGGATGAGCTGCCAACACTCACAAGAATCATTTAACTACATTTGATGGATTTTGCTAACTTATAACTGAATTTATGAGGCAATATACCTCTATAAGGGGCCCAGCCCTTCGTATATTTTTCTGTATGTGGCCATCAGTCTTTTAAATCCTTAAACCATTCAAACATTTATGGAAACTTGCATTATTTCAAGATACAATGTACATTTATATATAAACAATGTATTAATTCAGTTTATAACCCACATAATAAAGTATATAGGCCAAAAAAGTCTATGTAATTCCAAACAAAAATGCCTTCTTGCATCTATTTAAAAATAAATTAAATAAAAGCACTTTAATTGATTTAATTTAGGCCTTGTATCTGATTCACCAGCACTTATGGTATGATCTTGCTTGAAGTGAATATATCTGCACTTTTCCTTGAGTTTGATTCTTTATGGTTTTTGCACTTATTGTTATTTGCTTTGGACAAAAGCATCAGCAAAATGATATTTAATGTAATGAATATTTTTGTTACATGACATCCGTACCAAACTAAGGCCATCTCCAAAGTTATTCGAACCCAAATGGTGACTTATTTGCAGGGCCGTCCCTGGCCAACTGGAGGCCCCACGCAAAGTTATATGATGAGGCCCTCTTTTTAACGAGCGTGTCGTCAACGGGCGGGGGGGGGGGGGGGGGTGCTAGTGGAGCCTTGCACTAATTGTGCCGCATAAGCGCATAGGTGCGCCGCATGTGAGGCCCCACACAGTCTGCATGATCGGCCTCTGTAGGGAGGGACGGCCCTGCTTATACCAGCAAATCTAATTGATCCTTATCCTCATTTGGTGTTTTTCTTAAAACAGGATAGCGGCAACCACGCCTACCAATTGACTTAGCCTTTGGACTACCTCTTACAAACAAACAACATACATCTCACTCTCAGTATGTCCAAGATCTAAAGTCTCATTTGGAGGAGGGCTACAAGATAGCAACTGGAAACGCAGAAAAGATCATGCAGAAGAACAAAGTAAGATTTGACAAACATGTCATTGCTGCTGATCTTTCCGTTGGAGACCGTGTCCTCGTCAGAAATGTACGTCTGAGAGGAAAACATAAGCTATCAGACAAATGGGAATCTGAAGTGTATGTTGTTACCAAAAGAGCTGGAACATTGCCTGTCTACACAGTCAGGCCAGAGAAAAAAGATAGTCCGCAACGTACATTACATAGAGATCTTCTTCTTCCTTGTGGGTACCTATCTGCCCCGACACAAATCCGCAAGCCCATAACTCGTTCCAACACTGAACATCTAAAAAATCACGTCGACACTGATGAAGATGAAAACCCAATATACTGGTAAGTGAATTGCCCATCTCTGAGCTTTCAAGATTCACCACCATACTTGACATACCAGCAGATTCCATTAGTTCTCCTTCCAGCACAATACTACCAACTACCAATAGCACAGCCTTTGTTGGTGCAGCAGCAGAGGATGCTGCTCAGAACCTCTCTGAACTGAAAATAACTGAAAAGGAACCAGCGAAAATTGCTGAAGAGGAACAAGCGGACATTGCTGGAGAGGAAAAAGCGGACATTGCTGAAGAGGAAAGGGCCTGTTCCTCTGAAGACGATGACTTGCCAATCTCCACTTCAGACAATGTGGATGAATTTCCAAGACGATCAACTAGGAACAGGAAACCACCAGAACTTTGCTACGCAAAACTTGGACAACCAGTATTAGACACCTTCCATACACTGTTTCATGGGTTGGCTACTGCCTTCACATATGCCTTAACAGACACTGAGTTTCCCTTGCACACATTGCAGCAACCAATTAGCACACAACCAGTTCCATGTCCGAGACGTTCATGAGATCAGGGGGGGAAAGTGTAACCCAGGTTAAAAACACACTGCGCAGTCAATCCTAGCAAGCTCCCGTAGCTCAGTATAAATTGCAGCGTTTCCCTTGCTGGTTGGCGTTTGTGATGCTAGTTGCTACATTGATGCTAGTTGCTACACACAGTGATCCCTCCACGATTCCTCAACGATTCATGTTTTGTTAACAATTGCTGCAATCAGCGGTCAGGTTTTTTTTTGGATATATGTTTATTTGCCAGGTGCTTGCCGCACCTGATGACCTTTCCTGGACCTTGGTGGCGAGCTAAAATTGGAATAAACCTACCCTCCCTGCCACATGGTGTAGTAGAATTGAACTGAAATTAACGCAACGAACGGAAATGAATGAACTTCCCCCCCCGGAGCTTTTTCTTGTTGTCTTTTGCCTTTACTGGGCACAACCCCAGAAAAATAATCATGTGAATGTGATAACTTGTTGATATATTGAATACAAATATTTTGTTTTAGAAAGCATACCTTCTTTCAGTGTTGTTTTTCACACACATTGAGCTCCATAGTTGTTCCTAGTTCTTCTGAACATCACTAGTTTAATTACAGCTAATACACATGCTACATCTGTGTCACTTTGAAATGATTTCTGATAATCCATCAGCAATAAACCTAGTTTTAAGTTTTCAGATTTCAGAGCGTAAATTAGGTTTCGCTTTGGGCAAACTGCGTGCGCATAGCTCTCATTTCTCAATGGTAACGTGTGTGTGTATGTGGAAATTCCCCTTCGATTCTATTGGCTCTAACGGTTCAAAAGAGATGTCAATCATCAAAATCGACCAATGGGTTCCAGAGAAACGGCAAATACGCCCATTTCCACCCAAGTGACCCCAGAGGTGGAGTTTTTTTTGCTAAACCTCTCTAAAAAGGTCAAATGTCACTTGTTTTGCATCAATCTTGATACAGGGATACTTAACCCTAACCCTATGTTGTACTTTGGATTTCTAAAGCTTTTAGTCTCCGATCCCATCATTCAAGGGTGGTTTTCACTATAAGTAATGTTTTATTTTTTGACGGACACAATAATTTACATTTTTTTACTATGTTCAATCTGAATTTTCTTTAAAATAAAAAACATCTATATTGATTCTGACTTTTCTACATCCAACTCACAGGTTTATCATTACTTTGAGAAAAAATTATTCATTTTCCCCTTTTAGAAGTGAAGATATAGTCATTTGTTCTGGGAATGTCATTATCGAGCCTGAGACCTGAAAAACAGGCTCAGGGCTTAACAGGTTAACAGGTTTTAATACAGCCACACTTTAACTATCCTTGGAGTACAAGTTATATATATATGATTAGTCAAATAAATCACAACACCATTGTCTGTTCCAATATTATAATAAGTAGTGTTTTTATAAACGGGTTATTCATGAGTGCCAAGTTGATTTCATACAAATATTAGATTTGAATTTGGATTTTATTTGGAAAGAGAGGGAGAGGAAGGAGGAGGAGTTGGGTTTCAATATCAAACAGATGTTTATTTAGATCAGATAATCAGTCACGGGAATCCACACAGGGAAGAGGAGCATAAACAGTTTCTGATTTGGGTTGGTCATCTTCTTGCGAGGGATCGGACAAAACAAGGTTTTACTGTTGGACACTTGCACAATTAATACCTGGTAATGAAACCTTAACGATTTTTTTTGGATAGTCAGTCGGTTTTATGTTTTTTTGCCATTCAAATTCTTCCAGATATGGCCGTAAATGTTTCCTCTTTCAACAACTCGGGGTCTTCGGACAAGGATTGTCTCATCAGCAGATCAGGCTCCCTTATCCTCATATCAGCCTACATCACCAGCACCCTCCTCATCCTCCCTCTCTGCATCTTCGTCCTCTACCTGGGTTTCAAACGATGGCGTCAGCAGAGCTCCACATCATCAACGACCAGTCACTCGGACATCTTCACTTTCCACATGGTACTGATGGAGCTGGTGGATTATTTAGGGTTCACGCTAGTCAACTTGGGTTTCCATTTGGTTAATGAGAATGCATACAGAGCCGGGTTCATTATAACGCTCTTACCCTGGTATGGACGGGCTTACTTTCACGTCCTGACCTGTGTGGAGCGTTACCTGGCTGTCGTGCATCCCGTCACCTACCTGAGCCTGAAAGGACAGAGAGGGGTCAGAATCAGAAACATCTGCATTGGGTGTGTTTGGCTGCTTAGCATTGCAGGAACAACTCTGTTTTCCTTGTTCAAAAATGTGTTTTTTTTTTTGATTTGTGCTCTTGATTATCTCCTTGATCGTTGTCTGCTTCTGCAGCCTTTCTGTTCTCCATGTTCTGATTCGTCCAGGGCCAGGAGAGCAGGGCGGGGACAGGACACTAGTTGACCAATCAAAACGTAGGGCTTTCTACACCATAGTGGCCATAATGGGAGTGCTGTTGTTCAGGTCGTGTGGGCATATGACTTTGGTTGTTCTTAAAGTGTTTAATGAAGGGATATGTGTGATGATAGTGTCTGAATCCTGGTTCACTCTCCCAGCAGTCTGGTGTTACCTCTGCTGTTTCTGCACAGAGCAGGGAAGCTATCCTGTTGCAAGAAAAACCCCAAATGAGGATATGGATTCAATTAGATTTGCTGGTTAGGGTCAAAATAAGAAACTCCTTGGTCGTCGTAAGGGAAATATTGTGGTTTACTTTCAAATAACTTCAGGATTACGTAACAAATACGTCAACATTTGGGGTCGAATAACTTTGGAGATGGCCTTAGTTTGGTACGGATGTCATGTAACAAAAATATTCATTACATTAAATATCATTTTGCTGATGCTTTTGTCCAAAGCAAATAACAATAAGTGCAAAAACCATAAAGAATCAAACTCCGAACAACAAGGAAACTGTAGATATATTCACTTCAAGCAAGATCATACCATCAAGTGCTGGTGAATCAGATACAAGGCCTAAATTAAGTCAATTAAAGTGCTTTTTTTTTTTTTTAAATAGATGCGTTTTCAGTTTGCAACGGAAGATATGCAATTTCAATGTTGACTTGTGGTTTCCAACAGGACACAAGAAAGGGCATTTTTGTTTGGAATTACGTAGACTTTTTTGTCCTGTATAGTTAATTATGTGGGTTATAAACTGAATAAATACATTGCTTATATATAAATGTACATTGTATCTAGAAATAATGCAAGTTTCCATAAATGTTTGAATGGTTTAAGGATTTGAAAGACTGATAGAATAAATATAGCTTTGATATTAGTAACATTACGTTCATATGCACAGTTTATAAGCATTGATACCTTTGCAAGTATATTGATACTATCTAAATAATGTATATTAGACATATATGGTAGTAGATGATTTTGATTTACAGGAACTCATATAACCCTACCCATGATTGATTTGTATGTTTATGACAATGATGCTGCCGATGTGATTAAACTAACACGATGCAAAACAGCTCCTGACTCTTTGATTTGTTTACGCAGCAGGCTTTGTCCTCGCTCCATTTGAATTTGGTCAACTGTCCATCTGCTGGATCGGTTAAACAAACCTCAGTTGCATAAAGAGGTTCTTGCACGTGTTGAAACACACATTATTTTAGACCAGGGGTGTCCAAACCTTTTTCACTGAGGGCCACATACAGAAAAATATACGAAGGGCTGGGCCCCTTATAGAGGTATATTGCCTCATAAATTCAGTTATAAGTTAGCAAAATCCATCAAATGTAGGTAAATGATTCTTGTGAGTGTTGGCAGCTCATCCCTTAAAACAGAAGCCTCAGATATAATAAGGGGAAATATGAAGGGTGTATTTCAAGGTTGTCATGTAAATAAGTCATTGGGCTTTTTTCTTATCAACTAAGATATGTTAGAAAATGTTTCCAACTTTAATTGACTGAATTTATTTTTGAAAAGCGGTCTTATTAACACATGAATACTATACTGTGTAATGTATGTTTACATTTATAGTTAAGAAGTACAATATAAGACAAGCACAAGTTTATTTGTGGGCCATATTCATATTATACTTTTTGAATTTGCTAAGGGCCGATTCAAAATGGTACGCGGGCCGCATTTGGCCCCCGGGCCGTAGTTTGGACACCCCTGTTTTAGACCATTTTTATTCAAGAAACAACAGAGATATTCCAGTTATAAACTGTGTTGAATAGTAGCAAATATGATCAGAAAGGATACTGGCAATTTTTCATGATAAAATAACTGAAGTCAGCAGTAACCTCAAGAAACTTCATCAGTATTTGAAACTCTGCTCTTTCTAATTTTACATTTGTTTACAAAACATCGTCCTCTATGCTGGCAACTCAGCTTTATCTCTTTCCCCAAAAACACTAAGACATTGTACAGAACCAGTTAAAAGATAAATAAATAAAAAACATAAGGAACTGACTGTCTTATTGTCTTTTATATATTGTATTTACACCTTTGAACAACTAAATCTACATTTGGAGGTTATATAGGTCCTCAGATTCTGATCTTCTAGCATCTGCAGATTCCCGTATCTGAGCGTCTGATCCAAATCACCATCTGTATTATATTAAAACACCACTCCTCCTCCCTCTTTCTCTCTCCCAATAAAATACAAATCTGATATTTGAATAAAATCAAACTGGCACTGACAACAATGACATTGACTGAGTTATGTCCAGCGTTAACTGGTTCTGTACAATGTCTTAGTGTTTGGGGGGAAAGAGATAAAGCTGTTGCAGCATAGTTTTTGTAAACAAATGTAAAATTAGAAAGAGCAGAGTTTCAAATACTGATGAAGTTTCTTGAGGTTACTCTTGACTTCAGTTATTTTATCACGGAAAATTGCCAGTATCCTTTCTGATCATATTTGCTACTATTCAACACAGTTTATAACTGGAATCTCTCTGTTGTTTCTTGAATAAAAAGGTTCTAAAACAGGGGTGTCCAAACTACGGCCCGGGGGCCTAATGCGGCCCACGGACCATTTTGAGTCGGCCCTTAGCAAATTAAAAAAGTATTATATGAATATGAACCACAAATGAAACTTGTGCTTGTCTTATATTGTACTTCTTAACTATACATGTACACATATATTACACATTATAGTATTCATGTGTTAATAAGACCGCTTTTTAAATAAAAGCAGTCAATTAAAGTTAGAAACATTTTCTAACATATCTTAGTTGATAAGAAAAAAGCCCAATGACTTATTTACATGACAACCTTGAAATACACCCTTCATATTTCCCCTTATTATATCTGAGGCTTCTGTTTCAAGGGATGAGCTGCCAACACTCACAAGAATCATTTAACTACATTTGATGGATTTTGCTAACTTATAACTGAATTTATGAGGCAATATACCTCTATAAGGGGCCCAGCCCTTCGTATATTTTCTGTATGTGGCCATCAGTCTTTTAAATCCTTAAACCATTCAAACATTTATGGAAACTTGCATTATTTCAAGATACAATGTACATTTATATATAAACAATGTATTAATTCAGTTTATAACCCACATAATAAAGTATATAGGCCAAAAAAGTCTATGTAATTCCAAACAAAAATGCCTTCTTGCATCTATTTAAAAATAAATAAATAAAAGCACTTTAATTGATTTAATTTAGGCCTTGTATCTGATTCACCAGCACTTATGGTATGATCTTGCTTGAAGTGAATATATCTGCACTTTTCCTTGAGTTTGATTCTTTATGGTTTTTGCACTTATTGTTATTTGCTTTGGACAAAAGCATCAGCAAAATGATATTTAATGTAATGAATATTTTTGTTACATGACATCCGTACCAAACTAAGGCCATCTCCAAAGTTATTCGAACCCAAATGGTGACTTATTTGCAGGGCCGTCCCTGGCCAACTGGAGGCCCCACGCAAAGTTATATGATGAGGCCCTCTTTTTAACGAGCGTCGTCGTCGACGGGCGGGGGGGGGGTGGTGGTGCTAGTGGAGCCTTGCACTAATTGTGCCGCATAAGCGCATAGGTGCGCCGCATGTGAGGCCCCACACAGTCTGCATGATCGGCCTCTGTAGGGAGGGACGGCCCTGCTTATTTGTTACGTAGTTTTGAAGTTATTTGAAAGTAAACCACAATATTTCCCTTACGACGACCAAGGAGTTTCTTATTTTGACCCTAACCAGCAAATCTAATTGATCCTTATCCTCATTTGGTGTTTTTCTTAAAACAGGATAGCGGCAACCACGCCTACCAATTGACTTAGCCTTTGGACTACCTCTTACAAACAAACAACATACATCTCACTCTCAGTATGTCCAAGATCTAAAGTCTCATTTGGAGGAGGGCTACAAGATAGCAACTGGAAATGCAGAAAAGATCATGCAGAAGAACAAAGTAAGATTTGACAAACATGTCATTGCTGCTGATCTTTCCGTTGGAGACTGTGTCCTCGTCAGAAATGTACGTCTGAGAGGAAAACATAAGCTATCAGACAAATGGGAATCTGAAGTGTATGTTGTTACCAAAAGAGCTGGAACATTGCCTGTCTACACAGTCAGGCCAGAGAAAAAAGATAGTCCGCAACGTACATTACATAGAGATCTTCTTCTTCCTTGTGGGTACCTATCTGCCCCGACACAAATCCGCAAGCCCATAACTCGTTCCAACACTGAACATCTAAAAAATCACGTCGACACTGATGAAGATGAAAACCCAATATACTGGTAAGTGAATTGCCCATCTCTGAGCTTTCAAGATTCACCACCATACTTGACATACCAGCAGATTCCATTAGTTCTCCTTCCAGCACAATACTACCAACTACCAATAGCACAGCCTTTGTTGGTGCAGCAGCAGAGGATGCTGCTCAGAACCTCTCTGAACTGAAAATAACTGAAAAGGAACCAGCGAAAATTGCTGAAGAGGAACAAGCGGACATTGCTGGAGAGGAAAAAGCGGACATTGCTGAAGAGGAAAGGGCCTGTTCCTCTGAAGACGATGACTTGCCAATCTCCACTTCAGACAATGTGGATGAATTTCCAAGACGATCAACTAGGAACAGGAAACCACCAGAACGACTTTGCTACGCAAAACTTGGACAACCAGTATTAGACACCTTCCATACACTGTTTCATGGGTTGGCTACTGCCTTCACATATGCCTTAACAGACACTGAGTTTCCCTTGCACACATTGCAGCAACCAATTAGCACACAACCAGTTCCATGTCCGAGACGTTCATGAGATCAGGGGGGGAAAGTGTAACCCAGGTTAAAAACACACTGCGCAGTCAATCCTAGCAAGCTCCCGTAGCTCAGTATAAATTGCAGCGTTTCCCTTGCTGGTTGGCGTTTGTGATGCTAGTTGCTACATTGATGCTAGTTGCTACACACAGTGATCCCTCCACGATTCCTCAACGATTCATGTTTTGTTAACAATTGCTGCAATCAGCGGTCAGGTTTTTTGTTTGGATATATGTTTATTTGCCAGGTGCTTGCCGCACCTGATGACCTTTCCTGGACCTTGGTGGCGAGCTAAAATTGGAATAAACCTACCCTCCCTGCCACATGGTGTAGTAGAATTGAACTGAAATTAACGCAACGAACGGAAATGAATGAACTTCCCCCCCCGGAGCTTTTTCTTGTTGTCTTTTGCCTTTACTGGGCACAACCCCAGAAAAATAATCATGTGAATGTGATAACTTGTTGATATATTGAATACAAATATTTTGTTTTAGAAAGCATACCTTCTTTCAGTGTTGTTTTTCACACACATTGAGCTCCATAGTTGTTCCTAGTTCTTCTGAACATCACTAGTTTAATTACAGCTAATACACATGCTACATCTGTGTCACTTTGAAATGATTTCTGATAATCCATCAGCAATAAACCTAGTTTTAAGTTTTCAGATTTCAGAGCGTAAATTAGGTTTCGCTTTGGGCAAACTGCGTGCGCATAGCTCTCATTTCTCAATGGTAACGTGTGTGTGTATGTGGAAATTCCCCTTCGATTCTATTGGCTCTAACGGTTCAAAAGAGATGTCAATCATCAAAATCGACCAATGGGTTCCAGAGAAACGGCAAATACGCCCATTTCCACCCAAGTGACCCCAGAGGTGGAGTTTTTTTTGCTAAACCTCTCTAAAAAGGTCAAATGTCACTTGTTTTGCATCAATCTTGATACAGGGATACTTAACCCTAACCCTATGTTGTACTTTGGATTTCTAAAGCTTTTAGTCTCCGATCCCATCATTCAAGGGTGGTTTTCACTATAAGTAATGTTTTTTTTTTGACGGACACAATAATTTACATTTTTTTACTATGTTCAATCTGAATTTTCTTTAAAATAAAAAACATCTATATTGATTCTGACTTTTCTACATCCAACTCACAGGTTTATCATTACTTTGAGAAAAAAGATTATTCATTTTCCCCTTTTAGAAGTGAAGATATAGTCATTTGTTCTGGGAATGTCATTATCGAGTCTGAGACCTGAAAAACAGGCTCAGGGCTTAACAGGTTAACAGGTTTTAATACAGCCACACTTTAACTATCCTTTAATGGAGTACAAGTTATATATATATGATTAGTCAAATAAATCACAACACCATTGTCTGTTCCAATATTATAATAAGTAGTGTTTTTATAAACGGGTTATTCATGAGTGCCAAGTTGATTTCATACAAATATTAGATTTGAATTTGGATTTTATTTGGAAAGAGAGGGAGAGGAAGGAGGAGGAGTTGGGTTTCAATATCAAACAGATGTTTATTTAGATCAGATAATCAGTCACGGGAATCCACACAGGGAAGAGGAGCATAAACAGTTTCTGATTTGGGTTGGTCATCTTCTTGCGAGGGATCGGACAAAACAAGGTTTTACTGTTGGACACTTGCACAATTAATACCTGGTAATGAAACCTTAACGATTTTTTTTGGATAGTCAGTCGGTTTTATGTTTTTTTGCCATTCAAATTCTTCCAGATATGGCCGTAAATGTTTCCTCTTTCAACAACTCGGGGTCTTCGGACAAGGATTGTCTCATCAGCAGATCAGGCTCCCTTATCCTCATATCAGCCTACATCACCAGCACCCTCCTCATCCTCCCTCTCTGCATCTTCGTCCTCTACCTGGGTTTCAAACGATGGCGTCAGCAGAGCTCCACATCATCAACGACCAGTCACTCGGACATCTTCACTTTCCACATGGTACTGATGGAGCTGGTGGATTATTTAGGGTTCACGCTAGTCAACTTGGGTTTCCATTTGGTTAATGAGAATGCATACAGAGCCGGGTTCATTATAACGCTCTTACCCTGGTATGGACGGGCTTACTTTCACGTCCTGACCTGTGTGGAGCGTTACCTGGCTGTCGTGCATCCCGTCACCTACCTGAGCCTGAAAGGACAGAGAGGGGTCAGAATCAGAAACATCTGCATTGGGTGTGTTTGGCTGCTTAGCATTGCAGGAACAACTCTGTTTTCCTTGATCAAAAATGTGTTCTTTTTTTATTTGTGCTTCTTGATTATCTCCTTGATCGTTGTCTGCTTCTGCAGCCTTTCTGTTCTCCATGTTCTGATTCGTCCAGGGCCAGGAGAGCAGGGCGGGGACAGGACAATAGTTGACCAATCAAAACGTAGGGCTTTCTACACCATAGTGGCCATAATGGGAGTGCTGTTGTTCAGGTCGTGTGGGCATATGACTTTGGTTGTTCTTAAAGTGTTTAATGAAGGGATATGTGTGATGATAGTGTCTGAATCCTGGTTCACTCTCCCCAGCAGTCTGGTGTTACCTCTGCTGTTTCTGCACAGAGCAGGGAAGCTATCCTGTTGCAAGAAAAACCCCAAATGAGGATATGGATTCAATTAGATTTGCTGGTTAGGGTCAAAATAAGAAACTCCTTGGTCGTCGTAAGGGAAATATTGTGGTTTACTTTCAAATAACTTCAGGATTACGTAACAAATACGTCAACATTTGGGGTCGAATAACTTTGGAGATGGCCTTAGTTTGGTACGGATGTCATGTAACAAAAATATTCATTACATTAAATATCATTTTGCTGATGCTTTTGTCCAAAGCAAATAACAATAAGTGCAAAAACCATAAAGAATCAAACTCCGAACAACAAGGAAACTGTAGATATATTCACTTCAAGCAAGATCATACCATCAAGTGCTGGTGAATCAGATACAAGGCCTAAATTAAGTCAATTAAAGTGCTTTTTTTTTTTTTTAAATAGATGCGTTTTCAGTTTGCAACGGAAGATATGCAATTTCAATGTTGACTTGTGGTTTCCAACAGGACACAAGAAAGGGCATTTTTGTTTGGAATTACGTAGACTTTTTTGTCCTGTATAGTTAATTATGTGGGTTATAAACTGAATAAATACATTGCTTATATATAAATGTACATTGTATCTAGAAATAATGCAAGTTTCCATAAATGTTTGAATGGTTTAAGGATTTGAAAGACTGATAGAATAAATATAGCTTTGATATTAGTAACATTACGTTCATATGCACAGTTTATAAGCATTGATACCTTTGCAAGTATATTGATACTATCTAAATAATGTATATTAGACATATATGGTAGTAGATGATTTTGATTTACAGGAACTCATATAACCCTACCCATGATTGATTTGTATGTTTATGACAGTGATGCCCGATGTGATTAAACTAACACGATGCAAAACAGCTCCTGACTCTTTGATTTGTTTACGCAGCAGGCTTTGTCCTCGCTCCATTTGAATTTGGTCAACTGTCCATCTGCTGGATCGGTTAAACAAACCTCAGTTGCATAAAGAGGTTCTTGCACGTGTTGAAACACACATTATTTTAGACCAGGGGTGTCCAAACCTTTTTCACTGGGCCACATACAGAAAAATATACGAAGGGCTGGGCCCCTTATAGAGGTATATTGCCTCATAAATTCAGTTATAAGTTAGCAAAATCCATCAAATGTAGTAAATGATTCTTGTGAGTGTTGGCAGCTCATCCCTTAAAACAGAAGCCTCAGATATAATAAGGGGAAATATGAAGGGTGTATTTCAAGGTTGTCATGTAAATAAGTCATTGGGCTTTTTTCTTATCAACTAAGATATGTTAGAAAATGTTTCCAACTTTAATTGACTGAATTTATTTTTGAAAAGCGGTCTTATTAACACATGAATATACTGTGTAATGTATGTTTACATGTATAGTTAAGAAGTACAATATAAGACAAGCACAAGTTTAATTTGTGGGCCATATTCATATTACTTTTTTAATTTGCTAAGGGCCGATTCAAAATGGTCCGCGGGCCGCATTTGGCCCCCGGGCCGTAGTTTGGACACCCCTGTTTTAGACCCTTTTTATTCAAGAAACAACAGAGATATTCCAGTTATAAACTGTGTTGAATAGTAGCAAATATGATCAGAAAGGATACTGGCAATTTTTCCGTGATAAAATAACTGAAGTCAGGAGTAACCTCAAGAAACTTCATCAGTATTTGAAACTCTGCTCTTTCTAATTTTACATTTGTTTACAAAAACGTCCTCTATGCTGGCAACTCAGCTTTATCTCTTTCCCCCAAAAACACTAAGACATTGTACAGAACCAGTTAAAAGATAAATAAATAAAAAACATAAGGAACTGACTGTCTTATTGTCTTTTATACATTGCATTTACACCTTTGAAAAACTAAATCTACATTTGGAGGTTATGTAGGTCCTCAGATTTAAGTATTTCAGTGGGAAATGTTCGGATTGTTGCCAAAACATCATAAATATCTTGTGGTGGACAGATTACAAGGTGAAGCAGAAACTCTACTTTTTAGTGGCTAAAGACCAATTTATAGAAAAGGAAGGCATGAACAAGTTGCATCACTCTTAACACAGCCCAATTTGATTAGCTTCTAATGGCACACTAGTACTATAATTGATTTTTCAGATGAATCAAATCAAACCAGTCTCTGTTCGAATTTTAGAATAAGTGCTTCCTATTGTGTGTTAATGTTGAGGTAAAGCACTTGGAATTGCCTCTGTGTCTGTAAAAATGTGCTGTATAAATAAACATACCTTACCTTACCCACACAAAGTCTATCTAAGTTGTGTCAGTACATTAACGCTGGACACAACTCAATCAATGTCATTGCTGTCACTGTCAGTGCCACTTTGATTTTATTCAAATATCAGTTTTGTATTTTATTGGGAGAGAGAAAGAGGCAGGAAGAGGAGTGGGGTTTTAATATAATACAGAGGGTGATTTGGATCAGACACTCAGATACGGGAATCAGCAGATGCTAGAAGATCAGAATCTAGTCCTCATGAAGGTTGGTCACTTTGTTTTTCTTATCACTTTTATTATCATTTTCTAATTTCAAGGTTCAAGGTTCAAGGTTCTTTATTCTCAAACTAACATAGCTACAGAGTAATTATGTCATTGAAAATCTTAGGTCACAGGCTTCTCCAACAATGCAACATAATAATACAATTAGTAAAAGTAATACAAAAAGAAAAATAGTTCTAAAATAAAGTGAGAGAGAAAAAAAAGTGGAATAGTGCATATATACAAGTTATTGGAATGATATATATTAGATAGTAGATATATATTACTGATGAATGTTATGAAATTGTTTTAGCAGTTCAATTGTTTAACAGTCTCACTGCCCGCGGGAAGAAACTGTCTCCGAATTTAACATTATTATGGATGATTACTTTTTCAAACTCAGTGGGTTTCCTAAAATATGCTCCGGCTATCGGTATAGCAGGAAGAGCATCACAGGATTACATTCATGTTTTCTTGATTGACTTTTTCTCTTGCAGACATGGCACTCGATTCTCCATCTTCCAATGACTCCCTTCTTCATCAAATCCTCCCAAAGGAAATGGAGTGCCTCATCAGCAGACCAAGCTCCTTAATCTTCCTCTCATTCTACATCACCATCACCCTCCTCATCCTCCCTATCTGCATCTTCGTCCTCTACCTGGGTCTCCAGCGATGGCGTCAGCGGAGCTCCACGTCATCAACGACCAGTCACTCGGACATCTTCACTTTCCACATGGTGCTGATTGAGCTGGTGGATTACTCAGGGTTCACGCTCTACCTGTATGGTCTCTATACAGTTCATGTCATTATATACCGTGTTGGTTATTTTGTTGTGTGCTTTACCTGGTATGGAAGGAATTCATTTCACGTCCTGACCTGTGTGGAGCGTTACCTGGCTGTCGTGCATCCCGTCACCTACATGAACCTGAAAGGAGAGAGAGGGGTCAGAATCAGAAATATCTGCATTGGGTTGTTTGGCTGATTTTCATTGCAGTGACACCTCTGAACATAGAGACACCTTTGTTTTACTTCGATCTCAGCCTCACGATTATCTCCTTGGGCATTGTCTTCTTCTGCAGCATGTCTGTTCTCTGCGTTCTGATTCGTCCAGGGCCAGGGGAGCAGGTGGGGACAGGAAAAGAGTTGACCAATCAAAACGCAGGCTTTCTTCACCATAATGGCCATACTTGCCGTTATGTTGGTGAATTGTTGTGCGAATCTGATGTGGTTTGTTTCTGCTGTGTCAGGGGAAACTATTTGTGAGATGGCGGTGGCTGATAACTGGCTTCTCTCCCCGGCAGTCTGGTTTTACCTCTGCTGTTTCTGCACAGGGCGGGTACATTATCCTGTTGTAGAAAATCACCAAATGAGGATGAGGATTCAATCAGCTTTGCACGAAAACCATTTGGAAACATGTTGGCTTAGTCTTCAACCGTTCCAGAGACAAACATCTCGTCTGTATTTCTGTTACAACGACTGGGGAGAATTATTGTTTATTCATTTATTATATAGCTGATTTAATTTAGGTATACGAGTGAACAATGTGTGAAACATCCTGAAATAATCCAAGGATCTGGAAACTGAGTTTCCTGTAAAAGATGAACTGTGGTTTGAATAGTTTTAGGAGTAAAAAGAAAGCCATAATAAAGGGCATTGATCGTGTTTTGAGTTACATTATGTGGATATGCACCGTATATATAGCATATTATATCTTTGTCAGTAAGTTGAAGCTATCCAAATGATGTTCATACACATATATTAGACTGTATAAGATATAGAAATATGCAAAACAGTTAATGACTCTGATTTGTTTACGCAGCAGGCTTTGTCCTCGCTTCATTTGAATGCTGTCAGCTCTCCATCTAATGGATCAATACAATAAAATGTTAACTTAGGTATACGAGTGAACAATGTGTGAAAACATCCTGAAATAATCCAAGGATCTGTAAACTGAGTTTCCTGTAAAAGATGAACTGTGGTTTGAATAGTTTTAGGAGTAAAAGAAACCATAAAAGGGCATTGATCGTGTTTTAAGTTCCATTGTAACCACAGATCTTGTTGAATTCCAAATCGCACAAATCATGTTTAAGGCAAAAAACGTTCAATTACCTGGGAATATTCAGATATTGTTCAATGAAAGACAAGGGAATTATTATTTACGAGGTTCATTTATATTCACTAATGTTAGGGTGCTCACAATATTAAGATGTAAAAAAAAAAAAAAAGGGAGAGGGGTCGGATAAGTTAAATATGCACCGTATATAGCATATTATATCTTTGTCAGTAAGTTGAAGCTTCCAAATGATGTACATACACATATATTAGACTGTATAAGATATAGAAATATGCAAAACAGTTAATGACTCTGATTTGTTTACGCAGCAGGCTTTGTCCTCGCTTCATTTGAATGCTGTCAGCTCTCCATCTAATGGATCAATACAATAAAATGTCCTTGCAATTTCTTTGTTTCTTATTTCTTTTTTAACTAGACAATATTTTGGACCCTATTAAGAAGAAACAACAAAGATATTGTATTTAGAAACAGAGTGTTATGGTGCAAAAGATGATCGGAAGATATTTATAGCAGATATGTTCCTCCATGCTGACGACGCAGCTTTATTCCTTTCTAACCAAGGACGAATACTTTGTAGAGAATGAGTTGAAATGATTCATTTAAAATCATTAAATCTGATAGTAATCTATTTTATTTGGTTCCAAATAGGGGTAAGGATGTCCTAGGACCTCAGTTTTATAGTGGAACGTTTTTAATTGTTAAAAACGTTTTAAAGAGTATGGGTCAAAGACTTTTACCAAGATGAACCAGAACATCTCATTTCTGGCTCATGAGGTCCAATGTTTGGATAAGGAAAGCATGAAGAGGTTCAGTTTTAATGCAGCCACACTTTGACTAATGACACAGGGTTTTCTTTTCTGTCGTTTTTTTCAACAGGTTATTCATTAGTGCCACTTTGACTTCATTCAAATATCAGATTTGAATTTGTATTTTATTTGGAGAGAGAGAGGGAGAGGAAGGAGGATGTGTCAGGTTTTAATATATACTGACGTTATTTGGAGCATGTGCTCAGAAACGGGAATTCACAGAGAGAAGAAGATCAGAAACTATAACTGATAAAGGTTGGTTGTCTTGTTCTTCTCTACACTTTTATTAAATTCTTGTTGAATCCACATTTTTGTGGATGACTTAACTGGACTGGCAACGTTTCTATGACTCTTGCACAGGTGAAACTTCCTTATGAAAATCTCTTTGGATATCGATGTTGCAGAAGGAAATACATTCCGGAGTCCATTTATAGTTTTGTCCTTTGATTGTCTTTTTCTCTTTCAGATATGGCCGTAAATGACTCAAAAACTTCACCGCACATTCTTATCCACCTTGGGACAACTGCTTCTTCAACAGACCAGGCTCCTTAATCTTTACCTCAGCAACATCACCAAAATCCTCGTCCTCCTCCCTATCTGCATCTTCGTCCTCTACCTGGGTCTCCAACGATGTCGTCAGCGGAGCTCCACGTCTGCAGCAGCGTCAATGAACAGTCACTCGGACATCTTCACTTTCCACATGGTTGTGTTTGAGCTATGGCACTTCCTAGGGCGCACCCTTTGCATCTATGCAATCTATTCGGTGAATCACAAAATATTTGGTGGGGGTCCTATATTTGTTCAATCACCTGGTATGGAACTAATTCCTGTCACGTCCTCACCTGTGTGGAGCGTTACCTGGCTGTCGTGCATCCCGTCACCTACCTGAACCTGAAAGGACAGAGAGGGGTCAGAATCAGAAACATCTGCATTGGGTGTGTTTGGCTGCTTTGCATTGCAGCAATAATTCCGGTGTCCTTAAGAAAATATGTGTTATTCTTTAATTTAAGCCTGATGATATTCTCATTGATGGTCGTTGCCTTCTGCAGCCTTGCTGTTCTCCGCGAGCTGATTCGTCCAGGGCCGGGAGAACAGGGAGGGGACAGGAAAAGAGTTGACCAATCAAAGCGCAGGGCCTTTTACACCATAGTGGCTATACTGGGAGTGCTGTTGATCAGGTTTTGTGGGAATATGGTTTGGTTTGCTCTTTCTGTCAAAAGGAAATGAAATGTGAGGGAATTACATCTGAAGACTGGGTTTCTCTCCCTGCAGTCTGGTGTTACCTCTGCTTTTCCTGCACAGAGCAGGAAAATGTGCCTTTTGTAAGAAAAACACCAAATGAGGATTAGGATTTTATTACAGTTGCATGAAATCCCTTCAGAAATACGTCTTGTTTGTTCTCCACCTGTTCAAAAGAAACAATCTGGCTGTGTTCCTTATATCCTACTGGTTGCTAAACACGCAAGCACCTGTCCAAACCCCTGCCGTGCAGAATCTGTTTGGGCAACAAAACTCATTAGGTTCGGGATTAAAAACATGGTTTGGGTCAAAATAAGCAAGTTTTAAATAGTTAGGGTTAGATATAGGCGATACGTCCAGAAAAAAAAGGTGTGATCCTCATATAACTCTCAGAGGGTGAGGCTAGAGTGGTGACATTTTGCATGTGTGATGGTGTCCTCCTTCCTCTCATGTGTGCCCAATTTGGTGCCTCTAGCCTCTTCCTTTGATGTACCTGTCATTGACGGCCATTGTAGAAAAAACGGTAAGACCCTCATATAACTGCCAATACGTAAGAGGTACAATCACCAAATTTGGTGTGCATGATTGTCTGTCCCCTTGCTGATGTGCAGCAAGTTTAGTGTTTGTAGTTGCTTCCTTTGATGTAGCTGTCATTGCGCCTCAATTGTAAAATGTTGTGAAAATCTGTGTCCAGGTGTGAGGGGGGTTAAGTTTAGTGGTCGGGGTTAAGGATAGCGATGAATATAATAGAGGAAACCTTGCCAATCAAACTCATTTGAATATTCTTCTGCTATTGGACCTCTGAGCCTAAGGTGGTATACTGGCAGTTGATGGTTTACTGTTTTCATATTTGTTTGGCTTTTTTCTACCTTATTTCTTCACCGCCGTCTCGCAGTGAATTAGTCCACGTCAAATTAATTCCATTGCCATGTGTATGCTGAAAAATGAAGGGCCATCTAGAGAGAAATTCTGCTATTTTGCATTGCTAGATTGAGCCTCAGAGGGTATTTGTGAAGGGGGGTGTGAGGTGGTTAGGTTCATGCATAAGCAGTTTGGAGATGGTTAGGGTTAGTGGTTTTACAAGTCGCATTATGTACAAATGCCAAGTATATAAGGCATATTCATACATATGTCAGTACATTTTTTATATCCAATTCAAGTTTATGTTTGTTTTTAAATGCCATTTTCTTAATGTCTTTCATTTTTGTAAAGCACTTTGAATTGCCTTGTGTTGAAAGGTGCTATATAAGTGAACTTGCCTTGCCTTTATTATTAGACTGTATAAGTTATAGTGAGTGATGTTGTACTGTATGGTGATTACACAGGAATTGTTTTAAGACCGTACTTGTTTGATTCATGTGTTCACAAAGTTGATGCCACCTGTGAAGAGGTTCAACTTAGAGCACACAAGCTGTGTATACAGGGAAAAAAACATTAATAACTGGCTGAAAATAAACCACCATGACCACCTTGGGTAAATGTATCGGATTTTATATGCTTAAAAAAATATGGTGAATAAAGATCTGTTTTCCACAGTATTATGATGGGAACACTCAGATTATTGCCAAGACATATTAAAGGATCTGCTTTAGTTCATCGGACAATGTTTTTACCAAGGTAAAACCAGAACAATCCAGATTCTGGTGCCCAATTTGTTGATAGGGAAACCATGACAAAGTTAGCCTCAGTATATTATAGTTGAACACAAATGGTATGGAGTGCATGTGTGCATCATGCAACACCCTGCAACATGTCTATCTTAAAAACATAAATGCATTCATGTATATTATATATTGATGTGTTTTTATTTGGAGTGTCACTGTAATTGTTGATTTATCAGGCCATCAGGCAGCATGTCAATGTGACTTTGATTTTATTCAAATATCAGTTTTGAATTTGGATTGGTTTTATAGAGAGAGGAAGGTGGATGTGTTTTTTAAAAATATAATACAGACAAATATTTGGTTCATATACTCAGATACGGGAAGCCACAGAGGGAAGAAGATCAGAAAGTGACACGATAAGGGTTTTTCTTACTACTTTTTTATAGTTTTGGACACTTGCACAGTTGATTCTTTATTTTAAAATCAGTGGTTTGACTTAAAGAACCTCTCTGGATATTGGTATAGTAGAAGGAAGAAACTCATGGGAGTAAATGAAATAAATGTGTCATTTGAATGGGCTTTTCTCTTCCAGACATGGCAGTCAAAGACTCCTTTCTACACACGTTCCTCTACGTGGACATTGATTGCTTCTTCAAAAGACCAGGCACCTTTATCTTTACCTTAAACTACGTCACCAACCCCCTCCTTATCCTCCCTCTCTCTATTTCCGTCCACTACCTAGGTCTCCAACGAGGGCGTCAGCAGAGCTCCACGTTTTCTTTGTAGAAGCACTACAAATACAGTTACACAGAGAGGTTTAACATGCACAGGAATGACTAGAAAAACAGTCATTCACAGGAGACATTAGGCACATGTGTATATTTATTCCTTTATTATCATAGTTTCCTTTATGAGTCATGGCTTACAGGTCAAAAAGCATGTCATACAGGATAACATAAGAATTACAGACATTACAATATATTAAATTATAACATTGTATACATATATGTAAAAGAGGATTGTGGGTAAAGATACGTTTCTCCAATATATATGCTCAATTGTGATGAGATAAAGGATTGGGAAAATAAAACTAAATCACTTTATACATACATTTCAAGTGCATAACAGTGTTTAAGGTTACATAGAAATAAAGACAAGATAAAAATGTAACCTCTGAGCAACTATAATGCTCCTTCAGCCCGATTCCCGATCCCAAACTAATTCTTGTTGTATTTCAAACACGGTAGTTTTTCCGCTCTGTGCAGGAACAGCAGCGGCAGCAATAACTGCTGGGCAGACAGAACCAGACTCCGGATGTTAAAACAACACATGTGTCGTAGCTGCTCAACACGTGAGACGACCCCAGAGACAAACAAATCAGATTCCCACTAAACCTCACCAACAGAACCGCCATTATAGCCGTGATTGTGACGAGCGCCTTCTGCTTTAATGTATCGGTCTTTCCCGCGTTCGCACTTCTTCCCCCGGCCCTGCACGATTCAGCACGGACAACGGAGATGTTGCAGAAAGAGCTGACGATCAACGACAAAACCAGATTGCAGAAAAACAGAATCATGTTGAAATTATTGCCCATTTGAAGCCTTAACGCGATCAACCCGGCGAGAAGGAACCAAACAAACCCCACGCAGATGTTTCTGATCATAACCCCGCCCGATTTACTCAGGTTTCTGTAGGTGAGCGGGTGAACCACGGCCATGTAGCGCTCCATACATGTCAGCACGTGGAAGAACATCTTCACACAGGAGGTGATGGCGAACATGTTGCACCCCACCTTGACCATGTTTTGGTGGTTTTTGTAGGCGCCAGTGAAGCAGGTGACGGAGGAGGACATGCCGAAGAGCTCCATGACCACCATGTGGAAGGTGAAGACGTCCAAAGGATTCATGGCCGCCGGACGTTGCTTCCTCCAGCGCAGAAACCCGAAGCCCAGGATGAAGGTGGAGAGAGGGAGCAGGAGGAGGAGGTTGGGAGGAAGAGGTGTTGGCGTCCATGCGCTGAAGAAGAGGAGAGAAGGGGGCGAAGGAAAAAGAGTTTTTTTTAATCATTTCTGTCCCGGGGGAAAGATGCTCAATTCAAGAATAAATAAAAGTAAAAATATTTAACATTTTTAAATATTTACTAATAATGAATTAAGTTTAATACAAAACAAATTATTGAATAAAATATTTATAAATTGAATACATATAAATAATATTAAAATATGTATTAAATGAAGAGTAAATAATAATGAGGTGTTTATTGTTATAATTCAATCTGAATATTGTACCAATGCCTTTAATTTTTAGGACCTTACAAACTTAAAAAAAGACAACATATTGAAATCACATGGAATTCATTATTGAAATATAAATAATTTCTATATTTATAAATTATATTTGTGATGTATTTATGAAACAAAAATAAAAGCAGTATTAAAATCCCTGTTTTAGCCCATTTAGAGAATCTGTGTGAAAAACTCAACATATTTGAAGATGATAAACACCAGAACTGAAACTTTAAAATACATTGAGATATGAATTAAACATATTATATCGTTTTAGAGAACACTAAGCTCATCATCAGTGTTTGAGTCTCTGGTCCTTCTGTCTCAGCGTCTCCTCAGAAACACTGGTGTCTTGTCTTTATATACTGTAACACTTGTTGTATGTGTATGTGTGTGTGACAAGACGGCACTTAATAACGTCTTGAATTAAAAATAGTATGGCTCTTTTTAATCCTCTTATACGTATTTACCTTGCTTTCCTTTTGTATTTTGTATTAATGCATTTATGTCTCATCTTTAAAAGTGTAACATAAAACAAATTAAGCTCTCCTCGCTCTGTTGGAGTGTCTTTAAACAAACACTGTCCTGGAGATGATCCTGAATTTGCCTTCGAAACGCTGACAGAATAATAGTTTTTCCAACATGCAAAAATCACGCAAGCAGAAAATCACACTTAGTCCCAACCGGATGGTGAAGAGTTCACTTAACCATCATGGTTAAGATGGACTCATCTTTTGCTCATTCAACTTCAACTACAAAAAGGAAAATGGACTGCAACTCCCAGCATGCATCTTAAAAAAACAAAAAAATAGTGTTCATCTATTTCTTAACTTTTGTTTACATGCAGTAAGAAAACACGACTTTTTGGATTTGTTCAGGCACTATATTAGTGTTGGTTACTTTGAGGAGTTAACTTTAACTCCAGTAAACAAAGTAGTGTGTGCAATAACATCCCATAATCTGTATAATTCTGATCATCTATACGTTTTATTTCAGAGTTCCAGTTATTACAGCCAGTGGAAAGCCCTCCTCTTTGATTGGTCCATCCTGTCTCTGTCCCCGCCCCCTTCCTGGCCCTGGACTAATCAGAGTGTAGAGAACTAGAGAGGCTGCAGAAAGAAGTGCTGAGGCTCCGCCCACCTTTCTCAGGTACCTGACTGGACCAATGACAGCCAGGTAGCGCTCCTCTCAGGTGAGATGTGGAACAACACCTGTCCGGCTGTGAGTTGAAAATGTAAAGGTTTCATCATATTTTTACTTCACTACTTTTATTTAACAGCTTCGTACTTTCCAAATTCTGATTTGGCATGAAAACATGAAGTAAAATATGATGTTTTTTGCTTAATTTTGTAGATTTTTTATTCACAATTTTTAACATTTCTAATGCAGAAGTTTAACTGATATTAAAACCATTTAAACGCAATGTCTACATGAAGCCCCTCCTCCTGGTAGCATAGGATAGCTGGATATGATTCATGCTGTAAGACCGCATTTTCAACATAATCAAATCATTTTTATCAAAAGAAACACTACAAAGTGTTTCACAAGCAGATAAAATAAAAATACAACGGCAACACCTGCACACCCCGTAATAAATCTAACAAATTAAAAGTTTGACGTATTTAATTTATGGTATGAATGCATATTTTTAAGTTTAAAGAAGATATTTTACATCAAAATGCTCCTTCCTTTTGTCTTAAATGTGATGTGGCACCATGCATTTGCAACATAAGTATTAAAATAAGTCCAGCAGACACTGTCACCAAGATAAAACCCCAGTAATATGATCTAATGTCTCTAAAAAGCAAGAAATCAGGTACCCAACATGTTCGGATGAATGAAACTCACTTTATCCAGGAGGGTTGTCTGGTCTTCCTTCCTCTTCTTTACAAAACCACTTATCCATAAAATCAACTCCAAATAAATCAACAAGTCCTCCAACTCATACGACCAAATGGGTCGATTGTTCAAGCCCTTATTACGACCAAATATGTCGTTTGTTCAAACGCTTAATACGACCTATAATCACGTTTTAAAGTTTTCGACCTCTAGTGCTCCCGTTGAATGCAAACGTTACAGAGGGTTGTTTATTCACAAATAACCCTCTCTGTAAAATCCTAAATTTTAGGATAGTTTGGCCATTAAAATGCTTTTTGATTAGATTTTTAGCGAGAAGTGTATATTGTACTTTTAGAATCCACGTCCAGTCGATATGTAGGATCTATAGTTTGATAGATATTACGAAGATGATTTGAGGTATGCGGCAGCTTCCATGTAAAGTTACGGGTTGAAAACAGTATTTCCGTCTCTACGTTTTCATAATAAAACCAATGATCAAATGATTTAACAGTGATATCAGTACTCAACCACTAAAAAACATCAGTTTATCCTTGTTAATTATACGACATTAATTGCTTTAAATTGTGTACAATGCTTTTGGGTTTTTCCCATAGGTTTTTTTCTTTCGATTCTGAGAGACACATTTATTTTTTCAGAGGTTTTGAAAACATCAAACTTCACCCATAATCCTGGATGTTTTAGCTGCAATGCACGTTGGGATATGGTGTTTATGTGATATGAAATCGGAAAAGATTTAAAAAAAAAAAAATAATAATTCTGTAACCCTAAACCCTAACTCTAACCCTAACCCTACTCCTAACCCTAACCCTAACCCTAACGCTAACGCTAACCCTAACCCTAACGCTAACCCTAACCCATTGTAATACACGGTTCGGCTGCATTAAATATTACACATCTGCCGTAGTTCTTTATGTATAGAGCCCTGATGAGAAGACTTCTGGACAAACTGGAAGAAATGCCGCCAAAACTGAATACGTGACGTGGATCATAAATATATCAGCAATTACACAACATCTTACATTTATTTTCACACAATACGTCTCCTTGCAGTATCAATAGTAATTCGGCTGACTTTTATATTTGATCCAATTGGTAGATAGGTTATATTTACACCATAACGGTGCACAGCTGATAGAAAGGGACTTGTAGTTTTTAAAGATATTACTGATTTACTGAACTACCTTTCCAACTCCTCATGCAGTTGACTGTTACAGGTCTATACAGGTTCATGGTACAATGCATAAGCTTCAAATCGAGAGACTGAAACTGTATTTTCCTTTACCGTTCTGTTTTAATTTCACAATAAAGTTAATAGTAATATTATGTTGATATTATTATGTTTTATTAACTAGACCACTGGTTTTTTAACCCGCACCGCCTAGTGGTTAAAGCACGTTATTGAATTTAGTTGTTGAATAAGTTATATTTGATGAAAACATTTAAATATTAAGAGTAGCCGTATATACAAAATAGGGGTCAATGATAGAAAATATAGAATAGAAAATATCAAGAAGATACTGTTGTGATCTCTACAATAAAACAGTTTAGTGCAGGACGTCCAAAGATATTAACAGGAGGATGTGCAAAACAGACAAACTAATAAGGCTGAATTTTACTCAGGTGTAACTAAAGTCTGATTTAACCTTACGCACCATCTGCCCGGTACCGGGCGGATAAACGCGTCATTTGCAGGAAACAACGTCTAAGGAATCTTAATATTTAATAAACTATGAATGTTTTATATCCATGTAACGGGAAGAAACTCAGCTAACTGATCTTTTTAATTTTTTTTTCCAAAAAAACCCACAATGCTAACACTCAGCCTCTGAATTAGCCACAAGCAAAAAAAATGTAACCTATCTCTGCAACTAAACTCACAATAACTCCCTTATTAATTATCCTAGATGCACAGCCAACCACTCGTTTTGGGTCCCCTGGAGACACAGAATCGTTTGGTGCCCACCTCAACACACTGATAACATTTGCGACGCTATAAACGAAAGCGTACATCATAACATTGGAGCTAGTAGCTAGAAACGCTAACATGGCTTACCTTGGTCAAAACTGGTCTTCAATGGCATTAAAACGATAAAAAAACGATGCTGCAGTTAATCCATGGGTTAATCCTATGTGTCTGGTTACTCTTTGAAATTATTTCTGATAGTCCATAAGCAATAAAACTGCTTTTTCGTTTTCAAATGTCAGAGCGAGAAATCGGTCCACTCTGATGCAAAATTACATGCGCGCAGCCCCCACCTTTTCTCTTCACAACGTGTGTTGTGTGGGAGCCTCCCCCTTCGATTCTATTGGCTCTAACGGTCAGAAAGAGGTGTCAACCATCAACATCGAGCAAGGGGGCCAGAGATATGGAAAAAAAAACATTTTCACCCAAATCACCTCAGAGGTGGGGTGGTTTTGGCTAAACCTCTCTAAAAAGATCAAATGTCACTTGTTTTGCATCAATCTTGATACAGGGTACTTATTATATGTTGTGCTTTGGATTCCTAAAGCTTTGAGTCTACTAACCTATCATCCAAGGGTAGTTTTCACTATCTGTAAAAAAGAATATTTGGACGGACACTATAATTTACAGTTTTTTACTATGTAAAATCAGAATTTTCTTTAAAATAAAAAAGATCTATATTGATTCTGACACTTCTACATCCAACTCACAGATGTAACCTTGCTTTGCTAAAAAGAAATTATTCATATAACCCTTTTAGAAGTTAAGTTGTAGTCATTTGTTTTGGGCATGTCATTTTTGAGCCTGAAACATGAAAACAGGCTTGGTGCTTAACAGGTTAAGGTTGTTTATATTTCACATCATTAATCAGAATCTGCAAAGTAACAAAATAAATGTAGTGGAGTAAAAATACCAGGTTAACCTCTGAATTGTAGAACAAAGTAGTGCATGCTGCTGTAACAAAAACATTTCCCAACTTGGGATCAATAAAGTATCTTATCTTATCTTATCTTATCTTAAGATGATCGATGGCTACTGCCATATTTGCAAAATTTGCCTCTGAACCTATACAAGTGCATGTTTCAGGCTTATCAATGAACAACAGGAGGGGTCACAGACATAAGACCAGCTGTTAAATAAAGACGTAGATTATAAAAGTACAATATACACTTCTCGCTAGAAATCGAATCAAAAAGCATTTTAATGGCCAAACTATTCCACAATTTTGGATTTTCCAGAGAGGGTTATTTGTGAATAAACGACCCTCCGGAGCGTTTGCAATCAACGGGAGCATGTTGTTTCTTACACGACCACTAGAGGTGCTACACTTTAAAACGTGACTCTGGGTCGTATTTAGCTGCTGAACAATCGACCTATATGGTCGTTTTTTGTAGGAGGACAGGCAGAAATAAATACATGTGTATGGAGGAGACAGAGGAGAGCTTTTTGCATATTTTCAAAATCAACTACGATGCATTTCACTGCAGATTGAGTCGGGCAAATCTCCAGCTGCCATACAGAAATATAACATCCAGTTTAAACGCAGACACATGAAGAAGCCATAAATAAAAACAGTGATCGTATAGAGATCAGTTAGACAAGTTGTTTGAGCTATAGTGATTATACTTTACAACATCCTTTAAAGCAGAAACAGATACAACATATTTACAATTCATAAAATCATTTTTCCTGAATCCTGAGCCTCATATTGACATTTCATTAGATACAGAACGGCTGTATGATAGTTGATTTAAATAAATAAAACAACATATCTTATGCTAACTTCTGATGAATAGAGTAGTGGAAAGAATCAGCATGTTGCACTTTCTGGTTGCTAGTAATGGTTACAAAACCATATTAAACAATATATAGTAGCACAGAGATATAATAAAACCCATTATGCGTTTATTATGAAAACATCTCAATGATAAACTGGGAAAAAACGGTATATTTAAATCACACATTTAGGCCATTTTATGTTATCTAACTAATGCAATGTTATACACCTCTGTTTAACCGAGCCTTTCTTATTTGTCATTGCCATTTATAGTGCTTTGCTCTTTTACCTTAAAACCCTAACAGCCTATAAAACCAAACATTATTCGAGACAGTTTTGCTAATCTTGACCTTTTTTGCCTTTTTAGTCATTCTCTATTTGCCTGCTCATAGAGTCTTGTTGCGAACCCGGAAATGTTGAGGACCCCATAGTTTAATATTATAAATGTATAGTACGGGCACATAGAAACTGCCGGATGCTAACTTGCATGTTGGGCAATTTAGCACAACTAGCATAAGTTGATTAACAATAATTACCATTATAGGCTTTGCAGACATTATTTGAGAAATGTCTTGGCCGATTTGGACAATTATCAACCAGCGGTTGATTGAAGCCAGGGATTTTTTTTCGATACTTTGACTTTTCTTTAAAAAATAAAAATGGGTAACTACTATGGAAAACAATCTGTATATCTATCAGAATGCAGTCAATACCTGTTTAATAAGTGTGTTGTTGATGACGATTGAAAACAGAATGAATAGTGATCCCCGTGTAAACAGAACGGCTGAAGTTTGTAAACTAGAAGACATTTTGGATATCGTTCATTCTGGAAGTACTATTCAGGGTCATTGGGAAACGATTGTAAACAAAACATTTAAAGTGGTACTGGAATCTTCATTTTCCGAAACATTCTGTCACATTACCGAAGAAATGAAACAAACACCAAAAGTGTATCATGTGCTCGCATTGTATGCTCTGTTTGTAGATGTAATGCATCTTTGTGTCATAAAACACTGACACACAAAAACACAGAAACACAGAAACACAAAACTCTGAAACACTGAAACACAAAACACTGAAACACTGAAACACTGAAACACCGACACACAGAAACACCAAAAACTATTAAACAGCCCTGCTATATACTATGACCATTCTTTACTTATTTATAATATGGTTAGAATGGAGTAATTTGAGTTGTCTGATGCAACACACTTATTAAAACTGCCAGAATGAACGATATCCAAAATGTCTAGTTTTCAACGGGCGTCTTAGTGGGGTCTTCGTTTTAGATGATTTGCTGAATGGGGGGTGGACTTATTGCGTTGAGTGGGGGGATTCATCTGTAGAATTGAGAGTTTTTAGAAAGTTCTTTAAGCTTTGTAGCTTTTTCATCTATCATTTCCAACCAAGCAGCAAGAGTCGAATTTAAGAATAAGTAATAGTTTGTCACGATTTTACGGAAAAAGTCAAAGTATAGTTTGTCAGAAAAAAAAATATATATATGGAAAAGTCATTGTGTACAGTAGTATGTTGAAAAACAAAAACAAAAAAGAAAACTCAATTCATTACAAAATAATGAATATTTTACCAAGTTATAAAGTTTTGCATCCATTAAAGTGTAACTATAAGTATCTTTGTAGGAGAAAAAACAAAAATAATTTAAGTTACTTCCATAAAACTGGATTGTCTTATCTTTAAGAGTCACAGTCTTAAAGAAAATCTGTTCAGAAAAAGTACTTAACTTTCTACCAGTTGTAAAGTTGTCATACATAAAACTGTATCCAAAAAGTAAGTGAAAGAAACGGGAGAAAAAATAAAAGTGTTAAAATCACCAACTTCCCTTTTAGAGTCACAGTCTTTAAGAAAATACATTTGTTACAAAATAATTGACATTCTACCAGTTGCCAAATGTTCCTACATAAAAGTGTATGAAAAAAGTATCTTGGTGGCTGAAAATAACTAAAATATCAGAGAAAACCTACATTATTTAACTGTACAAGTGTTTTTAAAAATAAAAACGGGGTATTAAAGAAACCCCCATTCCTTACAAAGTACTTCATATTATACCCTTTTGTTAAGTGTTGCATACATCAAAGTGTATCTAAAAGTATCTTGGTAACACAAGAAAAGAGAAAAAAGTCAAAATCTGCCTTGTGTCAGTAAATAAGTGTTAAAAATCACAAACTTGCCTTTTAGAGAAACAGTCTTTAAGAAAAAATCTAATCAGACAATGTACTTCATTTTCTAGTTTTAAGGTTTTGCATACCTAACAGTGAAACGTCTTATTTTAGTACAGTCTAGTCAAAGGAGTTAATACTATTACTATATATGAAAGCAAAAATAAAACACATTTTCATTTGTTATGGTTGTTTAATTGAAAAACACACCATTCGCCACATTTTCAGAAAGACATATTACATTTGACCAAGTTAATGTCGTAGTGCATACAAGATAATAGACTTAACGATTTGCACTGCTGCTTCTCTCCGCGTTTCATTTACAGTTTTATATCAGATAAGTGCATTAACATCACTTGCAAATTCTCTATCCTTTCACCCGCAACGATTATAATCTGCTTTGCTTCTTCTTCGGTTTCACCATTATTAGCTCTGAATGTAATCCTTTCTGGGGCTTCTTGTGCTTCTTGTGGTCTGTTGAATACCTAGCATAGGATTTGTTTAGCCATATAATTGTCTTCAAAAGCTTTGTCTATGTCGTCACACGTTTTGGCATATCCTTCGCTGTAATGACAACCGATACTAGAATAGAGATCCTCCAACAGTCTGTTCTGGCACTGTCGCCAATTTGGGCAATTCCATAGTATCGTGCTTTTTCTCTCATTATATTGAAGCAAAGCTCTGTCATTGCTTTTCGTATTTGTTCAACACATTCGCAGCAGTCGGTTAGCGGTAGATGATCTATAAGATTATTATGATCCGGTAATGGCTCTACAACACTATCAGCATCCTCTATAGTTAGTTGAAATGTATTCACTTTGTTCCTTTTTCTTTTCACCTTCCTTCTTTTTGCTTTTTCCGTCCTATTGTCCCTTTTCTTTTCATTCGCATTCTGCGTTTGCTTTTCATTTTTCTTCTCCTTTTCATTTTTCTTTTTCTTTTTCTTCGGTTTTCTTTACTTTTGCTTTTCTTTTCTGCTAATTGTCGTTTGCGATCTTGGCGAGTTGTATGAGATATATTGTTTCTATAAAGGTTATCTATAATACCATCTTTTAAAGAAAGATATTCTTCATATGTCATTTTATCATAGTCCTCTTTTGTCCTAAAGACCTTACATGGATATGATATAGAGGAAAGCTCTTCTTCGGGAACATCAGTCCTCTTTTGTCCTAAAGACCTTACATGGATATGATATAGAGGAAAGCTCTTCTTCGGGAACATCCTCTCCCTTACTTTGTAACATCCAGTCATTAAGCCCATATCCGTTATCCTGGTGATAATAAGGGTAGGTTACATCAGACTTGGTTTTTCTCAGATCCATGGCTAGTTTTCAACGGTCGTCTTAGTGGGGTCCTTAGTTTTGGATGATTTGCTGATTGGGGTGGGACTTATTGCGTTGAGTGGGGGAGTCATCTGTAGAAATGAGAGTTTCTTTCACCCGTATAATGTCCCTCGCTGTTTGATTCTTTTTAAAAAGTTATTTTTCATCTATCATTTTCAACCAAGCAGCAAGAGGTCAAATTTAAGAATAAGTAATAGTTTGTCACGATTTTACGGGGAAAAAGTCAGAGCGCAATGTCACATCTTAAAGACAGCTTGAACTGGATAGATGGTTAGTCTTTTTTCAAACACACCATACGTTCTGCATGTTAGTATATTAGGCCATCGGGTTAGGCCCTACTGCCCGACTCCCTCAATAGGGAAGTCACGCTTTGGGAAGAGCTGTTTAATTTCACAGATCTGACTTGATTGTTGTTGTGATGGCTGAAGGAAGAGGGACGGGGGAGGAAAATTCAGAGGGGTGAAGAAGCAGAAAGATAACTTGTTTGTAAAACGGACAGCACGTCAGTTTCAGGAAAGATGACACCGGTTTTATGCATGACATGCCAAATATCCTGAAGCCCTACAAAAAAAAAAGGGAGACAGTCTCACACATCCAGACTCCATTTTTCATGAAGAGCCTCAGACGGAGGGTCTGAACCCGGCACAGATACTGCATCCGTTTCTTGACTGGCGCTCCCGACTGTCACAGGCTGATTAAACCCATATCGATGCGTCTCTTTGCCATTTTCGTTTTTGAAAGTTTAGGTGACTTGGTGAGTGGAAATGACTGGCTTTTTATCTAGTTTGCACGGATTTCTTTTTTACCTAACTCCACCCCACCTCTATCTTCTGACATCACAGCAAAAGGAAGGGTGACAGAAGGGGTGGGAGGAGGACGGGGGTGCGAGACAGTCTCACACAACTTCAAAGAGACTACCTTAACACTAGTTACAAACACTTATCAAAGGACATACATCATAGGGCTAATTAGATTGACATCAAATAAAATCAGATTCAAATCAGGTTTTATTTATATAGCACATTTAAAAGCGATTTTTGGTCGAGCCAAAGTGCTGTACATGTAATAAAAACACATTACTACAATCACAATAAACGACAATAAATTACAACAGATATATCTTAAAAACAAAATAAAAATAAAACACACGGAAAAGTCAGGAGTCGTGCTCCGCTCTAACTAGAAAGCCAGAGAGAAGAAGTGTGTTTTTAGTTTAGATTTAAAAACCCCTAGGGTCTGGGCCGACCTCACATGGAGGGGCAGAGTGTTCCAGAGCCTAAGCTGCTGCGAAGGCTCGGTGCCCTCGGGTTTTTAGCCTGGTCTTGGGCACTACCAGCAGCAGCTGGTCAGCAGACCTTAAAGCTCTGGCTGGGGTGTAGCGCTGGAGCAGTTCAGCTATATAGGCCGGAGCCAGCCCATTTAGTGCTTTAAAAACAAATAAAAGGATTTTAAAATCAATTCTGAACCGAACTGGAAGCCAGTGTAGTGAGGCCAGAATAGGGGTGATGTGGTCACGCTTTTTGTGGCCAGTCAGCAAACGTGCAGCAGCGTTTTGGACTAGCTGTAAGCGTTTAATTGAGGCCTGGTCCATACCCACATACAGAGCGTTACAATAGTCCAGTCTCGAGGTTACAAAGGCGTTAATAACCCTTTCTAAGTCATTAAAAGATAAATACGACTTGGTTTTGGCCAATAGTCTTATTTAAAAAAGCAGGATTTTACTACGGTGCTGACCTGCTTGTCGAATTTAAAAGTGCTAGTGAAGGTCACTCCAAGGTTCATGACCGAGGGGAGGATGTTTTTTTTGATAGAGCCCAGAATATCAACCGGAGAGGCTGGAGGTTGCGGTCCAAAAAAGATGACCTCAGTCTTGCTCTCGTTGAGGTTGAGAAGTTTTTGCTCAGCCAGGATTTTATCTCTGCTAAGCAGTCCATCAACTGCTGTAGTGAGTGTTGACATTTGCTTTGAGAGGCAGATAGATCTGTACATCGTCGGCGTAGCAGTGGAAGGGAATGTTATGTTTTGTGAGAATTGAACCTAGGGGCAGTATGTACAGTAGAAAAAGGATGGGGCCCAGAATCGAGCCTTGGGGAACCCCACAGGTAAGAGGGGCTTTGGCAGAGGAGAAGGCACCTAGCTGTACCGAGAAGCTACGGTCTGTCAGGTAGGACCTGAACCATGCAAGGGCAGAGCCTGTGATGCCAGCGGACTGTTCAAGCCGTGACAGCAGGATGCTATGGTCCACAGTGTCAAAGGCAGCTGTCAGGTCTAACAGCAGACAGCTGGGCTACCTGAGTCGGCGGCTAGGAGCAGATCATTAAAAACTCTTAAAAGGGCTGTTTCAGTGCTGTGCATGGGTTTGAAGCCAGACTGAAACTTTTCATGGATTCCATGGATGGTTAAAAAAGACTGCAGCTGGGCGTAGACTACTCGCTCCAGGGCTTTTGATAAAAAGGTAGCTGGGAGATGGGCCTAAAATTTGCGAGAATGGAGGGGTCGAGATTTTTCTTTTTAAGTTTTAAGAGTGGCTTAACCACGGCATGTTTGAAGGCAGCTGGGACACATCCTGAGGTAAGAGAGTTGTTTAAAAGTAATAAAATACTTGCTCCAACTGAATCAAAAACATCTCTGAGAAGGCGAGAGGGAATGCTGTCTGAGGTGCACTTTGTCGGCCGCAGGTGCTTGACTACATCCGAGAGAGAAGAGAGGGATACAGGCTCGAAGTGGTCGAGGACAGCAGGGCACAGAAAAGGAGCAGGATCTGGGGTAGCACTAGTGTGGGCTAGTCTAAGAGCAGATACCTTTTCAATAAAAATGTAAGAAACTTATCACAGAGAGTAGTCGATGGGACAATAGAAGAAACATCACAGGGATTAATGATAGAGTTGAGGACATTAAAAAGAACCTGAGGTTTATGGCTGTTTTTGGAGATTAACAGAGAAATTTGATCTGTTTTGGCTGCTTTGACTGCCGTCTGGTAGTCAGAAAGGCAAGCACGAAGGATTTCTAGGGAGACATGGAGTTTATCCTTTTTCCATTTTCTCTCTGCACGCCTGCAAGCGCGTCTGAGAGCACGAGTACAGTCATTGAGCCACGGCTCTGATAGAACTTTGGTGCGTCTAAGCGTAAAAGGAGCAACAGAATCCAGTATTAGTGTGCATGTCGAATCAAACATGGAGATAAGCTCATCAGCATTAAAAGCACAGTTCACATCTAATTTACAGATCGGAGAAGCATTAAAAACATCAGAGAACTGTGAGGCAGTCAAGGGGTTAATCGAACGCAGACGACGCGCCGGGGCATGTGATTCGACTCCTGCGGAAGGGATGTAGGTTGTAAACAGAACCGGTAAATGGTCTGAGATACGCGTTGCTGCACATATTTCATCCACAGATAAAGACAGTCCAAACGATAATACTAAGTCCAAAGTGTGTCCTTTTTCGTGTGTTGGGCCAGCCACGGACTGAACGAGACCAAAGGAATCAAGGAGATTTAAAAAGTCCCTAACCAGAGGTTTGGACTCGCAACACACATGGACATTGAAGTCTCCGGAGATCAAAACACGATCATATTTCACCATGATCCCGGACAGAAAGTCAGAAAAGTAATTTATGAAATCCTTATTACACTTTGGCGGATGATACACGACTGCGCAGAGTATAGGCGAGGCCGGGTTCAGTTCAAAGAGCTGCAACTCAAAGCTGGCATAGCTAGATACAGGGTGAAGCAATCGGCATTGGAGGCTAGCTCTAAACACGGATGCTATGCCCCACCATGGCCAGTGGCACAGGGGGAGCTGAAGAATGTACAGTCAGGAGGAAGAAGTTCAGAGAACGGTGTATACTCGCCAGCGTGGACCCAGGTCTCCGTCAGGAACATAAAATCCAGTTCACGAGAGGTGAAGAAGTCGTTTAGCAGGAACGTTTTGTTTGCTATCGACCTAGCATTTAGCAAAGCCATGCAAAGTTTTCGCTCCGGGCTTGTCGAAGGTGTAGTGCGTCTCAGCTGACGAAGATGTGCGTGTTGAACGCCGTGCGGGCCGGAAGCAGTCAGTCGGGCAGGAGGAGCTGCCAGCGGGCCCCTCAGAGTCCGGAGCTCCGGAAAAACGGGGCGAATCCACCGAACCCTCACATGGCGTGCAGCGGAGGGCCATGACATCCGAGGCGTGGATAATTACAGAAGAAGCCGTCAGGTATGCCTTAAGATGGACCAGTGCACCAACACGCTTTCCCCGTCGTCGAAAGCGCTTTCGGCGAGGCAGGATGCAGTGTGACCGGCGTAGGTAAGTGGGGATATCCGACAGTAGAGGGGGGGGGGACGATTTATGGTTGCCAGATGTAGGTTTGGGCAGCAATATCAACTCCAGTGAGGGTCTGAGGTGGAGGAGAGCTTGGCGATCATAAACGAGCAGAGCAGAGACATTCTGACAAACATAAAACAAAACAGGATAGCTAAAGGTAGAGAGCTGAGCGAGCGGCGAGCCGACACAGGCGCCATCTTGAATCACGTCACGTCAAAGGCTTATAACACTCCGGTGTGATATCACACCTACATGTTACAACACCTCACCCCCCTTACATCAAAGGACTGACATCAAAGGGCTAATTAGATTGACATCAAAGGCTTAAAACACGTCGGTGTGATATCACACCTACATGTTACAACACCTCACCCCCCTTACATCAAAGGACAGACATCAAAGGGTAATTAGATTAGACAACAAAGGGCATACATCAAAGGCTAATTCGATTAGACAACAAAGGATCTACTACAAGGGGGAATATCACACCTACATGTTACAACACCTCACCCCTCACATCAAAGGATATCACACCTATCTCTGATATCACGCCTACACACGATAACACCTCGAACAAATGGGCTCATTAGCATATCAAAGGGGCTCATTAGCATAAGTAGTAGTAGGTGTGACCTGTCACAGCACCTGTCACTTTTTATGCATACTAATGTGATTGAAACAGCATCAGTATAACTACTGATGTTTTTTATTTTAAAGAAAATTCAGATTTTACATAGTAAAATACTGTAAATTATAGTGTCCGTCCAAAAATTCTTTTTTACTTATAGTGAAAACCACCCTTGGATGATGGGTTAGTAGACTAAAAGCTTTAGGAATCCAAAGTACAACATATAATAAGTACCCTGTATCAAGATTGATGCAAAACAAGTGACATTTGACCTTTTTAGAGAGATTTAGCAAAAAGAAACCACTTCTGGGGTCATTTGGGTGGATTTTCCATATCTCTGGCCCCCCTTGCTCGATTTTGATGGTTGACACCTCTTTCTGACCGTTAGAGCCAATAGAATCGAAGGGGGAGTCCCCCACACACACGTTGTGAAGAGAAGAGGTGCGGGCTTCGCACATGTAATTTTGCATCAGAGTGAACCTATCTCTAGCTTTGACATCTGCAAACGGAAAAAAGTTTTAATGCTTATGGATTATCAGAAATCATTTCAAAGGGACACAGACACATTAGATTAACCTATGGATTAACTTCAGCAGCGTATTTATCGTTTAATGCCATTGAAGACCACTTTGGAGAGACTACAGAGCCAAGGTAAAAATTTTAGCATTTTTAGCTACCTAGCGTCACCTGTTTTGATGTCCGTTTTTGCTTATAACGTCGCAAATTCGTATAATTCAGTGATAATGAGCGTACCCATCGATTCTGTGTCACCTCACATGTGAATCGATGTCATGGATGTAGAGAGAGAGATAAATAATAAGGTTTTGTGAGTGATTTTCGGTGCAGTAAGGTGTTAGCATTTTTGCTCTGTGCTAATTCAGAGGCTCAGTGTTAGCATTGTGGGTTTTCTTTTGAAAAATAAATAAAAATGATCAGTTAGATGAGTTTCTTCCCGTTACATGGATATAAAACATTCATAGTTTTATTAAATGAACATGCCCTCAGACACTGTTTCCTGCAAGATGTTGCGGCAGTGCCCCGGTACCGGGGTCTCTCGGGCTTAACAGGTTCAAATGGGGAACATTTTGAAAATATGAAAGATGACAAAGTTTTCCTGGAGCTTTATTGAGTTTTGAGTTGAATGCTAACGCTAGCTAATTCAAAATGACAAGCTGTAGGGGGAGAGGAGGAGAAAGGGAGGAGTTGGAAGAGTTGACAGACATAACTGTGGGGAAAAGGGGGAGAAATTAAAAACAAGTTAAAATAGTTAAAATATGAAAAACATAAGAGGAATTCCGCAGCTTTGTGGAGTTTTGAGATGAATGCTAATTGAGCTAACTCAAAATGACAGGCTGTAGGGGGAGAGAGGGGAGGAGGAAGGGAGGAGTTGGAAGAGTTGACGGATATTTTTGTTATTGTATTTTAATGTGTTATTTTATACCTCGGGACTGTGGGAAACAGTATTTAGATATTGTTGTGTGTACAAACATATTTTGAAATTGATAATAAAGTTTACTTTGACTGATAACTGAGGGCAAGGAGCGATAGAGGGGGAGATGAAAAACAAGTTAAAATTGTGAAAATGTGAAAAACTACTCAGAATTCCTGCAGCTTATATAGATATAATGTATAGTAAATAAACATTCTTACATTAACATTAACTTGTCAGGTAAATAACATGATGGAAAATTGCATTATAAAAGTGTGACGTAAAAACACATCTCATATTGAGTATTTTAAAAACACTAAACAATAACCCATGAAGAAAATATCTAAAACGTGTTTGACTCTTACAAGAATATTATTCAAAAATCTCATCTCTATTCAAAAAAATGTAAATCTATTAAAGCTGTATTATTTAAAAAATAAACATTTAATAACATTTTTGCCATAGTATTTGTATTACGTCAATTCAATTTGTATAATTAATAAAATGGTTTAAATAGCTTTTTTATATTGTTGTAATCTTTGTTGTATTTCACCTTTTTTATGGTATTTTAACTATATTTTACTCCATCATCATCTATGTATAATATTCTGTAAACCCACTGAGGCAACTGGTTGTGTGATATTGGGCTATATAAATATACTTTGATTTAATTTGATATATATAATATAATTTAAGAAAATACACTCACTTTGTTTTTGATCCTCCGCCCGCTGTGTGTCGTCCTGTAGTGAATATAGTGTGTGTTCCTTGTACTGCTTATACTGGTGTGTGTGTGTGTGTGTGTGGGGTGTGTGTTGTGTGTGTGTGTGTGTGTGTTTGTGTGTGTGTGTGTGTGTGTTTGTTTGTGTGTGTGTGTGGGGGGGGGTGTGTGTGTGCGTGTGTGTGTGTGTGTGTGTTTGTGTGTGTGTGTGGGGTGTGTGTGTGTGTGTGTGTGTGTGTGTGTGTGTGTGGTGTGTGTTTTGCATGTTAAATAATCAGTAAGCAATCACTTTGCATTTCTGTCTCTTTCCACAGCTGCAGACACACTGACAGGATTTGATCGATAGTGTGTGTACGTATTTATATTTAAACACACTGAACACAAACACATTTAAAAGTCATTGTAGTACATTTATTCCATCATTTAAAGACAAACAAATATTTGTTTTTCTGGATTTTTTATAAATACTGCACATATTAACATTACATGTCACTTGTTAGACGCTTTTATCCAAAGCGACTTACATACTCAATACTGTGGGCAATCCCCAGGAGCAATTTGGGGTGAAGCGTCTTGCCCAGGGACACAACGACATGCTGACTGCAGTGGGGTTTGAACCTGTGACCCCCTGATCCCAACACCAACGCACAACCCACTGCACCACACACCTCCCTAACATCATTAACATGATGGTGTTATAATAAATCATTTCAAAATTATTATTTTTCTTCACATTTAATTTAGTACATTTCTAAATAAATGAAAGGTCTTAAAGCGGGAAGATTTCCGATACTAAGTTTGAGTTTTGCTGTGATTGTCGCAAAGAAATAGTACACATGTCGTAGTATAACTTTAAACAAACGCTACTGTCTTTCTCCTCCTGCCATCTTTGATGTATACCATGTTGTTGCCTTCAATACCACTTTGTTTTAATTGATGTGGGTTTGGCGACATTAATCATGAGTAAGTGAGATTAATGTCGACCTCGATGATGGATGCCACCAGTCTGCAGGCACTGATTATGAAGCAGATAATGGAGAAAATAGAGAGAAAGACATCGGTAAACTGATGAGCTTCCTGTCCTAAAAACACCTTCATCCTCATCCTCCCACACTTTCATCCTGCCTGAGTCCGCGCTTCGAGTTTTAAAGTCGGGAGGAAGAGGAGGACTGTTATGACAAGATGAATGAAGTTACCATATTTTCATTTCCGCAAGGTGTGAGGACACATGCAGATGAAGAATGGAGAGAATGCGAGTGTGTGTTTGAGAAGAAACAGTAAGAATGAACAAGGAAAGATTTTGAGCTTTACTAAAATGCCTCCCTTAGTTACTGAGTTACTGAAGGTAGCTGAGAGCTGAAGCCGTGAAGAGCAATTTTTAGGATGAACTGAATTAAGGTTAAACACTATTTTCTGAAGCAGGAAAGCAGGAAAAACAGTTTTCTTCAAGAGAAACAAACTCACTAAATCGAAGTATCATACAGTCCTGAATCCATGCAAATGCTCCACACTGCAGAGATTCCCTGACTTCTGCAGGATAGTGCTGAGATATACAAATGGCCTCCAGATGGCATGAAAGACTACAAACCTCATTCAACTCCTTTGACTTTTCTCTATGCTTAACATGGTCAACGAAAGTTTAAATGCTGCAAAAACCACCTTACAATACTGATTTTTGAAGTAATTCAATGCACGACAATGGACAATATTACACAGCTACGCAGTGCACTGAAAGTGCTTTGATTACATTGTGCATAGACTCAGGCAATTTGCTAAAACCATGCCTCAATACACAGATGATGGTTAATGGAATATGAAGTGCAACCCTACAGGGAGACAAAATACAATATGTCATACCTACTCTATATTTTCCAACAGAACAAACAACGCTTCATTTATCATCAGCTTGACAACATTCAAATCATGTGTGAGTAAAACTGGTGCACATTTAGTGTGTGTGTGTGTGTGTGTGTGTGTGTGTTTGTGTGTGTCCAAATTGTGGAAGCCCTACATACAGGTGTGTTGATATGTGATATGTGGTCACGGCCATACACTCCTTGTTTTCTGTGTTTTCCATAGGAACGCGTGACGGCAGCTGTGTTGTTCACATGTTGTTTTAGAAATATTTGAATTTGAAAAGACCCTTAAAAGAGAGAGACACACACACAGAATGAGAGAGGTATATACATCCAGTGCAGCATATTTATCATAAACTCATACAAGGGACGCCACAGAGGAAGGAAGACAGGAAACTTATACTTAAGGTAGGTTTTCATAGTCATTTTTTATACGATTTGATTTCACACAGAAGTCAGTTTATTCAAAAATGCTTACGTCATAATGTCTTCTGCGTTTCTAGCGGAGGTTTGGGCTTGAGAATTAAAATATTTGGGCAAAAATATGCATTATAAAGTCGGCTTGAATTTATAGAGCAATAGACATTTAACTGGTTACCATCTAGTGAAAGATTATTGTGTTGCATTATGGGAAATGTAGGATTAAGCGATATTGAACCTCACAACAAATATACGAATTATTTTTCTTTGAAGCATTTTTAGCTTTGTAAATCACTATCTCTGGATAAATATTTGACTATGTTCTGCAGATAGTCACTCACGTTGTCTGTTTGCTGCTACAGTAAGTCTAATTTGAGTAGTTTCAGTCTTTCCAAGCTCCCTTTGTCAATGGTTTTTGGATGGGTTACTGAAATAAGGTCTGTGGTTAACACAAGCTGGACAAGCCCAATATTAGCTGCTTTTAGTCATGTGACCGTGCTGTAGTTCCTTTATATTTCTTTACATTGGCTTTTATTTCTGTTTGAAATGTGTGTGATGTGTCCTGTTATTATGTTTGTTCCTTTCAGGACACCACGTGGTCTGTGTTTTGTTTTTATGTTACCTTAAATGTATGCCTCATGTGGTTATTGTATTCATGTTTCTGTGGTCTTAATTTTTACTTTTGACTTGTGAACCACTTTTTGAAATCTATTTATGTGAAAGGTGCTATAATAAATAAACGTATTATTATTATTATTATTATTATTTTATTATTATTATTATTATAGCCTAATGTTAGCTTTTAACTTCTAAGAGATTGCCTTAACACTTCAAAAATCACAAAAGTGTAGTTAAAGGTGGGGTAGGTAATTCACTTCAGAAACACTTTTTGTTATATTACATGGAATGCTCTTAACATCCCGATAGCAATGAATACATGAAATGCTTTGCCAATAAATACATAAAAACTAATCTCGTGCCCTCATTGGTCATGTGCACGTTCGTGTGTGTTAGAGGAGGGGCTCTGTAAGGAAGTCTGAAGGAAGGGGCAGATTTTTTTCGGCTGCGTTCTTTCAAATTCTAGCACACTCGAGCTGGTTTCTCCATTCTTACCTACCCTACCTTTAAGATGTGGAGATTATTTTGCAAACAACGATTGTTCGCCACAGAGAATATTTTCTGCAATATCCCAAAAGCCAATTCCCATGTTTTCCCTTTTCGTTGAGGGAACCAGGGTGAAGCTAACTAGGCCTACAAATAAATGGAAATAAATACTTGAATATATCTCTTTTTCTCCTCCAGATATGGAAGTAACTCTTCCTCCACCAATGAGTCCCTTCCTCAGCCTTACTTTACATTTGGCATCGAGTGCTACGTCGTCATGCCAGGCTTCTTTCAATTAATCTCATATGGCATCACCTTCATCCTCCTCCTCCTCCCTCTCTGCATCTTCGTCCTCTACCTGGGTCTCCAACGATGGCGTCAGCAGAGCTCCACCTCTTCAACAGCCTCAACGAACAGTCACTCGGACATCGTCACTTTCCACATGGTCGTCATGGAGCTAATTTGTTTCTTAGGGTTCAACTCTGCGTCTATGCTGTCTATGTGGAGAATTACAAAATGTTATCTGTCGGGTTCGTTATTTGGTGTTTTGCCTGGTATGTACAGAATAGTTTTCACATCCTGACCTGTGTGGAGCGTTATCTGGCTGTCGTGCATCCCGTCACCTACCTGAATCTGAAAGGACAGAGAGGGGTCAGAATCAGAAACATCTGCATTGGGTGTGTTTGGCTGCTTAGCTTTGCAATGTCATATCTACCTCCTAACCTCTCATCGGTCTTTGATCTCGGGCTGATGATTTTCTGCATGATCGTAGTTTCCTTCTTCAGCCTTTCTGTTCTCTGCGTTCTGATTCGTCCAGGGCCAGGGGAGCAGGGCGGGGACAGGACAATAGTTGACCAATCAAAGCGCAGGGCTTTCTTCACCATAGTGGCCATACTGGGAGTGCTGTTGGTCAGGTGTTTTGTTATTCTGTTAGGACTGTATTGTATTTGTTAGACCAACCTGAGGGTTGTGTTTTGATTACGGCCGAAGTCTGGTTCACTCTCCCCAGCAGTCTGGTGTTACCTCTGCTGTTTCTTCACAGAGCAGGGAAATTAGCCTGTTGTAAGAACAACAACAAATAAGAATATGAATTAACTTAGAGTTGCATGAAATCCCTTTTTTGGTTTGGTCTTCGCCAGTTCCAGAGACTTCGTAAGGGTTGGCGTTGGGAGTTAGGGTTAGGTCAAAAAGACTCACCACACAAGAAAATACAGTGGTTTACTTTAAAATAACTGATTATATGACATTTAGTTAACGTTTTTGGTTAGAATAACTAGGGAAATGGCGTTATTATTGTATGGATGTTATGCAACAAACAAGTTAATGTTGGCTTGTGGTTTCACGGTCCCATACTGACTTTTTTGCTTTGTATACTTCATGTACACATTCAGGTGGGCTATATAATGTTGCATTGTTTATATATGAATTATAGTGCATTATTTTCCGTAGATGTTTGTTTTAACATTATATAAAAAACATCATGAATTAATTTAAGTTGCTGTATTGTGAGTTTTCTGTAAAAAATGAAAAAGGGTTTGAATGGTTTGAGGAGCAAAAAGAGTGCTACCACAAATATAGCATGTTATATGTTACATTATGCACAATATATAACGCATATTAATACCTTTTTCAATATAATTAACCATTCAAATGATTTTTAGCAAATATATTAGACTGTTTATGGTGTACAAGTGCAGTAGATTATTGTATTACAGGGTTATTGCAGAGGAATAGGAATAAATCCCACCGTGATTAGATTTATATGTTTTTGACAGTGATGCTTAGGTGAAGAGGTTCAACCTAGAGCACACATACTGTATACAGGAAACAAAGGGCTGTTTGAAAAAGATGTCATTAAATACCACAACTATGCAAAACAGTTCATACAAGGGACGCCACAGAGGAAGGAAGACAGGAAACTTATAAGGTAGGTTTTCATAGTCATTTTTTATACGATTTGATTTCACACAGAAGTCAGTTTTACTCAAAATGCTTAAGTTATAATGTCTTTATCGATTCTAGAGGAAGTTTGGGCTTGAGAATTCAAATATTGGGCAAAAGCATTATTAAGTCGGCTTGGATTTATAGAGCAATAGACATTTAACTGGTTACCATCTAGTGAAAGATTATTAGTTGTGCATTATGGGAAATGTAGGATTAAGCGATATTGAACCTCACAACAAACATAAAAATAATTTTTCCTTGAAGCATTTTTAGCTTTGTAAATCACTGTCTCTGGATAAATATTTGACTATGTTCTGCAGATAGTCACTCACGTTGTCTGTTTGCTGCTAACTATCAATTGAGTAAGCATTTTAGTCTTTCCAAGCTCCCTTTTTCAGTGGTTTTTGGATGGGTTTTTGGTTAGAAGCCTGAAATAAGGTCTGTGGTTAACACAACCTGGAGAGATTTTTATTATACAACATAAAATACGTCAGTAAATAGCCCACTGTTGAATTTTAAATAAGCGGTTGCTCACAAGTGTCTAAATGAGACGCCTAAACGTCATCACGCCCAACATTAGCTGCTTTTAGTCATGTGACCGTGCTGTAGTTCCTTTATATTTCTTTACATTGGCTTTTATTTCTGTTTGAAATGTGTGTGATGTGTCCTGTTATTATGTTTGTTCCTTTCAGGACACCACGTGGTCTGTGTTTTGTTTTTATGTTAACCTTAAATGTATGCCTCATGTGGTTATTGTATTCATGTTTCTGTGGTCTTAATTTTTACTTTTGACTTGTGAAGCACTTTTGAAATCTATTTCTGTGAAAGGTGCTATAATAAATAAACGTATTATTATTATTATTATTATTATTATTATTATTATTAGCCTAACGTTAGCTTTTTAGTTCTAGAGATTGCCTTAACACTTCAAAATCACAAAAGTGTAGTTAAGATGGAGATTATTTTGCAAACAACGATTGTTCGCCACAGAGAATATTTTTCTGCAATATCCCAAAAGCCAATTAAAATTCCCATGTTTTCCCTTTTCGTTGAGGGAACCAGGGTGAAGCTAACTAGGCCTACAAATAAATGGAAATAAATACTTGAATATATCTCTTTTTCTCCTCCAGATATGGAAGGTAACTCTTCCTCCACCAATGAGTCCCTTCCTCAGCCTTACTTTACATTTGGCATCGAGTGCTACGTCGTCATGCCAGGCTTCTTTCACTTCATCTCATATGGCATTACCTTCATCCTCCTCCTCCTCCCTCTCTGCATCTTCGTCCTCTACCTGGGTCTCCAACGATGGCGTCAGCAGACCTCCACGTCTTCAGCAGCGTCAACGAACAGTCCTCGGACATCTTCACTTTCCACATGGTCGTCATGGAGCTACTTGGTTTCTTGGGGTTCAATCTCTCAGTCTATGCTGTCTATGTGGAGAATTACAAAATGTTATCTGTCGGGTTCGTTATTTGGTGTTTTGCCTGGTATGTACAGAATAGTTTTCACATCCTGACCTGTGTGGAGCGTTATCTGGCTGTCGTGCATCCCGTCACCTACCTGAATCTGAAAGGACAGAGAGGGGTCAGAATCAGAAACATCTGCATTGGGTGTGTTTGGCTGCTTAGCTTTGCAATGTCATATCTACCTGATTACCTCACATTGGTCTTTGATCTCGGGCTGATGATTTTCTCCTTGATCGTTGTTTCCTTCTTCAGCCTTGCTGTTCTCTGCGTTCTGATTCGTCCAGGGCCAGGGGAGCAGGGCGGGGACAGGACAATAGTTGACCAATCAAAGCGCAGGGCTTTCTTCACCATAGTGGCCATACTGGGAGTGTTGTTGGTCAGGTGTTTTGTTAATCTTGTTAGGACTGTATTTATTTGTTAGACCAACCTGAGGATTGTGTTTTGATGGCGGCTGAAGTCTGGTTCACTCTCCCCAGCAGTCTGGTGTTACCTCTGCTGTTTCTTCACAGAGCAGGGAAATTAGCCTGTTGTAAGAACAACAACAAATAAGAATATGAATTCACTTAGAGTTGCATGAAATCCCTTTTTTTGGTTTGGTCTTCGCCAGTTCCAGAGACTTCATAAGGGTTGGCGTTGGGGAGTTAGGGTTAGGTTCAAAAAGACTCACCACACAAGAAAATACAGTGGTTTACTTTAAAATAACTACCTGATTATATGACATTTAGTTAACGTTTTTGGTTAGAATAACTAGGGAAATGGCGTTATTATTGTATGGATGTTATGCAACAAACAAGTTAATGTTGGCTTGTGGTTTCACGGTCCCATACTGACTTTTTGCTTTGTATACTTCATGTGCACATTCAGGTGGGCTATATAATGTTGCATTGTTTATATATGAATTATAGTGCATTATTTTCCGTAGGTGTTTGTTTTAACATTATATAAAAAACATCATGAATTAATTTAAGTTGCTGTATTGTGAGTTTTCTGTAAAAAATGAAAAGGGGTTTGAATGGTTTGAGGAGCAAAAAGAGTGCTATACAAATATAGCATGTTATTATGTTACATTATGCACAATATATAACGCATATTAATACCTTTTTCAATATAATTAAACCATTCAAATGATTTTTAGCAAATATATTAGACTGTTTATGGTGTACAAGTGCAGTAGATTATTTTGTATTACAGGGTTATGCAGAGGAATAGGAATAAATCCCACCGTGATTAGATTTATATGTTTTTGACAGTGATTCTTAGGTGAAGAGGTTCAACCTAGAGCACACATACTGTGTATACAGGAAACAAAGGGCTGTTTGAAAAAGATGTCATTAAAATACCACAACCATGCAAAACAGTTCATGACTCTATTTGATTTGTTTACGCAGCAGGCTATGTGTTTACATCATTTGACTTCTGTCAACTGTCCATCTGATGAATAAACCACACTTGCATAAAGAGGTGGTTGGCTATTGTAGAAGAGACTGAGTGATATGGTGCAAAAAACTGTCAGAAAGGGTACGGGCATTTCTCCGTGAAGAATAACTGAACACCAGGACCTAAATGCGGTACAAAACAGGGGAGGCAGGTACGAAAAACCAAAAGCAGGCTATATTAAATGAAAGCTGGTACCAAAACAAATACAACTAAAAGAGCGGGCAAGGTAAACCAAGGTAAAGTAGGAAACAAAACGACGGACAACCCAGGCAGAGACGAGGAATATTCAAGACACAGGACATTTGGGAAGCTGAACCACACCGGGGACTATGACGGCAGAAAATATCCATGGGACACGAGGAAAACGGACTGACAAAGAACACCTAGAAAGACAGTAATTTATAGTGACATGACTTGTTATACACGAAACAGCTGAAGAGGGCAAGTACAAACACAAGGGAACACAGGCGGAAGAATCAGGGCAGACAATTACAAAGACAGGAAAAAACACAAAATACAGGAAGCATAACACAAGACAAGTCACAAATAGAAAATACATTCTGAAATAAAACATGTAACACAAACAAGACATGTCGAGAGAAACCATAAGAAAACAGTCTTTGAAACATCGTTGACCACCAGCCTACTAAACAATTTTTCAAAAAATGTACTCTTTGCTGACGACTCTGCTTTATTTATTCCACACAAGGACTTGGACATTCCGGAGAGCAAGTGAAATTATGTTTTAAAAAGTAACATTAGTAACTTGGTTAATAAAAACGTTACAGATCTCTGAGTGGACAGATTATGCGACAAAACGATGTCATTGTCTTTTTCCAATGTAAACCAGAGCATCATATATCTGAATAGAAGGCCCCATATTTAGTAAAGGACACCATGAAAAAGATAGCCTCAGTTTTAATACAGCTACGCTTCGATTAGCCTTTATTGGTTCACTAGTACTATATTTAAATAGTCAAATAAATCAAATCAGACAGATCAGAGGTATGTTCTAATTCTGGGAAATGTGCTTTCATCTTAACAGCTTTTTATGTGGGGTTAAATAAATCAAATGTGGTGTGCCACAGGGAAGTGTCCTAGGTCCTCTGCTCTTTCTGGTATACATCGTCATAAAATATGTTTTCAAAAACATTTGACTCTATGCTGACGACTCTGCTTTATTTCTTCATCCCAAGGACTTAGACATAGCAGAGAGCCAGAGAAATCATGTTTTAAAGGGTAACATTAGTAACTTCCTGTTTGAAAATAAAAAATGTTGGTTAATAAAAGGTTACAGATCTCTGAGTGGACAGATTATGCGACAAGACTTAAAATAATAATCAAATAATCAAATTAACCGAATCAGACAGATCAGAGGTCTGTTTTAATATAGGGAAAGGTACTTTTACATTGGGTCCATCTCAAATCAGTTAAAATATTATATCTGGACACAACTGGTATTTAGTGGCAGGCTTTTTTTCTTGTTTTCCTCCCTCTTTGTCAATGTTTATCATTAGGTTTTTCATATGTCAGTTTGTAAGGGCCACTTTAATTTTATTCAAATAACAGATTTGAATGTGTGTTTTCTTTGCAGGGAAAGAGAGAGCGAAGAAGCAGGAGTGGGGTTTCAATATAATGCATACGTACATTTGGAACATATACATTGCGTACATTTAAAAACTTGCACAGTTGATGCTTTATTTCAAACTCAATGGTTTTTCTTAAAGATACTTTGGATATATATATATAGTAGCAGTAGGAGCATGACAGGATTCAGTTAATGTTTTCTTATTTTTTATCTTTTAATTTCCTCTTGCAGACATGGCACTAAATTCTTCCTCTTTCAATGACTCCCCTTTTTATCCAAACCCCCTTTGGGACATGGAGTGCTTTTTCATCACCATCACCCTCCTCATCCTCCCTATCTGCATCTTCGCGCTCTACCTGGGTTTCCAACGATGTCGTCAGCAGAGCTCCACATCATCAACGACCAGTCACTTGGACGTCTTCACTTTCCACATGGTCGTGATGGAGCTGGTGGATTACATAGGGTCCACGCTCCGCATATATGGTATCTATACGGTAAATGAGAAAGTATTCGTTGGGGGGTTCTATCTTTATTCTTTAGCATGGTATGGAAGAATTCTCATTCACGTCCTGACCTGTGTGGAGCGTTATCTGGCTGTCGTGCACCCCGTCACCTACCTGAACCTGAAAGGACAGAGAGGGGTCAGAATCAGAAATATCTGCATTGGGTGTGTTTGGCTGTTTTGCTTCGCAGCAATAACTCTGATGTCCATAAAGAAAGAAATATTATTCCTTGATTTAGGCTTGATGATATTCTCATTGATGGGCGTTGCCTTTTGCAGCCTTTCTGTTCTCCGCGAGCTGATTCGTCCAGGGCCGGGAGAACAGGGGGGACAGGAAAATAGTTGACCAATCATAGCGCAGGGCTTTCTACACCATAATGGCAATACTGGGAGTGCTGTTGTTAATGTTGTCTGGGAATATGACTTGGGTTGCTCTCTATGTTTCTAGGCAAAGTAAATGTGAGTTGACCACATCTGAAGCCTGGTTAAATATCCCCAGCAGTCTTGTGTTACCTCTGCTGTTTCTGCACAGAGCCGGGAAGCTATAGCCTGTTGTAAAAAAACACCAAATAAGGATAAGGATTGCATTAGATCTGCATAAGAAACACATTTGGTTTGGTCTCCACCTGTTCCAGAGAAAATACATCTGTTGTTTTGATTACATCCTTCCGTTAAAACAAGAGTGTCAGTTTGTAAGGGCCACTTTGATTTTATTCAAATAACAGATTTGAATGTGTGTTTTCTTTGCAGAGAAAGAGAGAGAGAAGAAGCAGGAACATATACATTGTGTACATTTAAAACTTGCACAGTTGATGCTTTATTTCAAACTCAATGGTTTTTCTTAAAGATACTTTGGATATCTATATAGTAGCAGTAGGAGCATGACAGGATTCAGTTAATGTTTTCTTATTTTTTATCTTTTATTTTCCTCTTGCAGACATGGCACTAAATTCTTCCTCTTTCAATGACTCCCCTTTTTATCCAAACCTCCTTTGGGACATGGAGTGCCTTTTCATGAGACCAGGCTCTTTAATCTTCACCTCATTCTACATCGCCAGCACCAGTGGCGGCTGGTGGAAAATATTTTAGGTGGGGATGTGGAAATGGTGACCAAACAATACAAGGGGGTCCGGTGGGATGCTCCCCGGAATTTTTTTTGAGAAAAGACCCCTTCAATTATGACTTCTGGTGATGTTAGAGGTGGGGGGAGGACAAATTGAGGCCTAAAAATATGAGAAGACTGATCAATACCTCCATAACCTTCAGTGTGGTTAGCTATGAATCTTCCAAAACTTCCAAACACCTTGTCCTGGACATAGTTTCTACAGTATAAATTGTGCAACAGTACAGTAGGCCCACACAAACTGCAGAACACCGGGGCTTTGGGAACACTCAAAATTACTTAAAATGATTTAATTCCCATTTAACCTGTTAAGGGGCTTTTTTCCCCCGTTTCTTTTCTCACGAAACTGTGTCTCGGGCTTCTTAAAATGTAATAAACTATTCATGTGTCCTACTCATTTAACGGGAAGAAACTCAGGTAACTGATGATATGAACCATGTTTACCGAAACAAAACACAAGTCTCACAAGAAGCGTCTAAATGAGCCGTGAGCGAAAAAATGCTAACGCACTCTAGGTATAAATCAATCGATATGCACAAACAAGCTTAGCTAACAAGCTGAGATTCCACAGATTCTAGAAATATAAGTATCATCACTGAACGATCAGAACTCGCGACAGGGGAAGCAAATACAGACATCATTGTTGTCAGTGCCACTTTGATTTTATTCAAATATCAGTTTTGTATTTTATTGGGAGAGAGAAAGAGGCAGGAAGAGGAGTGGTATTTTAATATAATACAGAGGGTGATTTGGATCAGACGCTCAGATACGGGAATCAGTAGATGCTAGAAGATCAGAATCTAGTCCTCATGAAGGTTGGTCATTTTGTTTTTCTTACCACTTTTATTATCATTTTCTAATTTAACATTACTATGGATGATTACTTGCACGGATGATGTTTTATTTTTTCAAACTCAGTGGCTTTCCTAAAATATGCTCCGGCTATCGGTATAGCAGGAAGAGCATCACAGGATTACATTAATGTTTTCTTGATTGACTTTTTCTCTTGCAGACATGGCACTCGATTCTCCATCTTCCAATGACTCATTTCTTCATCAAATCCTCCCAAAGGAAATGGAGTGCCTCATCAGCAGACCAGGCTCCTTAATCTTCCTCTCATTCTACATCACCATCACCCTCCTCATCCTCCCTATCTGCATCTTCGTCCTCTACCTGGGTCTCCACGATGGCGTCAGCGGAGCTCCACGTCATCAACGACCAGTCACTCGGACATCTTCACTTTCCACATGGTGCTGATTGAGCTGGTGGATTACTCAGGGTTCACGCTCTACCTGTATGGTCTCTATACAGTTCATGTCATTATATACCGTGTTGGTTATTTTGTTGTGTACTTTACCTGGTATGGAAGGAATACATTTCACGTCCTGACCTGTGTGGAGCGTTACCTGGCTGTCGTGCATCCCGTCACCTACATGAACCTGAAAGGAGAGAGAGGGGTCAGAATCAGAAATATCTGCATTGGTGTGTTTGGCTGATTTTCATTGCAGTGACACCTCTGAACATAGAGACCTTTGTTTTACTTCGATCTCAGCCTCACGATTATCGCCTTGGGCATTGTCTTCTTCTGCAGCATGTCTGTTCTCTGCGTTCTGATTCGTCCAGGGCCAGGGGAGCAGGGTGGAGACAGGAAAATAGTTGACCAATCAAAGCGCAGGGCTTTCTTCACCATAATGGCCATACTTGCCGTTATGTTGGTGAATTTTGTGCGAATCTGATGTGGTTTGTTTCTGCTGTGTCAGGGGAAACTATTTGTGAGATGGCGGTGGCTGATAACTGGCTCTCTCTCCCCGGCAGTCTGGTTTTACCTCTGCTGTTTCTGCACAGGGCTGGTACATTAACCTGTTGTAAGAAAATCACCAAATGAGGATGAGGATTCAATCAGCTTTGCACGAAACCATTTGGAAACATGTTGGCTTAGTCTTCAACCGTTCCAGAGACAAACATCTCGTCTGTATTTCTGTTACAACGACTGGGGAGAATTATTGTTTATTCATTTATTATATAGCTTGATTTAACTTAGGTATACGAGTGAACAATGTGTGAAAACATCCTGAAATAATCCAAGGATCTGGAAACTGAGTTTCCTGTAAAAGATTAACTGTGGTTTGAATAGTTTTAGGAGTAAAAAGAAAGCCATAATAAAGGACATTGATCGTGTTTTGAGTTACATTGTGTGGATATGCACCGTATATATAGCATATTATATCTTTGTCAGTAAGTTGAAGCTATCCAAATGATGTACATACACATATATTAGACTGTATAAGATATAGAAATATGCAAAACAGTTAATGACTCTGATTTGTTTACGCAGCAGGCTCTGTCTTCGCTTCATTGAATGCTGTCAGCTCTCCATCTAATGGATCAATACAATAAAATGTACTTGCAATTTCTTTGTTTGTTATTTTTTTTTAACTAGACAATATTTTGGACCCTATTAAGAAGAAACAACAAAGATATTGTATTTAGAAACAGAGTGTTATGGTGCAAAAGATGATCGGAACATATTTATAGCAATATGTTCCTCCATGCAGACGACGCAGCTTTATTCCTTTCTAACCAAGGACGATACTTTGTAGAGAATGAGTTGAAATGATTCATTTAAAATCATTAAATCTGATAGTAATCTATTTTATTTGGTTCCAAATAGGGGTAAGGATGTCCTAGGACCTCAGTTTTATAGTGGAACATTTTTAATTGTTAAAAACGTTTTAAAGAGTATGGGTCAAAGATCTTTACCAAGATGAACCAGAACATCTCATTTCTGGCTCATGAGGTCCAATGTTTGGATAAGGAAAGCATGAAGAGGTTCAGTTTTAACCTCTTAACCTGTTAAGCACCAAGCCTGTTTTTCATGTTTCAGGCTCGAAAATGACATTCCCAAAACAAATGACTACAACTTAACTTCTAAAAGGGTTATATGAATAATTTCTTTTATCAAAGCAAGGTTACATCCGTGAGTTGGATGTAGAAGTGTCAGAATCAATATAAATGTTTTTTATTTTAAAGAAAATTCAGATTTTACATTGTAAAAAACTGTAAATTATAGTGTCCGTCCAAATATTATTTTTTACAGATAGTGAAAACTACCCTTGGATGATGGGTTAGTAGACTAACAGCTTTAGGATTCCAAAGTACAACATATAATAAGTACCCTGTATCAAGATTGATGCAAAACAAGTGACATTTGATCTTTTTAGAGAGGTTTAGCCAAAACCACCCCACCTCTGAGGTGATTTGGGTGAAATTGTTTTTTTTCTCCATATCTCTGGCCCCCTTGGTCGATTTGGATGGTTGACACCTCTTTCTGACCGTTAGAGCCAATATAATCAAAGGGGGAGGCCCCCACACACACACGTTGTGTAGAGAAAAGGTGGGGGCTGCGCGCATGTAAATGTGCAGCAGAGTGAAGCGATCTCTAGCTCTGGCATTTGGAAACGAAAAAGCAGTTTTATTGCTTATGGATTATCAGAAATAGTTTCAAAGAGGGCACAGATACATTGGATGAACCTATGGATTAACTGCAGCATCGTTTTTTATCGTTTTAATGCCATTGAAGACCAGTTTTGACCAAGGTAAGCCATGTTGGCGTTTCTAGCTACCTAGCTCCACATGTTATGATGTACGCTTTCGTTTATAGCGTCGCAAATGTTTATCACTGAGTGTTGAGGTTTTTACACAGATTCTGTGTCTCCAGGAGACCAAAAACGAGTGGTTGGCTGTGCATCTAGGATAAGTAATAAGGGAGTTATTGTGAGTTTAAGTGCCGTTTTAGGTTACATTTTTCGCTCGTGGCTAATTCAGAGGCTGAGTGTTAGCATTGTGTTTTTTTTTTAATTTAAAAAAAAAAAAGATCAGTTAGCTGAGTTTCTTCCCATTACATGGATATAAAACATTCATAGTTTATTAAATATTAAGATTCTTAGACGTTGTTTCCTGCAAATTACTCGTTTATCCGCCCGGTACCGGGGGGGCCGTGCGTAACAGGTTAAGCACGGCGGTCCTTCCATTGGACCCCTCCCACTGTTTTTTTTTCGAGATAATGTCTCAGGGCTTCTTAACATTTATGACACTATTAATGTGTAGCACCAGATTAACGGGAAGAATCTCAGCTAACTGAAGATATGAACCATTTTTACCAAAACAAAACACAAGTCTCATAAGAAGCGTCTAAATGACCCCTGAGCGAAAATATTCTAACACACTGCGGCACACAATTCAAGATAAAGATACCCTTATTACTTATCGTAGCTGCACATACAATATAGCCGATTAAAGCTGAGACTCCACGGATTATTTAGGTATAGTATCATCACTGAGCGATCCGAACTTGCGACAGGGGAAGCAAACACAGACATCACAACACGTACCTTTACGGAGCATTTACGGCAGATCGTCTCACCGTAGCTGTCAATTAGGTCAAAAGACGTGTTCAATTGCATTAAAACGAAAAACAAAAATGCTACAACTGTTGATCCATAGGTTGATAATGTACCTGTGCCTTTGAAAAAATTATTTATAATCCATAATTCCATTTTTTATGTAAAGACCGGAGCGGAAAAGTTAGCTGCTAATGGTAGCCACCAGAGTGTATGCAGCTTCCGGTTTTGGTAACGCGTCACTCTCACTCCTTATTTGTTAACGTTTTGGTGTGTATATAACTTTCCCTCTATTCCATTGGCTCTAGCGGTTATAAAGAGATTTCATTCATCAAAATCGAGAAAGGGGGGCCAGAGATAGAGATAGATATACAACTAGTATATGATAAGTCTAATTAATCAAATCAAATCAAATCAAACACGAGGGTCTGTTCCATTAATAGAATAAATACTTTTAAAGTCTGCAGGGTTTTTCTTTTCTGTCGTTTTTTTTAAATAGGTTATTCATTAGTGCCACTTTGACTTTATGCAAATATCAGATTTGAATTTGTATTTTATTTGGAGAGAGAGAGGGAGAGGAAGGAGGATGTGTCAGGTTTTAATATATTACTGACGTTTATTTGGAGCATGTGCTCAGAAACGGGAATTCACAGAGAGAAGAAGATCAGAAACTATAACTGATAAAGGTTGGTTGTCTTGTTCTTCTCTACACTTTTATTAAATTCTTGTTGAATCCACATTTTTGTGGATGACTTACTGTAACTGGACTGGCAACGTTTCTATGACTCTTGCACAGGTGAAACTTCCTTATGAAAATCTCTTTGGATATCGATGTTGCAGAAGGAAATACAACGCGGGAGTCCATTTATATGTTTTGTCCTTTGATTGTCTTTTTCTCTTTCAGATATGGCCGTAAATGACTCAAATAACTTCACTGCACATTCTTATCCACCTTGGGACAACTGCTTCTTCAACAGACCAGGCTCCTTAATCTTTACCTCAGCCTACATCACCAAAATCCTCGTCCTCCTCCCTATCTGCATCTTCGTCCTCTACCTGGGTCTCCAACGATGTCGTCAGCGGAGCTCCACGTCTGCAGCAGCGTCAACGAACAGTCACTCGGACATCTTCACTTTCCACATGGTCGTGTTTGAGCTATGGCACTTCCTAGGGCGCACCCTTTGCATCTATGCAATCTATTCGGTGAATCACAAAATATTTGGTGGGGTCCTATATTTGTTATCACCAGGTATGGAAGAATTCCTGTCACGTCCTCACCTGTGTGGAGCGTTACCTGGCTGTCGTGCATCCCGTCACCTACCTGAACCTGAAAGGACAGAGAGGGGTCAGAATCAGAAACATCTGCATTGGGTGTGTTTGGCTGCTTTGCATTGCAGCAATAATTCCGGTGTCCTTAAGAAAATATGTGTTATTCTTTAATTTAAGCCTGATGATATTCTCATTGATGGTCGTTGCCTTCTGCAGCCTTGCTGTTCTCCGCGAGCTGATTCGTCCAGGGCCGGGAGAACAGGGAGGGGACAGGAAAAGAGTTGACCAATCAAAGCGCAGGGCCTTTTACACCATAGTGGCTATACTGGGAGTGCTGTTGATCAGGTTTTGTGGGAATATGGTTTGGTTTGCTCTTTCTGTCAAAAAGGAAATGAAATGTGAGGAATTACATCTGAAGACTGGGTTTCTCTCCCCTGCAGTCTGGTGTTACCTCTGCTTTTCCTGCACAGAGCAGGAAAATGTGCCTTTTGTAAGAAAAACACCAAATGAGGATTAGGATTTTATTACAGTTGCATGAAATCCCTTCAGAAATACGTCTTGTTTTGTTCTCCACCTGTTCAAAAGAAACAATCTGGCTGTGTTCCTTATATCCTACTGGTTGCTAAACACGCAAGCACCTGTCCAAACCCCTGCCGTGCAGAATCTGTTTGGGCAACAAAACTCATTAGGTTCGGGATTAAAAACATGGTTTGGGTCAAAATAAGCAAGTTTTAAATAGTTAGGGTTAGATATAGGCGATACGACCAGAAAAAAAAGGTGTGATCCTCATATAACTCTCAGAGGGTGAGGCTAGAGTGGTGACATTTTGCATGTGTGATGGTGTCCTCCTTCCTCTCATGTGTGCCCAATTTGGTGCCTCTAGCCTCTTCCTTTGATGTACCTGTCATTGACGGCCATTGTAGAAAAAACGGTAAGACCCTCATATAGCTGCCAATAGGTAAGAGGTACAATCACCAAATTTGGTGTGCATGATTGTCTGCTCCCCTTGCTGATGTGCAGCAAGTTTAGTGTTTGTAGTTGCTTCCTTTGATGTAGCTGTCATTGCGCCTCAATTGTAAAATGTTGTGAAAATCTGTGTCCAGGTGTGAGGGGGGTTAAGTTTAGTGGTCGGGTTAAGGATAGCGATGAATATAATAGAGGAAACCTTGCCAATCAAACTCATTTGAATATTCTTCTGCTATTGGACCTCTGAGCCTAAGGTGGTATACTGGCAGTTGATGGTTTACTGTTTTCATATTGTGTTTGGCTTTTTTCTACCTTATTTCTTCACCGCCGTCTCGCAGTGAATTAGTCCACGTCAAATTAATTCCATTGCCATGTGTATGCTGAAAAATGAAGGGCCATCTAGAGAGAATTCTGCTATTTTGCATTGCTAGATTGAGCCTCAGGGGGTATTTGTGAGGGGGGGTGAGGTGGTTAGGTTCATGCATAAGCAGTTTGGAGATGGTTAGGGTTAGTGGTTTTACAAGTCGCATTATGTACAAATGCCAAGTATATAAGGCATATTCATACATATGTCAGTACATTTTTATATCCAATTCAAGTTTATGTTTGTTTTTAAATGCCATTTTCTTAATGTCTTTCATTTTTGTAAAGCACTTTGAATTACCTTGTGTTGAAAGGTGCTATATAAGTGAACTTGCCTTGCCTTTATATATTAGACTATATAAGTTATAGTGAGTGATGTTGTACTGTATGGTGATTGCACCGTACTTGTTTGATTCATGTGTTCACAAAGTTGATGCCACCTGTGAAGAGGTTCAACTTAGAGCACACAAGCTGTGTATACAGGGAAAAACACATTAATAACTGGCTGAAAATAAATTGTATGACCACCTTGGGTAAATGTATCGGATTGTATATGCTTAAAAAAATATGGTGAATAAAGATCTGTTTTCCACAGTATTATGATGGGAACACTCAGATTATTGCCAAGACATATTAAAGGCTCTGCTTTAGTTCATCGGACAATGTTTTTACCAAGGTAAAACCAGAACAATCCAGATTCTTTGTTGATAGGGAAACCATGACAAAGTTAGCCTCAGTATATTATAGTTGACACAAATGGTATGGAGTGGCATGTGTGCATCATGCAACACCCTGCAACATGTCTATCTTAAATAACAAATGCATTCATGTATATTATATATTGATGTGTTTTTATTTGGAGTGTCACTGTAATTGTTGATTTATCAGGCCATCAGGCAGCATGTCAATGTGACTTTGATTTTATTCAAATATCAGTTTTGAATTTGGATTGGTTTTATAGAGAGAGGAAGATGGATGTGTTTTTTAAATATAATACAGACAAATATTTGGTTCATATACTCAGATACGGGAAGCCACAGAGGGAAGAAGATCAGAAAGTGACACGATAAGGGTTTTTCTTACTATTTTTATAGTTTTATTGAGTGCACATTATTTTGGACACTTGCACAGTTGATTCTTTATTTTAAAATCAGTGGTTTGACTTAAAGAACCTCTCTGGATATTGGTATAGTAGAAGGAAGAAACTCATGGGAGTAAATGAAATAAATGTGTCATTTGAATGGGCTTTTCTCTTCCAGACATGGCAGTCAAAGACTCCTTTCTACACACGTTCCTCTACGTGGACATTGATTGCTTCTTCAAAAGACCAGGCACCTTTATCTTTACCTTAAACTACGTCACCAACCCCCTCCTTATCCTCCTCTCTCTATTTCCGTCCACTACCTAGGTCTCCAACGAGGGCGTCAGCAGAGCTTTTTTTTTAATCATTTCTGTCCCGGGGAAAGATGCTCAATTCAAGAATAAATAAAAGTAAAAATATTTAACATTTTTAAATATTTACTAATAATGAATTAAGTTTAATACAAAACTAATTATTGAATAAAATATTTATAAATTGAATATATATAAATAATATTAAAATATGTATTAAATGAAGAGTAAATAATAATGAGGTGTTTATTGTTATAATTCAATCTGAATATTGTACCAATGCCTTTAATTTTTAGGACCTTACAAACTTAAAAAAAGACAACATATTGAAATCACATGGAATTCATTATTGAAATATAAATAATTTCTATATTATAAATTATATTTGTGATGTATTTTATGAAACAAAAATAAAAGCAGTATTAAAACCCCTGTTTTAGCCCATTTAGAGAATATGTGTGAAAAACTCAAGATATTTGAAGATGATAAACACCAGAACTGAAACTTTAAAATACATTGAGATATGAATTAAACATATTATATCGTTTTAGAGAACACTAACCTCATCATCAGTGTTTGAGTCTCTGGTCCTTCTGTCTCAGCGTCTCCTCAGAAACACTGGTGTCTTGTCTTTATATACTGTAACACTTGTATGTGTATGTATGTGTGTGTGTGACAAGACGGCACTTAATAACGTCTTGAATTAAAAATCGTATGGCTCTTTTTAATCCTCTTTATACGTATTTATCTTGCTTTCCTTTTGTATTTTGTATTAATGCACTTATGTCTCATCTTTAAAAGTGTAACATAAAACAAATTAAGCTCTCCTCGCTCTGTTGGAGTGTCTTTAAACAAACACTGTCCTGGAGATGATCCTGAATTTGCCTTCGAAACGCTGACAGAAATAATAGTTTTTCCAACATGCAAAAATCACGCAGTCAGCAGAAATGTACACACTTCGCTGTTCTTTCCTTAATTTTTCCATTAAAGTGGATTCAAATGAGTTGAAACTTAAAACGTGAACTCATTCAAATGATTAAGACCCAACACGTCTCTGTGTGCTTTGTGTTATTTTAATACCTGAACAACTTGCAAATCACACTTAGTCCCAACCGGACGGTGAAGAGTTCACTTAACCATCATGGTTAAGATGGACTCATCTTTTGCTCATTCAACTTCAACTACAAAAAGGAAAATGGACTGCAACTCCCAGCATGCATCTTAAAAAATAAATAAAATAGTGTTCATCTATTTCTTAACTTTTGTTTACATGCAGTAAGAAAACACGACTTTTTGGATTTGTTCAGGCACTATATTAGTTACTTTGAGGAGTTAACTTTAACTCCAGTAAACAAAGTAGTGTGTGCAATAACATCCCGTAATCTGTATAATTCTGATCATCTATACATTTATTTCAGAGTTCCAGTTATTACAGCCAGTGGAAAGCCCTCCTCTTTGATTGGTCCATCCTGTCTCTGTCCCCGCCCCCTTCCTGGCCCTGGACCAATCAGAGTGTAGAGAACTAGAGAGGCTGCAGAAAGAAGTGCTGAGGCTCCGCCCACCTTTCTCAGGTACCTGACTGGACCAATGACAGCCAGGTAGCGCTCCTCTCAGGTGAGATGTGGAACAACACCTGTCCGGCTGTGAGTTGAAAATGTAAAGGTTTCATCATATTTTTACTTCACTACTTTTATTTAACAGCTTCGTACTTTCCAAATTCTGATTTTGGCATGAAAACATGAAGTAAAATATGATGTTTTTGCTTAATTTTGTAGATTTTATTCACAATTTTTAACATTTCTAATGCAGAAGTTTAACTGATATTAAAACCATTTAAACGCAATGTCTACATGAAGCCCCTCCTCCTGGTAGCATAGGATAGCTGGATATGATTCATGCTGTAAGACCGCATTTTCAACATAATCAAATCATATTTTATCAAAAGAAACACTACAAAAGTGTTTCACAAGCAGATAAAATAAAAATACAACGGCAACACCTGCACACCCCGTAATAAATCTAACAAATTAAAAGTTTGACGTATTTCATTTATGGTATGAATGCATATTTTTAAGTTTAAAGAAGATATTTTACATCAAAATGCTCCTTCCTTTTGTCTTAAATGTGATGTGGCACCATGCATTTGCAACATAAGTATTAAAATAAGTCCAGCAGACACTGTCACCAAGATAAAACCCCAGTAATATGATCGAATGTCTCTAAAAAAGCAAGAAATCAGGTACCCAACATGTTCAGATGGATGAATGAAACTCACTTTATCCAGGAGGGTTGTCTGGTCTTCCTTCCTCTTCTTTACAAAACCACTTATCCATAAAATCAACTCCAAATAAATCAACAAGTCCTCCAACTTATACGACCAAATGGGTCGATTGTTCAAGCCCTTATTACGACCAAATATGTCGTTTGTTCAAACGCTTAATACGACCTATAATCACGTTTTAAAGTTTTCGACCTCTAGTGCTCCCGTTGAATGCAAACGTTACAGAGGGTCGTTTATTCACAAATAACCCTCTCTGTAAAATCCTACATTTTAGGATAGTTTGGCCATTAAAATGCTTTTTGATTAGATTTCTAGCGAGAAGTGTATATTGTACTTTTAGAATCCACGTCCAGTCGATATGTAGGATCTATAGTTTGATAGATATTACGAAGATGATTTGAGGTATGCGGCAGCTTCCATGTAAAGTTACGGGTTGAAAACAGTATTTCCGGTCTCTACGTTTTCATAATAAATGATCAAATGATTTAACAGTGATATCAGTACTCATCCACTAAAAAACATCAGTTTATCCTTGTTAATTATACGACATTAATTGGTTTAAATTGTGTACAATGCTTTTGGGTTTTTCCCATAGGTTTTTCTCTTTCGATTCTGAGAGACACATTTATTTTTTCAGAGGTTTTGAAAACATCGAACTACACTCATAATCCTGGATGTTTTAGCTGCAATGCACGTTGGGATATGGTGTTTATGTGATATGAAATCGGAAAAGATTTAAAAAAAAAAAATAATAATTCTGAAACCCTAAACCCTAACCCTACTCCTAACCCTAACCCTAACCTAACCCTAACCCTAACGCTAACGCTAACCCTAACCCTAACGCTAACCCTAACCCATTGTAATACACGGTTCGGCTGCATTAAATATTACACATCTGCCGTAGTTCTTTATGTATAGAGCCCTGATGAGAAGACTTCTGGACAAACTGGAAGAAATACCGCCAAAACTGAATATGTGATCATAAATATATCAGCAATTAAACAACATCTTACATTTATTTTCACACAATACGTCTCCTTGCAGTATCAATACTAATTCGGCTGACTTTTATATTTGATCCAATTGGTAGATAGGTTATATTTACACCATAATGGTGCACAGCTGATAGAAAGGGACTTGTAGTTTTTAAAGATATTCATGATTTACTGAACTACCTTTCCAACTCCTCATGCAGTTGACTGTTACAGGTTATCACAAGATGAATGAAGTTACCATATTTTCATTTCCGCAAGGTGTGAGGACACATGCCGATGAAGAATGGAGAGAATACGAGTGTGTGTGTGAGAAGAAACAGTAAGAATGAACAAGGAAAGATTTTGAGCTTTACTAAAATGCCTCCCTGGCAGAAATGATCTTATTGGCTGAGTTACTCAAGGTAGCTGAGAACTGAAGCCGTGAAGAGCAATTTTTAGGATGGAGTGAATAAAGGTTAAAACACTATTTTCTGAAGCATTTGATTTTAGAAGATGGAGAGCAATATCAACAACAATGGATACTAATAAAGTACTGCTTCCCCATTAGATGTTTGTGCATTTTCTACGTCCTTTTCCTAACATGTCACAATCAAAGCACGTCAAATAAGCTGCAGGAAAAACATGTTTTCAAGAGAAACAAACTCACTAAATCGAAGTATCATACAGTCCTGAATCATACAGTCCTGAATCATACAGTCCTGAATCATACAGTCCTGAATCATACAGTCCTGAATCATACAGTCCTGAATCATATAGTCCTGAATCATACAGTCCTGAATCCATGCAAATGCTCCACACTGCAGAGATTCCCTGACTTCTGCAGGATAGTGCTGAGATATACAAATGGCCTCCAGATGGCATGAAAGACTACAAACCTCATTCAACTCCTTTGACTTTTCTCTATGCTTAACATGGTCAAAGAAAGTTTAAATGCTGCAAAAACCACCTTACAATACTGATTTTTGAAGTAATTCAATGCACGACAATGGACAATATTACACAGCTACGCAGTGCACTGAAAGTGCTTTGATTACATTGTGCATAGACTCAGGCAATTTGCTAAAACCATACAACCATACACAGATGATGGTTAATGGAATATGAAGTGCAACCCGACAGGGAGACAAAATACAATATGTCATACCTACTCTATACTTTCCAACAGAACAAACAACGCTTCATTTATCATCAGCTTGACAACATTCAAATCATGTGTGAGTAAAACTGGTGCACATTTAGTGTGTGTGTGTGTGTGTGTGTGTGTGTGTGTGGTTGTGTGTGTGTGTGTGTTTGTGTGTGTCCAAATTGTGGAAGCCCTACATACAGGTGTGTTGATATGTGATATGTGGTCACGGCCATACACTCCTTGTTTTCTGTGTTTTCCATAGGAACGCGTGACGGCAGCTGTGTTGTTCACATGTTGTTTTAGACATATTTGAATTTGAAAAGACCCTTAAAAGAGAGAGACACACACACAGAATGAGAGAGGTATATACATCCAGTGCAGTATATTTAAATCATAAACTCATACAAGGGACGCCACAGAGGAAGGAAGACAGGAAACTTATACTTAAGGTAGGTTTTCATAGTCATTTTTTTATACGATTTGATTTCACACAGAAGTCAGTTTATTCAAAATGCTTACGTCATAATGTCTTCTGCGTTTCTAGCGGAGGTTTGGGCTTGAGAATTCAAATATTTGGGCAAAAATATGCATTATAAAGTCGGCTTGAATTTATAGAGCAATAGACATTTAACTGGTTACCATCTAGTGAAAGATTATTAGTGTTGCATTATGGGAAATGTAGGATTAAGCGATATTGAACCTCACAACAAATATACAAATTATTTTTCTTGAAGCATTTTTAACTTTGTAAATCGCTGTCTAGTCAAATATTTGACTATGTTCTGCAGATAGTCACTCACGTTGTCTGTTTGCTGCTACAGTAAGTCTAATTTGAGTAGTTTCAGTCTTTCCAAGCTCCCTTTGTCAATGGTTTTTGGATGGGTTACTGAAATAAGGTCTGTGGTTAACACAAGCTGGAGAGATTTTTATTCTACTACATAAAATACGTCAGTAAATACCCTACTGTTGAATTTTAAATAAGCGGTTGCTCACAAGTGTCTAAATGAGACGACTAAACGTCATCACGCCCAACATTAGCTGCTTTTAGTCATGTGACCGTGCTGTAGTTCCTTTATATTTCTTTACATTGGCTTTTATTTCTGTTTGAAATGTGTGTGATGTGTCCTGTTATTATGTTTGTTCCTTTCAGGACACCACGTGGTCTGTGTTTTGTTTTTATGTTAACCTTAAATGTATGCCTCATGTGGTTATTGTATTCATGTTTCTGTGGTCTTAATTTTACTTTTGACTTGTGAAGCACTTTTTGAAATCTATTTCTGTGAAAGGTGCTATAATAAATAAACGTATTATTATTATTATTATTATTATTATTATAGCCTAATGTTAGCTTTTAACTTCTAAGAGATTGCCTTAACACTTCAAAAATCACAAAAGTGTAGTTAAAGGTGGGGTAGGTAATTCACTTCAGAAACACTTTTTGTTATATTACATGGAATGCTCTTAACATCCCGATAGCAATGAATACATGAAATGCTTTGCCAATAAATACATAAAAACTAATCTCGTGCCCTCATTGGTCATGTGCGCGTTCGTGTGTGTTAGAGGAGGGGCTCTGTAAGGAAGTCTGAAGGAAGGGGCAGATTTTTTTCGGCTGCGTTCTTTCAAATTCTAGCACACTCGAGCTGGTTTCTCCATTCTTACCTACCCTACCTTTAAGATGTGGAGATTATTTTGCAAACAACGATTGTTCGCCACAGAGAATATTTTCTGCAATATCCCAAAAGCCAATTCCCATGTTTTCCCTTTTCGTTGAGGGAACCAGGGTGAAGCTAACTAGGCCTACAAATAAATGGAAATAAATACTTGAATATATCTCTTTTTCTCCTCCAGATATGGAAGGTAACTCTTCCTCCACCAATGAGTCCCTTCCTCAGCCTTACTTTACATTTGGCATCGAGTGCTACATCGTCATGCCAGGCTTCTTTCATTCATCTCATATGGCATTACCTTCATCCTCCTCCCTCCTCTCTGCATCTTCGTCCTCTACCTGGGTCTCCAACGATGGCGTCAGCAGACCTCCACGTCTTCAGCAGCGTCAACGAACAGTCCCTCGGACATCTTCACTTTCCACATGGTCGTCATGGAGCTACTTGGTTTCTTGGGGTTCAATCTCTCAGTCTATGCTGTCTATGTGGAGAATTACAAAATGTTATCTGTCGGGTTCGTTATTTGGTGTTTTGCCTGGTATGTACAGAATAGTTTTCACATCCTGACCTGTGTGGAGCGTTATCTGGCTGTCGTGCATCCCGTCACCTACCTGAATCTGAAAGGACAGAGAGGGGTCAGAATCAGAAACATCTGCATTGGGTGTGTTTGGCTGCTTAGCTTTGCAATGTCATATCTACCTGATTACCTCACATTTGTCTTTGATCTCGGGCTGATGATTTCTCCTTGATCGTTTTCCTTCTTCAGCCTTGCTGTTCTCTGCGTTCTGATTCGTCCAGGGCCAGGGGAGCAGGGCGGGGACAGGACAATAGTTGACCAATCAAAGCGCAGGGCTTTCTTCACCATAGTGGCCATACTGGGAGTGTTGTTGGTCAGGTGTTTTGTTAATCTTGTTAGGACTGTATTTTATTTGTTAGACCAACCTGAGGATTGTGTTTTGATGGCGGCTGAAGTCTGGTTCACTCTCCCCAGCAGTCTGGTGTTACCTCTGCTGTTTCTTCACAGAGCAGGGAAATTAGCCTGTTGTAAGAACAACAACAAATAAGAATATGAATTCACTTAGAGTTGCATGAAATCCCTTTTTTTGGTTTGGTCTTCGCCAGTTCCAGAGACTTCATAAGGGTTGGCGTTGGGGAGTTAGGGTTAGGTTCAAAAAGACTCACCACACAAGAAAATACAGTGGTTTACTTTAAAATAACTACCTGATTATATGACATTTAGTTAACGTTTTTGGTTAGAATAACTAGGGAAATGGCGTTATTATTGTATGGATGTTATGCAACAAACAAGTTAATGTTGGCTTGTGGTTTCACGGTCCCATACTGACTTTTTTGCTTTGTATACTTCATGTGCACATTCAGGTGGGCTATATAATGTTGCATTGTTTATATATGAATTATAGTGCATTATTTTCCGTAGTGTTTGTTTTAACATTATATAAAAAACATCATGAATTAATTTAAGTTGCTGTATTGTGAGTTTTCTGTAAAAAATGAAAAGGGGTTTGAATGGTTTGAGGAGCAAAAAGAGTGCTATACAAATATAGCATGTTATTATGTTACATTATGCACAATATATAACGCATATTAATACCTTTTTCAATATAATTAAACCATTCAAATGATTTTTAGCAAATATATTAGACTGTTTATGGTGTACAAGTGCAGTAGATTATTTTGTATTACAGGGTTATTGCAGAGGAATAGGAATAAATCCCACCGTGATTAGATTTATATGTTTTTGACAGTGATTCTTAGGTGAAGAGGTTCAACCTAGAGCACACATACTGTGTATACAGGAAACAAAGGGCTGTTTGAAAAAGATGTCATTAAAATACCACAACCATGCAAAACAGTTCATGACTCTATTTGATTTGTTTACGCAGCAGGCTATGTGTTTACATCATTTGACTTCTGTCAACTGTCCATCTGATGAATAAACCACACTTGCATAAAGAGGTGGTTGGCTATTGTAGAAGAGACTGAGTGATATGGTGCAAAAAACTGTCAGAAAGGGTACGGGCATTTCTCCGTGAAGAATAACTGAACACCAGGACCTAAATGCGGTACAAAACAGGGGAGGCAGGTACGAAAAACCAAAAGCAGGCTATATTAAATGAAAGCTGGTACCAAAACAAATACAACTAAAAGAGCGGGCAAGGTAAACCAAGGTAAAGTAGGAAACAAAACGACGGACAACCCAGGCAGAGACGAGGAATATTCAAGACACAGGACATTTGGGAAGCTGAACCACACCGGGGAAGACTATGACGGCAGAAAATATCCATGGGACACGAGGAAAACGGACTGACAAAGAACACCTAGAAAGACAGTAATTTATAGTGACATGACTTGTTATACACGAAACAGCTGAAGAGGGCAAGTACAAACACAAGGGAACACAGGCGGAAAGAATCAGGGCAGACAATTACAAAGACAGGAAAAAACACAAAATACAGGAAGCATAACACAAGACAAGTCACAAATAGAAAATACATTCTGAAATAAAACATGTAACACAAACAAGACATGTCGAGAGAAACCATAAGAAAAATCAGTCTTTGAAACATCGTTGACCACCAGCCTACTAAACAAATTTTTCAAAAAATGTACTCTTTGCTGACGACTCTGCTTTATTTATTCCACACAAGGACTTGGACATTCCGGAGAGCAAGTGAAATTATGTTTTAAAAAGTAACATTAGTAACTTGGTTAATAAAAACGTTACAGATCTCTGAGTGGACAGATTATGCGACAAAACGATGTCATTGTCTTTTTCCAATGTAAACCAGAGCATCATATATCTGAATAGAAGGCCCCATATTTAGTAAAGGACACCATGAAAAAGATAGCCTCAGTTTTAATACAGCTACGCTTCGATTAGCCTTTATTGGTTCACTAGTACTATATTTAAATAGTCAAATAAATCAAATCAGACAGATCAGAGGTATGTTCTAATTCTGGGAAATGTGCTTTCATCTTAACAGCTTTTTATGTGGGGTTAAATAAATCAAATGTGGTGTGCCACAGGGAAGTGTCCTAGGTCCTCTGCTCTTTCTGGTATACATCGTCAAAATATGTTTTCAAAAACATTTGACTCTATGCTGACGACTCTGCTTTATTTCTTCATCCCAAGGACTTAGACATAGCAGAGAGCCAGAGAAATCATGTTTTAAAGGGTAACATTAGTAACTTCCTGTTTGAAAATAAAAAATGTTGGTTAATAAAAAGGTTACAGATCTCTGAGTGGACAGATTATGCGACAAGACTTAAAATAATAATCAAATAATCAAATTAACCGAATCAGACAGATCAGAGGTCTGTTTTAATATAGGGAAAGGTACTTTTACATTGGGTCCATCTCAAATCAGTTAAAATATTATATCTGGACACAACTGGTATTTAGTGGCAGGCTTTTTTTCTTGTTTTCCTCCCTCTTTGTCAATGTTTATCATTAGGTTTTTCATATGTCAGTTTGTAAGGGCCACTTTAATTTTATTCAAATAACAGATTTGAATGTGTGTTTTCTTTGCAGGGAAAGAGAGAGCGAAGAAGCAGGAGTGGGGTTTCAATATAATGCATACGTACATTTGGAACATATACATTGCGTACATTTAAAAACTTGCACAGTTGATGCTTTATTTCAAACTCAATGGTTTTTCTTAAAGATACTTTGGATATATATATAGTAGCAGTAGGAGCATGACAGGATTCAGTTAATGTTTTCTTATTTTTTATCTTTTAATTTCCTCTTGCAGACATGGCACTAAATTCTTCCTCTTTCAATGACTCCCCTTTTTATCCAAACCCCCTTTGGGACATGGAGTGCTTTTTCATCACCATCACCCTCCTCATCCTCCCTATCTGCATCTTCGCGCTCTACCTGGGTTTCCAACGATGTCGTCAGCAGAGCTCACATCATCAACGACCAGTCACTTGGACGTCTTCACTTTCCACATGGTCGTGATGGAGCTGGTGGATTACATAGGGTCCACGCTCCGCATATATGGTATCTATACGGTAAATGAGAAAGTATTCGTTGGGGGGTTCTATCTTTATTCTTTAGCATGGTATGGAAGAATTCTCATTCACGTCCTGACCTGTGTGGAGCGTTATCTGGCTGTCGTGCACCCCGTCACCTACCTGAACCTGAAAGGACAGAGAGGGGTCAGAATCAGAAATATCTGCATTGGGTGTGTTTGGCTGTTTTGCTTCGCAGCAATAACTCTGATGTCCATAAAGAAAGAAATATTATTCCTTGATTTAGGCTTGATGATATTCTCATTGATGGGCGTTGCCTTTTGCAGCCTTTCTGTTCTCCGCGAGCTGATTCGTCCAGGGCCGGGAGAACAGGGAGGGGACAGGAAAATAGTTGACCAATCATAGCGCAGGGCTTTCTACACCATAATGGCAATACTGGGAGTGCTGTTGTTAATGTTGTCTGGGAATATGACTTGGGTTGCTCTCTATGTTTCTAGGCAAAGTAAATGTGAGTTGACCACATCTGAAGCCTGGTTAAATATCCCCAGCAGTCTTGTGTTACCTCTGCTGTTTCTGCACAGAGCCGGGAAGCTATAGCCTGTTGTAAAAAAAACACCAAATAAGGATAAGGATTGCATTAGATCTGCATAAGAAACACATTTGGTTTGGTCTCCACCTGTTCCAGAGAAAATACATCTGTTGTTTTGATTACATCCTTCCGTTAAAACAAGAGTGTCAGTTTGTAAGGGCCACTTTGATTTTATTCAAATAACAGATTTGAATGTGTGTTTTCTTTGCAGAGAAAGAGAGAGAGAAGAAGCAGGAACATATACATTGTGTACATTTAAAAACTTGCACAGTTGATGCTTTATTTCAAACTCAATGGTTTTTCTTAAAGATACTTTGGATATCTATATAGTAGCAGTAGGAGCATGACAGGATTCAGTTAATGTTTTCTTATTTTTTATCTTTTATTTTCCTCTTGCAGACATGGCACTAAATTCTTCCTCTTTCAATGACTCCCCTTTTTATCCAAACCTCCTTTGGGACATGGAGTGCCTTTTCATGAGACCAGGCTCTTTAATCTTCACCTCATTCTACATCGCCAGCACCAGTGGCGGCTGGTGGAAAATATTTTAGGTGGGGATGTGGAAATGGTGACCAAACAATACAAGGGGGGTCCGGTGGGATGCTCCCCGGAATTTTTTTTGAGAAAGACCCCTTCAATTATGACTTCTGGTGATGTTAGAGGTGGGGGGGAGGACAAATTGAGGCCTAAAAATATGAGAAGACTGATCAATACCTCCATAACCTTCAGTGTGGTTAGCTATGAATCTTCCAAAACTTCCAAACACCTTGTCCTGGACATAGTTTCTACAGTATAAATTGTGCAACAGTACAGTAGGCCCACACAAACTGCAGAACACCGGGGCTTTGGGAACACTCAAAATTACTTAAAATGATTTAATTCCCATTTAACCTGTTAAGGGGCTTTTTTCCCCCGTTTCTTTTCTCACGAAACTGTGTCTCGGGCTTCTTAAAATGTAATAAACTATTCATGTGTCCTACTCATTTAACGGGAAGAAACTCAGGTAACTGATGATATGAACCATGTTTACCGAAACAAACACAAGTCTCACAAGAAGCGTCTAAATGAGCCGTGAGCGAAAAAATGCTAACGCACTCTAGGTATAAATCAATCGATATGCACAAACAAGCTTAGCTAACAAGCTGAGATTCCACAGATTCTAGAAATATAAGTATCATCACTGAACGATCAGAACTCGCGACAGGGGAAGCAAATACAGACATCATTGTTGTCAGTGCCACTTTGATTTTATTCAAATATCAGTTTTGTATTTTATTGGGAGAGAGAAAGAGGCAGGAAGAGGAGTGGTATTTTAATATAATACAGAGGGTGATTTGGATCAGACGCTCAGATACGGGAATCAGTAGATGCTAGAAGATCAGAATCTAGTCCTCATGAAGGTTGGTCATTTTGTTTTTCTTACCACTTTTATTATCATTTTCTAATTTAACATTACTATGGATGATTACTTGCACGGATGATGTTTTATTTTTTCAAACTCAGTGGCTTTCCTAAAATATGCTCCGGCTATCGGTATAGCAGGAAGAGCATCACAGGATTACATTAATGTTTTCTTGATTGACTTTTTCTCTTGCAGACATGGCACTCGATTCTCCATCTTCCAATGACTCACTTCATCAAATCCTCCCAAAGGAAATGGAGTGCCTCATCAGCAGACCAGGCTCCTTAATCTTCCTCTCATTCTACATCACCATCACCCTCCTCATCCTCCCTATCTGCATCTTCGTCCTCTACCTGGGTCTCCAACGATGGCGTCAGCGGAGCTCCACGTCATCAACGACCAGTCACTCGGACATCTTCACTTTCCACATGGTGCTGATTGAGCTGGTGGATTACTCAGGGTTCACGCTCTACCTGTATGGTCTCTATACAGTTCATGTCATTATATACCGTGTTGGTTATTTTGTTGTGTACTTTACCTGGTATGGAAGGAATACATTTCACGTCCTGACCTGTGTGGAGCGTTACCTGGCTGTCGTGCATCCCGTCACCTACATGAACCTGAAAGGAGAGAGAGGGGTCAGAATCAGAAATATCTGCATTGGGTGTGTTTGGCTGATTTTCATTGCAGTGACACCTCTGAACATAGAGACACCTTTGTTTTACTTCGATCTCAGCCTCACGATTATCGCCTTGGGCATTGTCTTCTTCTGCAGCATGTCTGTTCTCTGCGTTCTGATTCGTCCAGGGCCAGGGGAGCAGGGTGGAGACAGGAAAATAGTTGACCAATCAAAGCGCAGGGCTTTCTTCACCATAATGGCCATACTTGCCGTTATGTTGGTGAATTTTGTGCGAATCTGATGTGGTTTGTTTCTGCTGTGTCAGGGGAAACTATTTGTGAGATGGCGGTGGCTGATAACTGGCTCTCTCTCCCCGGCAGTCTGGTTTTACCTCTGCTGTTTCTGCACAGGGCTGGTACATTATCCTGTTGTAAGAAAATCACCAAATGAGGATGAGGATTCAATCAGCTTTGCACGAAACCATTTGGAAACATGTTGGCTTAGTCTTCAACCGTTCCAGAGACAAACATCTCGTCTGTATTTCTGTTACAACGACTGGGGAGAATTATTGTTTATTCATTTATTATATAGCTTGATTTAACTTAGGTATACGAGTGAACAATGTGTGAAAACATCCTGAAATAATCCAAGGATCTGGAAACTGAGTTTCCTGTAAAAGAACTGTGGTTTGAATAGTTTTAGGAGTAAAAAGAAAGCCATAATAAAGGGCATTGATCGTGTTTTGAGTTACATTGTGTGGATATGCACCGTATATATAGCATATTATATCTTTGTCAGTAAGTTGAAGCTATCCAAATGATGTACATACACATATATTAGACTGTATAAGATATAGAAATATGCAAAACAGTTAATGACTCTGATTTGTTTACGCAGCAGGCTCTGTCTTCGCTTCATTGAATGCTGTCAGCTCTCCATCTAATGGATCAATACAATAAAATGTACTTGCAATTTCTTTGTTTGTTATTTTTTTTTAACTAGACAATATTTTGGACCCTATTAAGAAGAAACAACAAAGATATTGTATTTAGAAACAGAGTGTTATGGTGCAAAAGATGATCGGAACATATTTATAGCAATATGTTCCTCCATGCAGACGACGCAGCTTTATTCCTTTCTAACCAAGGACGAATACTTTGTAGAGAATGAGTTGAAATGATTCATTTAAAATCATTAAATCTGATAGTAATCTATTTTATTTGGTTCCAAATAGGGGTAAGGATGTCCTAGGACCTCAGTTTTATAGTGGAACATTTTTAATTGTTAAAAACGTTTTAAAGAGTATGGGTCAAAGATCTTTACCAAGATGAACCAGAACATCTCATTTCTGGCTCATGAGGTCCAATGTTTGGATAAGGAAAGCATGAAGAGGTTCAGTTTTAACCTCTTAACCTGTTAAGCACCAAGCCTGTTTTTCATGTTTCAGGCTCGAAAATGACATTCCCAAAACAAATGACTACAACTTAACTTCTAAAAGGGTTATATGAATAATTTCTTTTATCAAAGCAAGGTTACATCCGTGAGTTGGATGTAGAAGTGTCAGAATCAATATAAATGTTTTTTATTTTAAAGAAAATTCAGATTTTACATTGTAAAAAACTGTAAATTATAGTGTCCGTCCAAATATTATTTTTTACAGATAGTGAAAACTACCCTTGGATGATGGGTTAGTAGACTAACAGCTTTAGGATTCCAAAGTACAACATATAATAAGTACCCTGTATCAAGATTGATGCAAAACAAGTGACATTTGATCTTTTTAGAGAGGTTTAGCCAAAACCACCCCACCTCTGAGGTGATTTGGGTGAACATTGTTTTTTTTCTCCATATCTCTGGCCCCCCTTGGTCGATTTGGATGGTTGACACCTCTTTCTGACCGTTAGAGCCAATATAATCAAAGGGGAGGCCCCCACACACACACGTTGTGTAGAGAAAGGTGGGGGCTGCGCGCATGTAAATGTGCAGCAGAGTGAAGCGATCTCTAGCTCTGGCATTTGGAAACGAAAAAGCAGTTTTATTGCTTATGGATTATCAGAAATAGTTTCAAAGAGGGCACAGATACATTGGATGAACCTATGGATTAACTGCAGCATCGTTTTTTATCGTTTTAATGCCATTGAAGACCAGTTTTGACCAAGGTAAGCCATGTTGGCGTTTCTAGCTACCTAGCTCCACATGTTATGATGTACGCTTTCGTTTATAGCGTCGCAAATGTTTATCACTGAGTGTTGAGGTTTTTACACAGATTCTGTGTCTCCAGGAGACCAAAAACGAGTGGTTGGCTGTGCATCTAGGATAAGTAATAAGGAGTTATTGTGAGTTTAAGTGCCGTTTTAGGTTACATTATTTCGCTCGTGGCTAATTCAGAGGCTGAGTGTTAGCATTGTGTTTTTTTTTTTAATTTAAAAAAAAAAAAGATCAGTTAGCTGAGTTTCTTCCCATTACATGGATATAAAACATTCATAGTTTATTAAATATTAAGATTTCTTAGACGTTGTTTCCTGCAAATTACTCGTTTATCCGCCCGGTACCGGGGGGGCCGTGCGTAACAGGTTAAGCACGGCGGTCCTTCCATTGGACCCCTCCCACTGTTTTTTTTTCGAGATAATGTCTCAGGGCTCTTAACATTTATGACACTATTAATGTGTAGCACCAGATTAACGGGAAGAATCTCAGCTAACTGAAGATATGAACCATTTTTACCAAAACAAAACACAAGTCTCATAAGAAGCGTCTAAATGACCCCTGAGCGAAAATATTCTAACACACTGCGGCACACAATTCAAGATAAAGATACCCTTATTACTTATCGTAGCTGCACATACAATATAGCCGATTAAAGCTGAGACTCCACGGATTATTTAGGTATAGTATCATCACTGAGCGATCCGAACTTGCGAGGGGAAGCAAACACAGACATCACAACACGTACCTTTACGGAGCATTTACGGCAGATCGTCTCACCGTAGCTGTCAATTAGGTCAAAAGACGTGTTCAATTGCATTAAAACGAAAACAAAAATGCTACAACTGTTGATCCATAGGTTGATAATGTACCTGTGCCTTTGAAAAAATTATTTATAATCCATAATTCCATTTTTATGTAAAGACCGGAGCGGAAAAGTTAGCTGCTAATGGTAGCCACCAGAGTGTATGCAGCTTCCGGTTTTGGTAACGCGTCACTCTCACTCCTTATTTGTTAACGTTTTGGTGTGTATATAACTTTCCCTCTATTCCATTGGCTCTAGCGGTTATAAAGAGATTTCATTCATCAAAATCGAGAAAGGGGGGCCAGAGATAGAGATAGATATACAACTAGTATATGATAAGTCTAATTAATCAAATCAAATCAAATCAAACACGAGGGTCTGTTCCATTAATAGAATAAATACTTTTAAAGTCTGCAGGGTTTTTCTTTTCTGTCGTTTTTTTTAAATAGGTTATTCATTAGTGCCACTTTGACTTTATGCAAATATCAGATTTGAATTTGTATTTTATTTGGAGAGAGAGAGGGAGAGGAAGGAGGATGTGTCAGGTTTTAATATATTACTGACGTTTATTTGGAGCATGTGCTCAGAAACGGGAATTCACAGAGAGAAGAAGATCAGAAACTATAACTGATAAAGGTTGGTTGTCTTGTTCTTCTCTACACTTTTATTAAATTCTTGTTGAATCCACATTTTTGTGGATGACTTACTGTAACTGGACTGGCAACGTTTCTATGACTCTTGCACAGGTGAAACTTCCTTATGAAAATCTCTTTGGATATCGATGTTGCAGAAGGAAATACAACGCGGGAGTCCATTTATATGTTTTGTCCTTTGATTGTCTTTTTCTCTTTCAGATATGGCCGTAAATGACTCAAATAACTTCACTGCACATTCTTATCCACCTTGGGACAACTGCTTCTTCAACAGACCAGAGGCTCCTTAATCTTTACCTCAGCCTACATCACCAAAATCCTCGTCCTCCTCCCTATCTACATCTTCGTCCTCTACCTGGGTCTCCAACGATGTCGTCAGCGGAGCTCCACGTCTGCAGCAGTGTCAACGAACAGTCACTCGGACATCTTCACTTTCCACATGGTCGTGTTTGAGCTATGGCACTTCCTAGGGCGCACCCTTTGCATCTATGCAATCTATTCGGTGAATCACAAAATATTTGGTGTGGGGTCCTATATTTGTTTATTCACCAGGTATGGAAGAATTCCTGTCACGTCCTCACCTGTGTGGAGCGTTACCTGGCTGTCGTGCATCCCGTCACCTACCTGAACCTGAAAGGACAGAGAGGGGTCAGAATCAGAAACATCTGCATTGGGTGTGTTTGGCTGCTTTGCATTGCAGCAATAATTCCGGTGTCCTTAAGAAAATATGTGTTATTCTTTAATTTAAGCCTGATGATATTCTCATTGATGGTCGTTGCCTTCTGCAGCCTTGCTGTTCTCCGCGAGCTGATTCGTCCAGGGCCGGGAGAACAGGGAGGGGACAGGAAAAGAGTTGACCAATCAAAGCGCAGGGCCTTTTACACCATAGTGGCTATACTGGGAGTGCTGTTGATCAGGTTTTGTGGGAATATGGTTTGGTTTGCTCTTTCTGTCAAAAAGGAAATGAAATGTGAGGGAATTACATCTGAAGACTGGGTTTCTCTCCCCTGCAGTCTGGTGTTACCTCTGCTTTTCCTGCACAGAGCAGGAAAATGTGCCTTTTGTAAGAAAAACACCAAATGAGGATTAGGATTTTATTACAGTTGCATGAAATCCCTTCAGAAATACGTCTTGTTTTGTTCTCCACCTGTTCAAAAGAAACAATCTGGCTGTGTTCCTTATATCCTACTGGTTGCTAAACACGCAAGCACCTGTCCAAACCCCTGCCGTGCAGAATCTGTTTGGGCAACAAAACTCATTAGGTTCGGGATTAAAAACATGGTTTGGGTCAAAATAAGCAAGTTTTAAATAGTTAGGGTTAGATATAGGCGATACGACCAGAAAAAAAAGGTGTGATCCTCATATAACTCTCAGAGGGTGAGGCTAGAGTGGTGACATTTTGCATGTGTGATGGTGTCCTCCTTCCTCTCATGTGTGCCCAATTTGGTGCCTCTAGCCTCTTCCTTTGATGTACCTGTCATTGACGGCCATTGTAGAAAAAACGGTAAGACCCTCATATAGCTGCCAATAGGTAAGAGGTACAATCACCAAATTTGGTGTGCATGATTGTCTGCTCCCCTTGCTGATGTGCAGCAAGTTTAGTGTTTGTAGTTGCTTCCTTTGATGTAGCTGTCATTGCGCCTCAATTGTAAAATGTTGTGAAAATCTGTGTCCAGGTGTGAGGGGGGTTAAGTTTAGTGGTCGGGTTTTAAGGATAGCGATGAATATAATAGAGGAAACCTTGCCAATCAAACTCATTTGAATATTCTTCTGCTATTGGACCTCTGAGCCTAAGGTGGTATACTGGCAGTTGATGGTTTACTGTTTTCATATTGTGTTTGGCTTTTTTCTACCTTATTTCTTCACCGCCGTCTCGCAGTGAATTAGTCCACGTCAAATTAATTCCATTGCCATGTGTATGCTGAAAAATGAAGGGCCATCTAGAGAAATTCTGCTATTTTGCATTGCTAGATTGAGCCTCAGGGGGTATTTGTGATGGGGGGGGTGAGGGTTAGGTTCATGCATAAGCAGTTTGGAGATGGTTAGGGTTAGTGGTTTTACAAGTCGCATTATGTACAAATGCCAAGTATATAAGGCATATTCATACATATGTCAGTACATTTTTTATATCCAATTCAAGTTTATGTTTGTTTTTAAAGCCATTTTCTTAATGTCTTTCATTTTTGTAAAGCACTTTGAATTACCTTGTGTTGAAAGGTGCTATATAAGTGAACTTGCCTTGCCTTTATATATTAGACTATATAAGTTATAGTGAGTGATGTTGTACTGTATGGTGATTGCACCGTACTTGTTTGATTCATGTGTTCACAAAGTTGATGCCACCTGTGAAGAGGTTCAACTTAGAGCACACAAGCTGTGTATACAGGGAAAAACACATTAATAACTGGCTGAAAATAAATTGTATGACCACCTTGGGTAAATGTATCGGATTGTATATGCTTAAAAAAATATGGTGAATAAAGATCTGTTTTCCACAGTATTATGATGGGAACACTCAGATTATTGCCAAGACATATTAAAGGCTCTGCTTTAGTTCATCGGACAATGTTTTTACCAAGGTAAAACCAGAACAATCCAGATTCTTTGTTGATAGGGAAACCATGACAAAGTTAGCCTCAGTATATTATAGTTGGACACAAATGGTATGGAGTGGCATGTGTGCATCATGCAACACCCTGCAACATGTCTATCTTAAATAACATAAATGCATTCATGTATATTATATATTGATGTGTTTTCATTTGGAGTGTCACTGTAATTGTTGATTTATCAGGCCATCAGGCAGCATGTCAATGTGACTTTGATTTTATTCAAATATCAGTTTTGAATTTGGATTGGTTTTATAGAGAGAGGAAGATGGATGTGTTTTTTTTAAATATAATACAGACAAATATTTGGTTCATATACTCAGATACGGGAAGCCACAGAGGGAAGAAGATCAGAAAGTGACACGATAAGGGTTTTTCTTACTACTTTTTTATAGTTTTATTGAGTGCACATTATTTTGGACACTTGCACAGTTGATTCTTTATTTTAAAATCAGTGGTTTGACTTAAAGAACCTCTCTGGATATTGGTATAGTAGAAGGAAGAAACTCATGGGAGTAAATGAAATAAATGTGTCATTTGAATGGGCTTTTCTCTTCCAGACATGGCAGTCAAAGACTCCTTTCTACACACGTTCCTCTACGTGGACATTGATTGCTTCTTCAAAAGACCAGGCACCTTTATCTTTACCTTAAACTACGTCACCAACCCCCTCCTTATCCTCACTCTCTCTATTTCCGTCCACTACCTAGGTCTCCAACGAGGGCGTCAGCAGAGCTTTTTTTTAATCATTTCTGTCCCGGGGAAAGATGCTCAATTCAAGAATAAATAAAAGTAAAAATATTTAACATTTTTAAATATTTACTAATAATGAATTAAGTTTAATACAAAACTAATTATTGAATAAAATATTTATAAATTGAATATATATAAATAATATTAAAATATGTATTAAATGAAGAGTAAATAATAATGAGGTGTTTATTGTTATAATTCAATCTGAATATTGTACCAATGCCTTTAATTTTTAGGACCTTACAAACTTAAAAAAAGACAACATATTGAAATCACATGGAATTCATTATTGAAATATAAATAATTTCTATATTTATAAATTATATTTGTGATGTATTTTATGAAACAAAAATAAAAGCAGTATTAAAACCCCTGTTTTAGCCCATTTAGAGAATATGTGTGAAAAACTCAAGATATTTGAAGATGATAAACACCAGAACTGAAACTTTAAAATACATTGAGATATGAATTAAACATATTATATCGTTTTAGAGAACACTAACCTCATCATCAGTGTTTGAGTCTCTGGTCCTTCTGTCTCAGCGTCTCCTCAGAAACACTGGTGTCTTGTCTTTATATACTGTAACACTTGTATGTGTATGTAGTGTGTGTGACAAGACGGCACTTAATAACGTCTTGAATTAAAAATCGTATGGCTCTTTTTAATCCTCTTTATACGTATTTATCTTGCTTTCCTTTTGTATTTTGTATTAATGCACTTATGTCTCATCTTTAAAAGTGTAACATAAAACAAATTAAGCTCTCCTCGCTCTGTTGGAGTGTCTTTAAACAAACACTGTCCTGGAGATGATCCTGAATTTGCCTTCGAAACGCTGACAGAAATAATAGTTTTTCCAACATGCAAAAATCACGCAGTCAGCAGAAATGTACACACTTCGCTGTTCTTTCCTTAATTTTTCCATTAAAGTGGATTCAAATGAGTTGAAACTTAAAACGTGAACTCATTCAAATGATTAAGACCCAACACGTCTCTGTGTGCTTTGTGTTATTTTAATACCTGAACAACTTGCAAATCACACTTAGTCCCAACCGGACGGTGAAGAGTTCACTTAACCATCATGGTTAAGATGGACTCATCTTTTGCTCATTCAACTTCAACTACAAAAAGGAAAATGGACTGCAACTCCCAGCATGCATCTTAAAAAATAAATAAAATAGTGTTCATCTATTTCTTAACTTTTGTTTACATGCAGTAAGAAAACACGACTTTTTGGATTTGTTCAGGCACTATATTAGTTACTTTGAGGAGTTAACTTTAACTCCAGTAAACAAAGTAGTGTGTGCAATAACATCCCGTAATCTGTATAATTCTGATCATCTATACATTTATTTCAGAGTTCCAGTTATTACAGCCAGTGGAAAGCCCTCCTCTTTGATTGGTCCATCCTGTCTCTGTCCCCGCCCCCTTCCTGGCCCTGGACCAATCAGAGTGTAGAGAACTAGAGAGGCTGCAGAAAGAAGTGCTGAGGCTCCGCCCACCTTTCTCAGGTACCTGACTGGACCAATGACAGCCAGGTAGCGCTCCTCTCAGGTGAGATGTGGAACAACACCTGTCCGGCTGTGAGTTGAAAATGTAAAGGTTTCATCATATTTTTACTTCACTACTTTTATTTAACAGCTTCGTACTTTCCAAATTCTGATTTTGGCATGAAAACATGAAGTAAAATATGATGTTTTTGCTTAATTTTGTAGATTTTATTCACAATTTTTAACATTTCTAATGCAGAAGTTTAACTGATATTAAAACCATTTAAACGCAATGTCTACATGAAGCCCCTCCTCCTGGTAGCATAGGATAGCTGGATATGATTCATGCTGTAAGACCGCATTTTCAACATAATCAAATCATATTTTATCAAAAGAAACACTACAAAAGTGTTTCACAAGCAGATAAAATAAAAATACAACGGCAACACCTGCACACCCCGTAATAAATCTAACAAATTAAAAGTTTGACGTATTTCATTTATGGTATGAATGCATATTTTTAAGTTTAAAGAAGATATTTTACATCAAAATGCTCCTTCCTTTTGTCTTAAATGTGATGTGGCACCATGCATTTGCAACATAAGTATTAAAATAAGTCCAGCAGACACTGTCACCAAGATAAAACCCCAGTAATATGATCGAATGTCTCTAAAAAAGCAAGAAATCAGGTACCCAACATGTTCAGATGGATGAATGAAACTCACTTTATCCAGGAGGGTTGTCTGGTCTTCCTTCCTCTTCTTTACAAAACCACTTATCCATAAAATCAACTCCAAATAAATCAACAAGTCCTCCAACTTATACGACCAAATGGGTCGATTGTTCAAGCCCTTATTACGACCAAATATGTCGTTTGTTCAAACGCTTAATACGACCTATAATCACGTTTTAAAGTTTTCGACCTCTAGTGCTCCCGTTGAATGCAAACGTTACAGAGGGTCGTTTATTCACAAATAACCCTCTCTGTAAAATCCTACATTTTAGGATAGTTTGGCCATTAAAATGCTTTTTGATTAGATTTCTAGCGAGAAGTGTATATTGTACTTTTAGAATCCACGTCCAGTCGATATGTAGGATCTATAGTTTGATAGATATTACGAAGATGATTTGAGGTATGCGGCAGCTTCCATGTAAAGTTACGGGTTGAAAACAGTATTTCCGGTCTCTACGTTTTCATAATAAATGATCAAATGATTTAACAGTGATATCAGTACTCATCCACTAAAAAACATCAGTTTATCCTTGTTAATTATACGCATTAATTGGTTTAAATTGTGTACAATGCTTTTGGGTTTTTCCCATAGGTTTTTCTCTTTCGATTCTGAGAGACACATTTATTTTTTCAGAGGTTTTGAAAACATCGAACTACACTCATAATCCTGGATGTTTTAGCTGCAATGCACGTTGGGATATGGTGTTTATGTGATATGAAATCGGAAAAGATTTAAAAAAAAAAAATAATAATTCTGAAACCCTAAACCCTAACCCTACTCCTAACCCTAACCTAACCCTAACCCTAACCCTAACGCTAACGCTAACCCTAACCCTAACGCTAACCCTAACCCATTGTAATACACGGTTCGGCTGCATTAAATATTACACATCTGCCGTAGTTCTTTATGTATAGAGCCCTGATGAGAAGACTTCTGGACAAACTGGAAGAAATACCGCCAAAACTGAATATGTGATCATAAATATATCAGCAATTAAACAACATCTTACATTTATTTTCACACAATACGTCTCCTTGCAGTATCAATACTAATTCGGCTGACTTTTATATTTGATCCAATTGGTAGATAGGTTATATTTACACCATAATGGTGCACAGCTGATAGAAAGGGACTTGTAGTTTTTAAAGATATTCATGATTTACTGAACTACCTTTCCAACTCCTCATGCAGTTGACTGTTACAGGTTATCACAAGATGAATGAAGTTACCATATTTTCATTTCCGCAAGGTGTGAGGACACATGCCGATGAAGAATGGAGAGAATACGAGTGTGTGTGTGAGAAGAAACAGTAAGAATGAACAAGGAAAGATTTTGAGCTTTACTAAAATGCCTCCCTGGCAGAAATGATCTTATTGGCTGAGTTACTCAAGGTAGCTGAGAACTGAAGCCGTGAAGAGCAATTTTTAGGATGGAGTGAATAAAGGTTAAAACACTATTTTCTGAAGCATTTGATTTTAGAAGATGGAGAGCAATATCAACAACAATGGATACTAATAAAGTACTGCTTCCCCATTAGATGTTTGTGCATTTTCTACGTCCTTTTCCTAACATGTCACAATCAAAGCACGTCAAATAAGCTGCAGGAAAAACATGTTTTCAAGAGAAACAAACTCACTAAATCGAAGTATCATACAGTCCTGAATCATACAGTCCTGAATCATACAGTCCTGAATCATACAGTCCTGAATCATACAGTCCTGAATCATACAGCTGATCATATACAGTCCTGAATCATACAGTCCTGAATCCATGCAAATGCTCCACACTGCAGAGATTCCCTGACTTCTGCAGGATAGTGCTGAGATATACAAATGGCCTCCAGATGGCATGAAAGACTACAAACCTCATTCAACAACTTTGACTTTTCTCTATGCTTAACATGGTCAAAGAAAGTTTAAATGCTGCAAAACCACCTTACAATACTGATTTTTGAAGTAATTCAATGCACGACAATGGACAATATTACACAGCTACGCAGTGCACTGAAAGTGCTTTGATTACATTGTGCATAGACTCAGGCAATTTGCTAAAACCATACAACCATACACAGATGATGGTTAATGGAATATGAAGTGCAACCCGACAGGGAGACAAAATACAATATGTCATACCTACTCTATACTTTCCAACAGAACAAACAACGCTTCATTTATCATCAGCTTGACAACATTCAAATCATGTGTGAGTAAAACTGGTGCACATTTAGTGTGTGTGTGTGTGTGTGTGTGTGTGTGTGTGTGTGTGTGTGTGTGTGTGTTTGTGTGTGTCCAAATTGTGGAAGCCCTACATACAGGTGTGTTGATATGTGATATGTGGTCACGGCCATACACTCCTTGTTTTCTGTGTTTTCCATAGGAACGCGTGACGGCAGCTGTGTTGTTCACATGTTGTTTTAGACATATTTGAATTTGAAAAGACCCTTAAAAGAGAGAGACACACACACAGAATGAGAGAGGTATATACATCCAGTGCAGTATATTTAAATCATAAACTCATACAAGGGACGCCACAGAGGAAGGAAGACAGGAAACTTATACTTAAGGTAGGTTTTCATAGTCATTTTTTTTATACGATTTGATTTCACACAGAAGTCAGTTTATTCAAAATGCTTACGTCATAATGTCTTCTGCGTTTCTAGCGGAGGTTTGGGCTTGAGAATTCAAATATTTGGGCAAAAATATGCATTATAAAGTCGGCTTGAATTTATAGAGCAATAGACATTTAACTGGTTACCATCTAGTGAAAGATTATTAGTGTTGCATTATGGGAAATGTAGGATTAAGCGATATTGAACCTCACAACAAATATACAAATTATTTTTCTTGAAGCATTTTTACTTTGTAAATCGCTGTCTAGTCAAATATTTGACTATGTTCTGCAGATAGTCACTCACGTTGTCTGTTTGCTGCTACAGTAAGTCTAATTTGAGTAGTTTCAGTCTTTCCAAGCTCCCTTTGTCAATGGTTTTTGGATGGGTTACTGAAATAAGGTCTGTGGTTAACACAAGCTGGAGAGATTTTTATTCTACTACATAAAATACGTCAGTAAATACCCTACTGTTGAATTTTAAATAAGCGGTTGCTCACAAGTGTCTAAATGAGACGACTAAACGTCATCACGCCCAACATTAGCTGCTTTTAGTCATGTGACCGTGCTGTAGTTCCTTTATATTTCTTTACATTGGCTTTTATTTCTGTTTGAAATGTGTGTGATGTGTCCTGTTATTATGTTTGTTCCTTTCAGGACACCACGTGGTCTGTGTTTTGTTTTTATGTTAACCTTAAATGTATGCCTCATGTGGTTATTGTATTCATGTTTCTGTGGTCTTAATTTTACTTTTGACTTGTGAACCACTTTTTGAAATCTATTTCTGTGAAAGGTGCTATAATAAATAAACGTATTATTATTATTATTATTATTATTATTATAGCCTAATGTTAGCTTTTAACTTCTAAGAGATTGCCTTAACACTTCAAAAATCACAAAAGTGTAGTTAAAGGTGGGGTAGGTAATTCACTTCAGAAACACTTTTTGTTATATTACATGGAATGCTCTTAACATCCCGATAGCAATGAATACATGAAATGCTTTGCCAATAAATACATAAAAACTAATCTCGTGCCCTCATTGGTCATGTGCGCGTTCGTGTGTGTTAGAGGAGGGGCTCTGTAAGGAAGTCTGAAGGAAGGGGCAGATTTTTTTCGGCTGCGTTCTTTCAAATTCTAGCACACTCGAGCTGGTTTCTCCATTCTTACCTACCCTACCTTTAAGATGTGGAGATTATTTTGCAAACAACGATTGTTCGCCACAGAGAATATTTTCTGCAATATCCCAAAAGCCAATTCCCATGTTTTCCCTTTTCGTTGAGGGAACCAGGGTGAAGCTAACTAGGCCTACAAATAAATGGAAATAAATACTTGAATATATCTCTTTTTCTCCTCCAGATATGGAAGGTAACTCTTCCTCCACCAATGAGTCCCTTCCTCAGCCTTACTTTACATTTGGCATCGAGTGCTACATCGTCATGCCAGGCTTCTTTCATTCATCTCATATGGCATTACCTTCATCCTCCTCCCTCCCTCTCTGCATCTTCGTCCTCTACCTGGGTCTCCAACGATGGCGTCAGCAGAGCTCCACGTCTTCAACAGCCTCAACGAACAGTCACTCGGACATCGTCACTTTCCACATGGTCGTCATGGAGCTACTTGTTTCTTGGGGTTCAATCTCTGCGTCTATGCTGTCTATGTGGAGAATTACAAAATGTTATCTGTCGGGTTCGTTATTTGGTGTTTTGCCTGGTATGTACAGAATAGTTTTCACATCCTGACCTGTGTGGAGCGTTATCTGGCTGTCGTGCATCCCGTCACCTACCTGAATCTGAAAGGACAGAGAGGGGTCAGAATCAGAAACATCTGCATTGGGTGTGTTTGGCTGCTTAGCTTTGCAATGTCATATCTACCTCCTAACCTCTCAATGGTCTTTGATCTCGGGCTGATGATTTTCTCCTTGATCGTTGTTTCCTTCTTCAGCCTTTCTGTTCTCTGCGTTCTGATTCGTCCAGGGCCAGGGGAGCAGGGCGGGGACAGGACAATAGTTGACCAATCAAAGCGCAGGGCTTTCTTCACCATAGTGGCCATACTGGGAGTGCTGTTGGTCAGGTGTTTTGTTATTCTTGTTAGGACTGTATTGTATTTGTTAGACCAACCTGAGGGTTGTGTTTTGATTACGGCCGAAGTCTGGTTCACTCTCCCCAGCAGTCTGGTGTTACCTCTGCTGTTTCTTCACAGAGCAGGGAAATTAGCCTGTTGTAAGAACAACAACAAATAAGAATATGAATTCACTTAGAGTTGCATGAAATCCCTTTTTTTGGTTTGGTCTTCGCCAGTTCCAGAGACTTGTAAGGGTTGGCGTTGGGGAGTTAGGGTTAGGTTCAAAAAGACTCACCACACAAGAAAATACAGTGGTTTACTTTAAAATAACTGATTATATGACATTTAGTTAACTTTTTTGGTTAGAATAACTAGGGAAATGGCGTTATTATTGTATGGATGTTATGCAACAAACAAGTTAATGTTGGCTTGTGGTTTCACGGTCCCATACTGACTTTTTTGCTTTGTATACTTCATGTGCACATTCAGGTGGGCTATATAATGTTGCATTGTTTATATATGAATTATAGTGCATTATTTTCCGTAGTGTTTGTTTTAACATTATATAAAAAACATCATGAATTAATTTAAGTTGCTGTATTGTGAGTTTTCTGTAAAAAATGAAAAGGGGTTTGAATGGTTTGAGGAGCAAAAGAGTGCTACACAAATATAGCATGTTATTGTGTTACATTATGCACAATATATAACGCATATTAATACCTTTTTCAATATAATTAAACCATTCAAATGATTTTTAGCAAATATATTAGACTGTTTATGGTGTACAAGTGCAGTAGATTATTTTGTATTACAGGGTTATTGCAGAGGAATAGGAATAAATCCCACCGTGATTAGATTTATATGTTTTTGACAGTGATTCTTAGGTGAAGAGGTTCAACCTAGAGCACACATACTGTGTATACAGGAAACAAAGGGCTGTTTGAAAAAGATGTCATTAAAATACCACAACCATGCAAAACAGTTCATGACTCTATTTGATTTGTTTACGCAGCAGGCTATGTGTTTACATCATTTGACTTCTGTCAACTGTCCATCTGATGAATAAACCACACTTGCATAAAGAGGTGGTTGGCTATTGTAGAAGAGACTGAGTGATATGGTGCAAAAAACTGTCAGAAAGGGTACGGGCATTTCTCCGTGAAGAATAACTGAACACCAGGACCTAAATGCGGTACAAAACAGGGGAGGCAGGTACGAAAAACCAAAAGCAGGCTATATTAAATGAAAGCTGGTACCAAAACAAATACAACTAAAAGAGCGGCAAGGTAAACCAAGGTAAAGTAGGAAACAAAACGACGGACAACCCAGGCAGAGACGAGGAATATTCAAGACACAGGACATTTGGGAAGCTGAACCACACCGGGGAAGACTATGACGGCAGAAAATATCCATGGGACACGAGGAAAACGGACTGACAAAGAACACCTAGAAAGACAGTAATTTATAGTGACATGACTTGTTATACACGAAACAGCTGAAGAGGGCAAGTACAAACACAAGGGAACACAGGCGGAAAGAATCAGGGCAGACAATTACAAAGACAGGAAAAAACACAAAATACAGGAAGCATAACACAAGACAAGTCACAAATAGAAAATACATTCTGAAATAAAACATGTAACACAAACAAGACATGTCGAGAGAAACCATAAGAAAAATCAGTCTTTGAAACATCGTTGACCACCAGCCTACTAAACTAATTTTTCAAAAAATGTACTCTTTGCTGACGACTCTGCTTTATTTATTCCACACAAGGACTTGGACATTCCGGAGAGCAAGTGAAATTATGTTTTAAAAAGTAACATTAGTAACTTGGTTAATAAAAACGTTACAGATCTCTGAGTGGACAGATTATGCGACAAAACGATGTCATTGTCTTTTTCCAATGTAAACCAGAGCATCATATATCTGAATAGAAGGCCCCATATTTAGTAAAGGACACCATGAAAAAGATAGCCTCAGTTTTAATACAGCTACGCTTCGATTAGCCTTTATTGGTTCACTAGTACTATATTTAAATAGTCAAATAAATCAAATCAGACAGATCAGAGGTATGTTCTAATTCTGGGAAATGTGCTTTCATCTTAACAGCTTTTTATGTGGGGTTAAATAAATCAAATGTGGTGTGCCACAGGGAAGTGTCCTAGGTCCTCTGCTCTTTCTGGTATACATCGTCATAAAATATTTTTCAAAAACATTTGACTCTATGCTGACGACTCTGCTTTATTCTTCATCCCAAGGACTTAGACATAGCAGAGAGCCAGAGAAATCATGTTTTAAAGGGTAACATTAGTAACTTCCTGTTTGAAAATAAAAAATGTTGGTTAATAAAAAGGTTACAGATCTCTGAGTGGACAGATTATGCGACAAGACTTAAAATAATAATCAAATAATCAAATTAACCGAATCAGACAGATCAGAGGTCTGTTTTAATATAGGGAAAGGTACTTTTACATTGGGTCCATCTCAAATCAGTTAAAATATTATATCTGGACACAACTGGTATTTAGTGGCAGGCTTTTTTTCTTGTTTTCCTCCCTCTTTGTCAATGTTTATCATTAGGTTTTTCATATGTCAGTTTGTAAGGGCCACTTTAATTTTATTCAAATAACAGATTTGAATGTGTGTTTTCTTTGCAGGGAAAGAGAGAGCGAAGAAGCAGGAGTGGGGTTTCAATATAATGCATACGTACATTTGGAACATATACATTGCGTACATTTAAAAACTTGCACAGTTGATGCTTTATTTCAAACTCAATGGTTTTTCTTAAAGATACTTTGGATATATATATATAGTAGCAGTAGGAGCATGACAGGATTCAGTTAATGTTTTCTTATTTTTTATCTTTTAATTTCCTCTTGCAGACATGGCACTAAATTCTTCCTCTTTCAATGACTCCCCTTTTTATCCAAACCCCCTTTGGGACATGGAGTGCTTTTTCATCACCATCACCCTCCTCATCCTCCCTATCTGCATCTTCGCGCTCTACCTGGGTTTCCAACGATGTCGTCAGCAGAGCTCCACGTCATCAACGACCAGTCACTGGACGTCTTCACTTTCCACATGGTCGTGATGGAGCTGGTGGATTACATAGGGTCCACGCTCCGCATATATGGTATCTATACGGTAAATGAGAAAGTATTCGTTGGGGGGTTCTATCTTTATTCTTTAGCATGGTATGGAAGAATTCTCTTCACGTCCTGACCTGTGTGGAGCGTTATCTGGCTGTCGTGCACCCCGTCACCTACCTGAACCTGAAAGGACAGAGAGGGGTCAGAATCAGAAATATCTGCATTGGGTGTGTTTGGCTGTTTTGCTTCGCAGCAATAACTCTGATGTCCATAAAGAAAGAAATATTATTCCTTGATTTAGGCTTGATGATATTCTCATTGATGGGCGTTGCCTTTTGCAGCCTTTCTGTTCTCCGCGAGCTGATTCGTCCAGGGCCGGGAGAACAGGGAGGGGACAGGAAAATAGTTGACCAATCATAGCGCAGGGCTTTCTACACCATAATGGCAATACTGGGAGTGCTGTTGTTAATGTTGTCTGGGAATATGACTTGGGTTGCTCTCTATGTTTCTAGGCAAAGTAAATGTGAGTTGACCACATCTGAAGCCTGGTTAAATATCCCCAGCAGTCTTGTGTTACCTCTGCTGTTTCTGCACAGAGCCGGGAAGCTATAGCCTGTTGTAAAAAAACACCAAATAAGGATAAGGATTGCATTAGATCTGCATAAGAAACACATTTGGTTTGGTCTCCACCTGTTCCAGAGAAAATACATCTGTTGTTTTGATTACATCCTTCCGTTAAAACAAGAGTGTCAGTTTGTAAGGGCCACTTTGATTTTATTCAAATAACAGATTTGAATGTGTGTTTTCTTTGCAGAGAAAGAGAGAGAAGAAGCAGGAACATATACATTGTGTACATTTAAAAACTTGCACAGTTGATGCTTTATTTCAAACTCAATGGTTTTTCTTAAAGATACTTTGGATATCTATATAGTAGCAGTAGGAGCATGACAGGATTCAGTTAATGTTTTCTTATTTTTTATCTTTTATTTTCCTCTTGCAGACATGGCACTAAATTCTTCCTCTTTCAATGACTCCCCTTTTTATCCAAACCTCCTTTGGGACATGGAGTGCCTTTTCATGAGACCAGGCTCTTTAATCTTCACCTCATTCTACATCGCCAGCACCAGTGGCGGCTGGTGGAAAATATTTTAGGTGGGGATGTGGAAATGGTGACCAAACAATACAAGGGGGGTCCGGTGGGATGCTCCCCGGAATTTTTTTTGAGAAAAGACCCCTTCAATTATGACTTCTGGTGATGTTAGAGGTGGGGGGGAGGACAAATTGAGGCCTAAAAATATGAGAAGACTGATCAATACCTCCATAACCTTCAGTGTGGTTAGCTATGAATCTTCCAAAACTTCCAAACACCTTGTCCTGGACATAGTTTCTACAGTATAAATTGTGCAACAGTACAGTAGGCCCACACAAACTGCAGAACACCGGGGCTTTGGGAACACTCAAAATTACTTAAAATGATTTAATTCCCATTTAACCTGTTAAGGGGCTTTTTTCCCCCGTTTCTTTTCTCACGAAACTGTGTCTCGGGCTTCTTAAAATGTAATAAACTATTCATGTGTCCTACTCATTTAACGGGAAGAAACTCAGGTAACTGATGATATGAACCATGTTTACCGAAACAAAACACAAGTCTCACAAGAAGCGTCTAAATGAGCCGTGAGCGAAAAAATGCTAACGCACTCTAGGTATAAATCAATCGATATGCACAAACAAGCTTAGCTAACAAGCTGAGATTCCACAGATTCTAGAAATATAAGTATCATCACTGAACGATCAGAACTCGCGACAGGGGAAGCAAATACAGACATCATTGTTGTCAGTGCCACTTTGATTTTATTCAAATATCAGTTTTGTATTTTATTGGGAGAGAGAAAGAGGCAGGAAGAGGAGTGGTATTTTAATATAATACAGAGGGTGATTTGGATCAGACGCTCAGATACGGGAATCAGTAGATGCTAGAAGATCAGAATCTAGTCCTCATGAAGGTTGGTCATTTTGTTTTTCTTACCACTTTTATTATCATTTTCTAATTTAACATTACTATGGATGATTACTTGCACGGATGATGTTTTTTTTTTCAAACTCAGTGGCTTTCCTAAAATATGCTCCGGCTATCGGTATAGCAGGAAGAGCATCACAGGATTACATTAATGTTTTCTTGATTGACTTTTTCTCTTGCAGACATGGCACTCGATTCTCCATCTTCCAATGACTCATTTCTTCATCAAATCCTCCCAAAGGAAATGGAGTGCCTCATCAGCAGACCAGGCTCCTTAATCTTCCTCTCATTCTACATCACCATCACCCTCCTCATCCTCCCTATCTGCATCTTCGTCCTCTACCTGGGTCTCCAACGATGGCGTCAGCGGAGCTCCACGTCATCAACGACCAGTCACTCGGACATCTTCACTTTCCACATGGTGCTGATTGAGCTGGTGGATTACTCAGGGTTCACGCTCTACCTGTATGGTCTCTATACAGTTCATGTCATTATATACCGTGTTGGTTATTTTGTTGTGTACTTTACCTGGTATGGAAGGAATACATTTCACGTCCTGACCTGTGTGGAGCGTTACCTGGCTGTCGTGCATCCCGTCACCTACATGAACCTGAAAGGAGAGAGAGGGGTCAGAATCAGAAATATCTGCATTGGGTGTGTTTGGCTGATTTTCATTGCAGTGACACCTCTGAACATAGAGACACCTTTGTTTTACTTCGATCTCAGCCTCACGATTATCGCCTTGGGCATTGTCTTCTTCTGCAGCATGTCTGTTCTCTGCGTTCTGATTCGTCCAGGGCCAGGGGAGCAGGGTGGAGACAGGAAAATAGTTGACCAATCAAAGCGCAGGGCTTTCTTCACCATAATGGCCATACTTGCCGTTATGTTGGTGAATTTTTGTGCGAATCTGATGTGGTTTGTTTCTGCTGTGTCAGGGGAAACTATTTGTGAGATGGCGGTGGCTGATAACTGGCTCTCTCTCCCCGGCAGTCTGGTTTTACCTCTGCTGTTTCTGCACAGGGCTGGTACATTATCCTGTTGTAAGAAAATCAGCAAATGAGGATGAGGATTCAATCAGCTTTGCACGAAAACCATTTGGAAACATGTTGGCTTAGTCTTCAACCGTTCCAGAGACAAACATCTCGTCTGTATTTCTGTTACAACGACTGGGGAGAATTATTGTTTATTCATTTATTATATAGCTTGATTTAACTTAGGTATACGAGTGAACAATGTGTGAAAACATCCTGAAATAATCCAAGGATCTGGAAACTGAGTTTCCTGTAAAAGATTAACTGTGGTTTGAATAGTTTTAGGAGTAAAAAGAAAGCCATAATAAAGGGCCTTGATCGTGTTTTGAGTTACATTGTGTGGATATGCACCGTATATATAGCATATTATATCTTTGTCAGTAAGTTGAAGCTATCCAAATGATGTACATACACATATATTAGACTGTATAAGATATAGAAATATGCAAAACAGTTAATGACTCTGATTTGTTTACGCAGCAGGCTCTGTCTTCGCTTCATTGGAATGCTGTCAGCTCTCCATCTAATGGATCAATACAATAAAATGTACTTGCAATTTCTTTGTTTGTTATTTTTTTTTTAACTAGACAATATTTTGGACCCTATTAAGAAGAAACAACAAAGATATTGTATTTAGAAACAGAGTGTTATGGTGCAAAAGATGATCGGAACATATTTATAGCAAATATGTTCCTCCATGCAGACGACGCAGCTTTATTCCTTTCTAACCAAGGACGAATACTTTGTAGAGAATGAGTTGAAATGATTCATTTAAAATCATTAAATCTGATAGTAATCTATTTTATTTGGTTCCAAATAGGGGTAAGGATGTCCTAGGACCTCAGTTTTATAGTGGAACATTTTTAATTGTTAAAAACGTTTTAAAGAGTATGGGTCAAAGATCTTTACCAAGATGAACCAGAACATCTCATTTCTGGCTCATGAGGTCCAATGTTTGGATAAGGAAAGCATGAAGAGGTTCAGTTTTAACCTCTTAACCTGTTAAGCACCAAGCCTGTTTTTCATGTTTCAGGCTCGAAAATGACATTCCCAAAACAAATGACTACAACTTAACTTCTAAAAGGGTTATATGAATAATTTCTTTTATCAAAGCAAGGTTACATCCGTGAGTTGGATGTAGAAGTGTCAGAATCAATATAAATGTTTTTTATTTTAAAGAAAATTCAGATTTTACATTGTAAAAAACTGTAAATTATAGTGTCCGTCCAAATATTATTTTTTACAGATAGTGAAAACTACCCTTGGATGATGGGTTAGTAGACTAAAGCTTTAGGATTCCAAAGTACAACATATAATAAGTACCCTGTATCAAGATTGATGCAAAACAAGTGACATTTGATCTTTTTAGAGAGGTTTAGCCAAAACCACCCCACCTCTGAGGTGATTTGGGTGAACATTGTTTTTTTTCCATATCTCTGGCCCCCTTGGTCGATTTGGATGGTTGACACCTCTTTCTGACCGTTAGAGCCAATATAATCAAAGGGGGAGGCCCCACACACACACGTTGTGTAGAGAAAAGGTGGGGGCTGCGCGCATGTAAATGTGCAGCAGAGTGAAGCGATCTCTAGCTCTGGCATTTGGAAACGAAAAAGCAGTTTTATTGCTTATGGATTATCAGAAATAGTTTCAAAGAGGGCACAGATACATTGGATGAACCTATGGATTAACTGCAGCATCGTTTTTTTATCGTTTTAATGCCATTGAAGACCAGTTTTGACCAAGGTAAGCCATGTTGGCGTTTCTAGCTACCTAGCTCCACATGTTATGATGTACGCTTTCGTTTATAGCGTCGCAAATGTTTATCACTGAGTGTTGAGGTTTTTTACACAGATTCTGTGTCTCCAGGAGACCAAAAACGAGTGGTTGGCTGTGCATCTAGGATAAGTAATAAGGGAGTTATTGTGAGTTTAAGTGCCGTTTTAGGTTACATTTTTCGCTCGTGGCTAATTCAGAGGCTGAGTGTTAGCATTGTGTTTTTTTTTTTAATTTAAAAAAAAAAAAGATCAGTTAGCTGAGTTTCTTCCCATTACATGGATATAAAACATTCATAGTTTATTAAATATTAAGATTCTTAGACGTTGTTTCCTGCAAATTACTCGTTTATCCGCCCGGTACCGGGGGGGCCGTGCGTAACAGGTTAAGCACGGCGGTCCTTCCATTGGACCCCTCCCACTGTTTTTTTTTCGAGATAATGTCTCAGGGCTTCTTAACATTTATGACACTATTAATGTGTAGCACCAGATTAACGGGAAGAATCTCAGCTAACTGAAGATATGAACCATTTTTACCAAAACAAAACACAAGTCTCATAAGAAGCGTCTAAATGACCCCTGAGCGAAAAATTCTAACACACTGCGGCACACAATTCAAGATAAAGATACCCTTATTACTTATCGTAGCTGCACATACAATATAGCCGATTAAAGCTGAGACTCCACGGATTATTTAGGTATAGTATCATCACTGAGCGATCCGAACTTGCGACAGGGGAAGCAAACACAGACATCACAACACGTACCTTTACGGAGCATTTACGGCAGATCGTCTCACCGTAGCTGTCAATTAGGTCAAAAGACGTGTTCAATTGCATTAAAACGAAAAACAAAAATGCTACAACTGTTGATCCATAGGTTGATAATGTACCTGTGCCTTTGAAAAAATTATTTATAATCCATAATTCCATTTTTTATGTAAAGACCGGAGCGGAAAAGTTAGCTGCTAATGGTAGCCACCAGAGTGTATGCAGCTTCCGGTTTTGGTAACGCGTCACTCTCACTCCTTATTTGTTAACGTTTTGGTGTGTATATAACTTTCCCTCTATTCCATTGGCTCTAGCGGTTATAAAGAGATTTCATTCATCAAAATCGAGAAAGGGGGGCCAGAGATAGAGATAGATATACAACTAGTATATGATAAGTCTAATTAATCAAATCAAATCAAATCAAACACGAGGGTCTGTTCCATTAATAGAATAAATACTTTTAAAGTCTGCAGGGTTTTTCTTTTCTGTCGTTTTTTTTAAATAGGTTATTCATTAGTGCCACTTTGACTTTATGCAAATATCAGATTTGAATTTGTATTTTATTTGGAGAGAGAGAGGGAGAGGAAGGAGGATGTGTCAGGTTTTAATATATTACTGACGTTTATTTGGAGCATGTGCTCAGAAACGGGAATTCACAGAGAGAAGAAGATCAGAAACTATAACTGATAAAGGTTGGTTGTCTTGTTCTTCTCTACACTTTTATTAAATTCTTGTTGAATCCACATTTTTGTGGATGACTTACTGTAACTGGACTGGCAACGTTTCTATGACTCTTGCACAGGTGAAACTTCCTTATGAAAATCTCTTTGGATATCGATGTTGCAGAAGGAAATACAACGCGGGAGTCCATTTATATGTTTTGTCCTTTGATTGTCTTTTTCTCTTTCAGATATGGCCGTAAATGACTCAAATAACTTCACTGCACATTCTTATCCACCTTGGGACAACTGCTTCTTCAACAGACCAGGCTCCTTAATCTTTACCTCAGCCTACATCACCAAAATCCTCGTCCTCCTCCCTATCTGCATCTTCGTCCTCTACCTGGGTCTCCAACGATGTCGTCAGCGGAGCTCCACGTCTGCAGCGTCAACGAACAGTCACTCGGACATCTTCACTTTCCACATGGTCGTGTTTGAGCTATGGCACTTCCTAGGGCGCACCCTTTGCATCTATGCAATCTATTCGGTGAATCACAAAATATTTGGTGTGGGGTCCTATATTTGTTCATCACCAGGTATGGAACGAATTCCTGTCACGTCCTCACCTGTGTGGAGCGTTACCTGGCTGTCGTGCATCCCGTCACCTACCTGAACCTGAAAGGACAGAGAGGGGTCAGAATCAGAAACATCTGCATTGGGTGTGTTTGGCTGCTTTGCATTGCAGCAATAATTCCGGTGTCCTTAAGAAAATATGTGTTATTCTTTAATTTAAGCCTGATGATATTCTCATTGATGGTCGTTGCCTTCTGCAGCCTTGCTGTTCTCCGCGAGCTGATTCGTCCAGGGCCGGGAGAACAGGGAGGGGACAGGAAAAGAGTTGACCAATCAAAGCGCAGGGCCTTTTACACCATAGTGGCTATACTGGGAGTGCTGTTGATCAGGTTTTGTGGGAATATGGTTTGGTTTGCTCTTTCTGTCAAAAAGGAAATGAAATGTGAGGTAATTACATCTGAAGACTGGGTTTCTCTCCCCTGCAGTCTGGTGTTACCTCTGCTTTTCCTGCACAGAGCAGGAAAATGTGCCTTTTGTAAGAAAAACACCAAATGAGGATTAGGATTTTATTACAGTTGCATGAAATCCCTTCAGAAATACGTCTTGTTTTGTTCTCCACCTGTTCAAAAGAAACAATCTGGCTGTGTTCCTTATATCCTACTGGTTGCTAAACACGCAAGCACCTGTCCAAACCCCTGCCGTGCAGAATCTGTTTGGGCAACAAAACTCATTAGGTTCGGGATTAAAAACATGGTTTGGGTCAAAATAAGCAAGTTTTAAATAGTTAGGGTTAGATATAGGCGATACGACCAGAAAAAAAAGGTGTGATCCTCATATAACTCTCAGAGGGTGAGGCTAGAGTGGTGACATTTTGCATGTGTGATGGTGTCCTCCTTCCTCTCATGTGTGCCCAATTTGGTGCCTCTAGCCTCTTCCTTTGATGTACCTGTCATTGACGGCCATTGTAGAAAAAACGGTAAGACCCTCATATAGCTGCCAATAGGTAAGAGGTACAATCACCAAATTTGGTGTGCATGATTGTCTGCTCCCCTTGCTGATGTGCAGCAAGTTTAGTGTTTGTAGTTGCTTCCTTTGATGTAGCTGTCATTGCGCCTCAATTGTAAAATGTTGTGAAAATCTGTGTCCAGGTGTGAGGGGGGTTAAGTTTAGTGGTCGGGTTAAGGATAGCGATGAATATAATAGAGGAAACCTTGCCAATCAAACTCATTTGAATATTCTTCTGCTATTGGACCTCTGAGCCTAAGGTGGTATACTGGCAGTTGATGGTTTACTGTTTTCATATTGTGTTTGGCTTTTTTCTACCTTATTTCTTCACCGCCGTCTCGCAGTGAATTAGTCCACGTCAAATTAATTCCATTGCCATGTGTATGCTGAAAAATGAAGGGCCATCTAGAGAGAAATTCTGCTATTTTGCATTGCTAGATTGAGCCTCAGGGGGTATTTGTGATGGGGGGTGAGGTGGTTAGGTTCATGCATAAGCAGTTTGGAGATGGTTAGGGTTAGTGGTTTTACAAGTCGCATTATGTACAAATGCCAAGTATATAAGGCATATTCATACATATGTCAGTACATTTTTATATCCAATTCAAGTTTATGTTTGTTTTTAAATGCCATTTTCTTAATGTCTTTCATTTTTGTAAAGCACTTTGAATTACCTTGTGTTGAAAGGTGCTATATAAGTGAACTTGCCTTGCCTTTATATATTAGACTATATAAGTTATAGTGAGTGATGTTGTACTGTATGGTGATTGCACCGTACTTGTTTGATTCATGTGTTCACAAAGTTGATGCCACCTGTGAAGAGGTTCAACTTAGAGCACACAAGCTGTGTATACAGGGAAAAACACATTAATAACTGGCTGAAAATAAATTGTATGACCACCTTGGGTAAATGTATCGGATTGTATATGCTTAAAAAAATATGGTAATAAAGATCTGTTTTCCACAGTATTATGATGGGAACACTCAGATTATTGCCAAGACATATTAAAGGCTCTGCTTTAGTTCATCGGACAATGTTTTTACCAAGGTAAAACCAGAACAATCCAGATTCTGGTGCCCAATTTGTTGATAGGGAAACCATGACAAAGTTAGCCTCAGTATATTATAGTTGAACACAAATGGTATGGAGTGGCATGTGTGCATCATGCAACACCCTGCAACATGTCTATCTTAAATAACATTAATGCATTCATGTATATTATATATTGATGTGTTTTTATTTGGAGTGTCACTGTAATTGTTGATTTATCAGGCCATCAGGCAGCATGTCAATGTGACTTTGATTTTATTCAAATATCAGTTTTGAATTTGGATTGGTTTTTAGAGAGAGGAAGATGGATGTGTTTTTTTTAAATATAATACAGACAAATATTTGGTTCATATACTCAGATACGGGAAGCCACAGAGGGAAGAAGATCAGAAAGTGACACGATAAGGGTTTTTCTTACTACTTTTTTATAGTTTTATTGAGTGCACATTATTTTGGACACTTGCACAGTTGATTCTTTATTTTAAAATCAGTGGTTTGACTTAAAGAACCTCTCTGGATATTGGTATAGTAGAAGGAAGAAACTCATGGGAGTAAATGAAATAAATGTGTCATTTGAATGGGCTTTTCTCTTCCAGACATGGCAGTCAAAGACTCCTTTCTACACACGTTCCTCTACGTGGACATTGATTGCTTCTTCAAAAGACCAGGCACCTTTATCTTTACCTTAAACTACGTCACCAACCCCCTCCTTATCCTCCCTCTCTCTATTTCCGTCCACTACCTAGGTCTCCAACGAGGGCGTCAGCAGAGCTCAACGTTTTCTTTGTAGAAGCACTACAAATACAGTTACGCAGAGAGGTTTAACATGCACATGAATGACTAGAAAAACAGCTCTCAATCACAGGAGACATTAGGCACATGTGTATATTTCTTCCTTTATTATCATAGTTTCCTTTATGAGTCATGGCTTACAGGTCAAAAAGCATGTCATACAGGATAACATAAGAATTACAGACATTACAATATATTAAATTATAACATTGTATACATATATGTAAAAGAGGATTGTGGGTAAAGATACGTTTCTCCAATATATATGCTCAATTGTGATGAGATAAAGGATTGGGACAAATAAAACTAAATCACTTTATACATACATTTCAAGTGCATAACAGTGTTTAAGGTTACATAGAAATAAAGACAAGATAAAAATGTAACCTCTGAGCAACTATAATGCTCCTTCAGCCCGATTCCCGATCCCAAATTAATTCTTGTTGTATTTCAAACACGGTAGTTTTTCCGCTCTGTGCAGGAACAGCAGCGGCAGAACATAACTGCTGGGCAGACAGAACCAGACTCCGGATGTTAAAACAACACATGTGTCGTAGCTGCTCAACACGTGAGACGACCCCAGAGACAAACAAATCAGATTCCCACTAAACCTCACCAACAGAACCGCCATTATAGCCGTGATTGTGACGAGCGCCTTCTGCTTTAATGCATCCGTCTTTCCCGCGTTCGCACCTTCTTCCCCGGCCCTGCACGATTCAGCACGCGGACAACGGAGATGTTGCAGAAAGAGCTGACGAAAAACAGAATCATGTTGAAATTATTGCCCATTTGAAGCCTTAACGCGATCAACCCGGCGAGAAGGAACCAAACAAACCCCACGCAGATGTTTCTGATCATAACCCCGCCCGATTTACTCAGGTTTCTGTAGGTGAGCGGGTGAACCACGGCCATGTAGCGCTCCATACATGTCAGCACGTGGAAGAACATCTTCACACAGGAGGTGATGGCGAACATGTTGCACCCCACCTTGACCATGTTTTGGTGGTTTTTGTAGGCGCCAGTGAAGCAGGTGACGGAGGAGGACATGCCGAAGAGCTCCATGACCACCATGTGGAAGGTGAAGACGTCCAAAGGATTCATGGCCGCTGGGCGTTGCTTCCTCCAGCGCAGAAACCCGAAGCCCAGGATGAAGGTGGAGAGAGGGAGCAGGAGGAGGAGGTTGGTGACGGTGAAGATGGCGAAGATGGAGGAACCAGGAGGAGAACTGAAGCAGGAGGAGGGGGTTTGGGAGGAAGAGGTGTTGGCGTCCATGGCGCTGAAGAAGAGGAGAGAAGGGGGCGAAGGAAAAAGAGTTTTTTTTTTTAATCATTTCTGTCCCGGGGGAAAGATGCTCAATTCAAGAATAAATAATAAAAATATTTAACATTTTTAAATATTTACTAATAATGAATTAAGTTTAATACAAAACAAATTATTGAATAAAATATTTATAAATTGAATATATATAAATAATATTAAAATATGTATTAAATGAAGAGTAAATAATAATGAGGTGTTTATTGTTATAATTCAATCTGAATATTGTACCAATGCCTTTAATTTTTAGGACCTTACAAACTTAAAAAAAGACAACATATTGAAATCACATGGAATTCATTATTGAAATATAAATAATTTCTATATTTATAAATTATATTTGTGATGTATTTTATGAAACAAAAATAAAAGCAGTATTAAAATCCCTGTTTTAGCCAATTTAGAGAATCTGTGTGAAAAACTCAAGATATTTGAAGATGATAAACACCAGAACTGGAACTTTAAAATACATTGAGATATTAATTAAACATATTATATCGTTTTAGAGAACACTAACCTCATCATCAGTGTTTGAGTCTCTGGTCCTTCTGTCTCAGCGTCTCCTCAGAAACACTGGTGTCTTGTCTTTATATACTGTAACACTTGTTGTATGTGTGTGTGTGACAAGACGGCACTTAATAACGTCTTGAATTAAAAATCGTATGGCTCTTTTTAATCCTCTTTATACGTATTTATCTTGCTTTCCTTTTGTATTTTGTATTAATGCATTTATGTCTCATCTTTAAAAGTGTAACATAAAACAAATTAAGCTCTCCTCGCTCTGTTGGAGTGTCTTTAAACAAACACTGTCCTGGAGATGATCCTGAATTTGCCTTCGAAACGCTGACAGAAATAATAGTTTTTCCAACATGCAAAAATCACGCAGTCAGCAGAAATGTACACACTTCGCTGTTCTTTCCTTAATTTTTCCATTAAAGTGGATTCAAATGAGTTGAAACTTAATACGTGAACTCATTCAAATGATTAAGACCCAACACGTCTCTGTGTGCTTTGTGTTATTTTAATACCTGAACAACTTGCAAATCACACTTAGTCCCAACCGGACGGTGAAGAGTTCACTTAACCATCATGGTTAAGATGGACTCATCTTTTGCTCATTCAACTTCAACTACAAAAAGGAAAATGGACTGCAACTCCCAGCATGCATCTTAAAAAATAAATAAAATAGTGTTCATCTATTTCTTAACTTTTGTTTACATGCAGTAAGAAAACACGACTTTTTGGATTTGTTCAGGCACTATATTAGTTACTTTGAGGAGTTAACTTTAACTCCAGTAAACAAAGTAGTGTGTGCAATAACATCCCGTAATCTGTATAATTCTGATCATCTATACCAGGGGTCGGCAACCTTTTTGATATGAAGTGCCATTCTAAAAAAAAAATGTTATCAGCGTGCCGACGATCATGAATTATCAACGGGGGGGGGGGTTGAAGAGCTCGACGAAAACACTCGTGAAAAGTGATGTTTAAAACTCAGTTAATGGGGCTCATTCACTGGCGCTTCCACAAACAACAACCAACATAATTGTTACATTCAAATGAAGTAGCCTACATTATTCAAGTTTACATTAACTTTGGATAATACCACGGGAGAAATGAGCGGAAGCGCTCTCTTTTCCTCTCTCTCTCTCCTGACAGCCTGTCAGTATCTCATGCAGCTCACTGATCCAGTAATGAGTGACAGTGAAGAATAAATATATTTATAACTAGTTCCAAAGGTAGATCAAATAGCTAAGTGTGTTAGGTCTAACTCTTGTGTGTTCTGCTCCGCTCACCGGTCCGTCACAGCGGGTGGAGCTGCAGGATTTCTGCTTCACACACGTTGCATACCGCTATTTTATTGTCTTTTTCGGACACCTTAAAATACTGCCAGACTGGTGAAGAGATTTTGGCGAGCTTGTTTTGCCGCATACAGAGAAAAGTGTCATGTATGTTACGTCTCGCGATCGGCCTTTTTGAGTGGGGCTGCGTTGCGTGCATGGCTTCCTTCTGCAGGTAACGGGGAGACGCGCTCTGGCGGCGGTCTCGTTCAGGATCCGAAAATAAAATAAATATTTTGTACACTTATTCCTAGTGTGCCACTGGTTACGGTGCCACGTGCCATTGGTGGCACGCGTGCCAGGGGTTGCCGACCCCTGATCTATACGTTTTATTTCAGAGTTCCAGTTATTACAGCCAGTGGAAAGCCCTCCTCTTTGATTGGTCCATCCTGTCTCTGTCCCCGCCCCCTTCCTGGCCCTGGACCAATCAGAGTGTAGAGAACTAGAGAGGCTGCAGAAAGAAGTGCTGAGACTCGTCCCACTTTACTCAGGTACCTGACTGGACCAATAACAGCCAGGTAGCGCTCCTCTCAGGTGAGATGTGGAACAACACCTGTCCGGCTGTGAGTTGAAAATGTAAAGGTTTCATCATATTTTTACTTCACTACTTTTATTTAACAGCTTCGTACTTTCCAAATTCTGATTTTGGCATGAAAACATGAAGTAAAATATGATGTTTTTGCTTAATTTTGTAGATTTTTTATTCACAATTTTTAACATTTCTAATGCAGAAGTTTAACTGATATTAAAACCATTTAAACGCAATGTCTACATGAAGCCCCTCCTCCTGGTAGCACAGGATAGCTGGATATGATTCATGCTGTAAGACCGCATTTTCAACATAATCAAATCATATTTTATCAAAAGAAACACTACAAAAGTGTTTCACAAGCAGATAAAATAAAAATACAACGGCAACACCTGCACACCCCGTAATAAATCTAACAAATTAAAAGTTTGACGTATTTAATTTATGGTATGAATGCATATTTTTAAGTTTAAAGAAGATATTTTACATCAAAATGCTCCTTCCTTTTGTCTTAAATGTGATGTGGCACCATGCATTTGCAAAATAAGTATTAAAATAAGTCCAGCAGACACTGTCACCAATATAAAACCCCAGTAATGTGATCGAATGTCTCTAAAAAAGCAAGAAATCAGGTACCCAACATGTTCAGATGGATGAATGAAACTCACTTTATCCAGGAGGGTTGTCTGGTCTTCCTTCCTCTTCTTTACAAAACCACTTATCCATAAAATCAACTCCAAATAAATACATGTGTATGGAGGAGAGAAAGGAGAGCTTTTTGCATTTTTGTCCTCCAACTTATACGACCAAATGGGTCGATTGTTCAAGCCCTTATAAGACAAAATATGTCGTTTGTTCAAGCGCTTAATACGACCTATAATCACGTTTTAAAGTTTTCGACCTCTAGTGCTCCCGTTGAATGCAAACGTTACAGAGGGTCGTTTATTCACAAATAACCCTCTCTGTAAAATCCTACATTTTAGGATAGTTTGGCCATTAAAATGCTTTTTGATTAGATTTCTAGCGAGAAGTGTATATTGTACTTTTAGAATCCACGTCCAGTCGATATGTAGGATCTATAGTTTGATCGATATTACGAAGATGATTTGAGGTATGCGGCAGCTTCCATGTAAAGTTACGGGTTGAAAACAGTATTTCCGGTCTCTACGTTTTCATAATAAAACCAATGATCAAATGATTTAACAGTGATATCAGTACTCATCCACTAAAAAACATCAGTTTATCCTTGTTAATTATACGACATTAATTGGTTTAAATTGTGTACAATGCTTTTGGGTTTTTCCCATAGGTTTTTCTCTTTCGATTCTGAGAGACACATTTCTTTTTTCAGAGGTTTTGAAAACATCGAATACACTCATAATCCTGGATGTTTTAGCTGCAATGCACGTTGGGATATGGTGTTTATGTGATATGAAATCGGAAAAGATTTAAAAAAAAAATAATAATTCTGAAACCCTAAACCCTAACCCTAACCCTAACGCTAACCCTAACCCTAACGCTAACCCTAACCCATTGTAATACACGGTTTGGTTGCATTAAATATTACACATCTGTCGTAGTTCCTTATCTATAGAGCCCTGATGAGAAGACTTCTGGACAAACTGGAAGAAATGCCGCCAAAACTGAATATGTGACGTGGATCATAAATATATCAGCAATTACACAACATCTTACATTTATTTTCACACAATACGTCTCCGTATCAATACTAATTCGGCTGACTTTTATATTTGATCCAATTGGTAGATAGGTTATATTTACACCATAACGGTGCACAGCTGATAGAAAGGGACTTGTAGTCTTTAAAGATATTACTGATTTACTGAACTACCTTTCCAACTCCTCATGCAGTTGACTGTTACAGGTCTATACAGGTTCATGGTACAATGCATAAGCTTCAAATCGAGAGACTGAAACTGTATTTTCCTTTACCGTTCTGTTTTAATTTCACAATAAAGTTAATAGTAATATTATGTTTGATATTATTATGTTTTATTAACTAGACCACTGGTTTTTTAACCCGCACCGCTAGTGGTTAAAGCACGTTATTGAATTTAGTTGTTGAATAAGTTATATTTGATGAAAACATTTAAATATTAAGAGTAGCCGTATACATACAAAATAGGGGTCAATGATAGAATATAGAATAGAAAATATCAAGAAGATACTGTAGTGATCTCTACAATAAAACAGTTTAGTGCAGGACGTCCAAAGATATTAACAGGAGGATGTGCAAAACAGACAAACTAATAAGGCTGAATTTGACTCAGGTGTAACTAAAGTCTGATTTAAGGGTTGTTTATATTTCACATCATTAATCAGAATCTGCAAAGTAACTAAAATAAATGTAGTGGAGTAAAAATACCAGGTTAACCTCTGAATTGTAGTGGAGTAGAGCAAAGTAGTACATGCTACTGTAACAAAAACATTTCCCAACTTGGGATCAATAAAGTGTCTTATCTTATCTTATCTTATCTTAAGATGATCGATGGCTACTGCCATATTTGCATAATTTGCCTCTGAACCTATACAAGTGCATGTTTCAGGCTTATCAATGAACAACAGGAGGGGTCACAGACATAAGACCAGCTGTTAAATAAAGACGTGGATTATAAAAGTACAATATACACTTCTCGCTAGAAATCTAATCAAAAAGCATTTTAATGGCCAAACTATTCCACAATTTTGGATTTTCCAGAGAGGGTTATTTGTGAATAAACGACCCTCCGGAGCGTTTGCAATCAACGGGAGCATGTTGTTTCTTACACGACCACTAGAGGTGCTACACTTTAAAACGTGACTCTGGGTCGTATTTAGCTGCTGAAAAAACGACCTATATCGTTTATTGTAGGAGGACAGGCTGAAATAAATACATGTGTATGGAGGAGACAGAGGAGAGCTTTTTGCATTTTTTCAAAATCAACTCGATGCATTTCACTGCAGATTGAGTCGGGCAAATCTCCAGCTGCCATCCAGAAATATAACATCCAGTTTAAACGCAGACACATGAAGAAGCCAGAAATAAAACAGTGATCGCATAGAGATCAGTTAGACAAGTTGTTTGAGCTATAGTGATTATACTTTACAACATCCTTTAAAGCAGAAACAGATACAACATATTACAATTCATAAAATCATTTTTCCTGAATCATGAGCCTCATATTGACATTTCATAAGATACAGAACGGCTGTGTGATAGTTGATTTAAATAAATAAAAACAACATATCTTATGCTAACTTCTGATGAATAGAGTGGTGGAAAGAATCAGCATGTTGCACTTTCTGGTTGCTAGTAATGGTTAAAAAAACATATTAAACACATATATAGTAGCACAGAGATATAATAAAACCCATTATGCGTTTATTATGAAAACATCTCAATGATAAACTGGGAAAAAACTGTATATTTAAATCACACATTTAGGCCATTTTATGTTATCTAACTAATGCAATGTTATACACCTCTGTTTAACCGAGCCTTTCTTATTTGTTATTGCTATTTTTAGTGCTTTGGTCTTTTACCTTAAAACCCTAACAGCCTATAAAACCAAACTTTATTCGAGACAGTTTTGCTTTTGACTTTTTTGCCTTTTTAGTAATTCTCTAATTGCCAGCTCATAGAGTCCTGTTGTGAACCCGGAAATGTTCAGTACCCCATAGTTTAATATTATAAATGTATAGTACGGGCACATAGAAACTGCCGGATGCTAATTTGCATAATGTTGGGCAATTTAGCACAATTAGCATAAGTTGATTAGCAATAATTACCATTATAGGCTTTGCAGACATTATTTGAGAAATGTCTTGGCCGATTTAGACAATTATGGAATGGTTTTGTCCATTTCTGACATTTCAGGATAAAAAACAGCAGTTCAAACCAGAAATGCCAATATTTGGTCTGATTTTGATGAATGTTGGATCGATTTGGAAGATTTAGGCGACTCTGGATCGTTTGATTGGACAGATTGCTTGGAGTAGTACAAATATGGCCACTTTCTGGTAATACTGCCATTGTTAATGTCGGAAATGGACTCGGCATCGTCAAAAAGCCTCAAAACCACTCCAACTTATGCTAATTGTGCAAATTGCCCAACATATGCAGGTTAGCATTCGGCAGTTTCTATGTACTGGGGACCCAATTCTACATTTCTATCATAATACGTTGGGGTACTCAATATTTCCGAGTTAACAACAGGAGTCTGGCAACTAGACTATTTTGGTTGCTTTAAGACAAAAACAACAGCCTTGGATGTCACTGAGCGTCTATCCTCTGCTCTGATCTGATCCTGAATCAGTTTTCTTGCAGCACGTTAGTTTTCCCGCCCTGTGCAGATAGAGCAGCGGTAAAACCAAACTGCCGGGCAAACCCATCCAGGTCATACAGAACAAGGCCAAACACTTTTCATCCACCACCAGATTCTGAGAGTGATACAGAGCCGAGCCGATGGTGGTGCTTCCGAATCGAAAACCAGCACTCCCAGTATGACCATCAAGGAATAAAGCGCCCTCACTTTAGTTCGATCAACCCGCTTCCCAACCCCGGCTTTGGGCGAATCAGAACCCAGACGACAGAAAGGCTGCAGAAAAGAATCACAAACAAAAAGAGGGACGTCCACAAATAAGATACAGCGTTAATTATGTCCTCTGGCAAGTTGCACAAACCTATGCGCCAAAACAAAGCAGCCAAACGCACACAATGGTGACGTTTCTGATCCGAACTGGTCTGTTTCCTCTCAGCTTCAGGAAGATGATTGGATGCACGACAGCCAGGTAACGCTCCACACAGGTGAGCACGTGGAAATACTGCTGAGCGGAGAAGTTGAGGAGGAAAAGGAACATCCCCAGCTCATCATTATGTTAAAACCTGTGTAGACGGCACAGCAGCTGAGGCAAGAACCAAGAATATTCATCAGCTCGGTGGCGACCATGTTGTACGTGAAGGCGTCAGAGTGGCAGATTATGGCGTTGGGTTGCTGGCGCCATTTCTGCACACCGAGGTAAATGACTCGGATGCAGAGAGGGAGGAGGAGGAGGGTGAGGGAGAGGAAGTAGGCGGTGAGGCTAATGACGCCTCTTTGGGAAGAGTTGCATAGTAGCATGGTGCCATATAACTTGAGGGGAGGAAGAAGGGAGGCGTTGGAAGAGTTGACAGTCATAACTGTGGGGAAAAAGGGGAATGAAAAACAAGTTAAAATAGTTCAAATATGATAAATAGGAAAATCAAGACAGAATTCCTGCAGATTTATGGGGTTTTGAGATGAATTCTAATGAAGCTAACTTATAATGACAAGCTGTAAGGGGGGAGAGGGGAGGAGGAAGGAGGCATTGGGAGGAAGGGAGGAGTTGTAAGGGATGACGGACAGAACTGAGGGCAAGGAAAAATTAGTAAAAGTAATTTACGAAGAATTCCTGCTGCATGGGGTTTTGAGATGCATGTTAACGTATAACTAAGGAAGTAGGTGATGAGGCTAATACAACCCGGTCTCACGGCATTTCGTGTCACCAACACGATTTTCCCCTTTTTCGTGTCACACAGAACGATTTTAAAAGCAATGTATTTCTATTGGTAGTATGTTTCATGCCTGCACCACGTCTTTTTGTCCGGTCAGGTCTTGGAAGACCGGAAGCTGTGGGATTCATAAAAACATTTTCTTACTCAATATCAAGCCACGATTATTGTTTTTATTTTAAATCGTATAATGTCTGACTTTTTTTGCCGTCTGCGAGGAAAACAAATGGGGCTCAGAGCCTCAGAATACTGAAATCTGTATTTTTTAAATCTTTTTTTCCTTCTAATTCGTTATTCTTTTCTAAATAACACACTGTTATTTACTCAACAATAACACACAATTATCCTTGTTTTTTTTATTTGTTTAATTCTATAATCTCTGGCTTTTTGGCGTCCGTACTGAATTTCAAAATAAAGTAACAGGAAACAGACGTAGGCCTATAAGGGACATTTCGAGCATCATTGCGATACACACCCACTGAACTGATTACCCAAGTTCCTCAGCTATGGTTTAAGCTCGGTGATTGGATGTTTTAGCCGCAATGCACGTTGGGATATGGTGTTAATGCGATATGAAATCCGAAAAACATTTCGGAGTTTAGGATGGCTGAAGACACTACACTACCCATAATCCTCAGCTATCGTTTGGGACTACAGTCACTTTGCTTGAAAACCCCGTGATTAATCTTCAAGCTCAGGGATTGGATGTTGGAGTGGCAGTGCGCCAAGGTTACGCCGAGCGTCAAACAGCACTTTGAAATGGAACAAAACCACGGCAGACTATCCAAAACTGGACTTGAACGCCCCCCCCCCCAGAACTACACATACTGGCTATTGTGTTTCGCAACATGTTCTATGGGACATCTCTACTGGGAACGTTTTCGTTTTTCCCACAATTAGAAGTTGCCAGTATTAAACACATTGGTGTTATCAAATTTAAAACATAAATAAATAAATGGGTGAAAATTGCTTGTGTCCATAATGGGCAGCATGTATGTATGTATGTATGTATGTATGTATGTATGTATGTATGTATGTATGTATGTATGTATGTATGTAGTATGTATGTATGTATGTATGTATGTATGAAGAAGGGAGGAGTTGGAAGAGTTGATGGACATAACTGTGGGGAAAAAGAGGGGGAGTTATTAAAAAATGCTAAAATAGTTAAAATAGTGAAAAGATGAAAAAATGACAAAGAATTCCTTCAGCTTTATGGGGTTTGAGATGAATGCTAACGTAGATAACTCATAATGACAAGCTGTAGGGGGTAGAGAGGGAAGGAGGAAGGGATACATTGGATAAGTTGATGGAGCAAGGATGAAAAACAAGTTAAAATTGTGAAAAGATGAAAAGATGACGAATAATTCCTGCTGCTTTATGGGGTTTTGGATGCATGCTAAGGTAGCTAACTCATAAATATAAGCTGTAGGGGGGAGAGAGGGGAGGAGGAAGGGAGGAGTTGAAAGAGTTGACGGACATAACCTCTGGGGAAAAAGGGGGAGAAATTAAAAACAAGTTAAAATAGTGAAAACAGGAAGAAATTAGGAAGATTTCCTGCAGCTTTATGGAGTTTTGGATGCATGCTAACGTAGCTATATAATGATGACGAGCTGAAAGGGGGAGAGAGGGGAAGAGGAAGGGAGGGAGGTGTTGGAAGAGTTGACGGACATATTGGGCAAGGAGCAGGGATAGAGGGGGAGATGAAAAACAAGTTAAAATAGTGAAAATATGACAAATAATTCATTCATTGGAGTTTTGAGTTGAATGCTAACTCATAATGACAAGCTGTAGGGGGGGTTGATGGGATTATATAGTATATAGACAAATATTTCAAAAACACTAAAAAATAACCCACGAATAAATGATCTAAAAAGTGTTGGGGTTAGGGGTTAGCATCTAACAAATGAATGAAACATCTCATCTCTATTTAAAAAAGAAATGAAAAAATATCAAGCTGTAGTATTAAAAAGAGCATTTTTTTATTTGTGATTTAATGATAAATGTATTAGGGTGAAATAGAGAAGATAAGGACTTTTGTTGTTGTTTTCATCTATAGTTGTTATTTGCATACAAAACACAAATTTCCAATGATAAGGAAAGTAGGAAAAACTGAAAAATCCAAACAAACAACTAAATCACATAAATGTTTACATATTATATATTAAAACGTTTTTTTGGTTATATTTCTCACTTCCATTCACTGAGATTTATTTATTCATTTATGTAACAGGGACAGTGCATATTAAAGGTGGGGTAGGTAATTTTGGAGAAACCAGCTCGAGATCGCTAGAATTTGAAAATACACAGCCGGAAAAAATCTGCCACTTCCTGACAGAGCCCCTCCTCCAACACACACGAACGTGCACATGACCAATGAGGGCACGAGATAACTTTGTGCACAGATGGAAGGCTGACAAGCAGGTTGGCCATCCAGTTATTTTAGCCGGGCCGGCTCAGATGATTGGTCGTGCTTTTTACAGTACTACGGCTTCCACAGATGACTTTTTTTAATGGATTTTTTGTCAAAGCACTTCATATATTCATTGCTATCGGGACGTTAAGAGCATTCCATGGATTATAACAAAAAGTGTATCTGCAGCCGGTTTCTCAAACTTACCTACCCCACCTTTAATCTAAATTTCTTTAAATGTGCTAAGAGGCTATTTTTCATCTGTAGTCCCTGGACAGATTTTGTAATTCAACCTAAAGACACATTTCATTTTAAACAAGTAAAATACAATCAAATAAAACCATGCAACATACAGTACTGGAAATCTTGATAAAAAAAACAAGCTATAAAACCAACCAAAAAACAGAAGTCTTCTTTCTTCTGTCATTTAGTGGGGTTTGTTGCAGCAAGCTTACCCAATAGCCATGTTACAACTTTGCACATTTTGCACATTAACCATAAAGCTAATTTTACCACCTTATCTTAAAAGATCCGACCGTCTCTCACCCGCAGCTGAACATCTCATCCACGCCTTTGTGGAGGATTCATGGACAAAGTTTGTCTTTTGCTATATTTAATAAAGTAATAAAGAAAATCAATATACAAGTGAAATCGATGTCAAATGCAGGAACAGAGCAGCTTCATCCTCAGAGGATAGAGAAGTTCTGCTCACAGTCTCTATATATTCATGAGAGGAAACAACTGGTCCTACATCCCATCATTAAACCATTAAACCCCAGTCCTTAACCATTTTTAAATCCACCTTTTACTTAAATGCAAATCCTTAACATATGTCTCTGTTAGACACATACTAGACTAAATATACAATTTAACAGAGTAAAAGGCAATCAGAGTATAAGACTATATGTTTTAAATGATATGACCATTTGACACAACAGCCTTCATTTCCTCTCCCCTTGACTCCTGTAACTCAAATTTCTACGGCTTCAACTCCCCCTCTCTCAATAAACTCCAAATGGTTCAAAATGCCACCAAACTCCCAAAAACACCAAATCATGGCACCACAGTCTTCAAAAACCAACACTGTTTTTTTCTGTCTACCAACACATCAACTACAAAATACTGGTCCTCACCTACAAAGCCTCGATAAACATTCATCTGTTTGTCATCTTGCAATCTACTTATTTATATAAATAGTTATCACCGCAATTAACCGTATTTCATTTTGTCTTAATGATCATTCCTTCCTGTCGAGGAGAGAGGGGAAAAAAGTACTCTTGTACTTGAGTAAAAGTAGAAAGACTCAGATCTTGTACTTGAGTAAAAGTAGAAGTACTCAGATCTTGTACTTGAGTCTGACTGGTGAAATGTAGTATACAATTCTTTATTTCAACAAGATTTTGTCACTTTTTCTATTAGAAAAAAACAAATGTGTCATATATGTGACGTATGGATTCTTGGACCCCAAAGCAGAGACAGACACAAGTTAAGCTCAAGGTGTTTAATAAATAATAGGCCAAGGCAGGTACTGAAAACAGGGAGCTGGCTGGCTGCAGAAAGGTCCAAAAACAAAGCAGAGGGAAAACGTCCCAGGCTATACTCGAAAAGTAGCTCAAAAACTGCAAAGAAACAAAACAAAACTCAAGGCTGCAGAAAGGCACTCTGGATCGTTGAACAGCATTTAATTCTCTGGCAGAGAAGTGAGGTGAGGGCCAGGCTCTTAAAGAGCAGGTGATTATCTGAGTGGGAACAGGTGTGCCTCATCTGCAGCCAGGAGAATACCAGCCACGCCCCCTGTCACACACCAGCCCTGCAGAGAAGGAGAGACAGAGTAGTGAGGGGTAAAAGGAGCAAAACAGGAAATAACACAACAACAACAAAACCCATGCATAAACATAACAATATAGAGACAGCTATTTAGAAAAACCCTACAAAAAGAAAGGTTTAAACTTGCTTATTTAATATTAACTAGAAAAACCAAATTATATATATCAGTCTTTGCTTATTTTGCTTATTTCTAACCTTTCTCCTTCTGGTAATTCCCATATATTCGCTCAGAGACTAAATCAACACACTTGCAAGCATTTAGACGAGATGAAACTTGACTACTCTGTGCGTCTAACCTCTGCTCTGCTCTGATCCTGAATCAGTTTTCTTGCCGCACGTTAGTTTTCCCGCCCTGTGCAGAAACAGCAGCGGTAAAACCAGACTGCTGGGTAAACACAGCCAAATTTCTGAGACAAACAACACAAAATGCATACAAACACCCAAATCCATGGAGACGAACATCGAAAGAATAAGCAGCTGTCCGCCAAATCTGAAACAAAGAGTCAACATGATCGCCATGATGGTGTAGAACGCCCTCTTCTTGGTTAATCCAATGGTCTGTGTCCCTTTGAAATGATTTCTGATAATCCATGAGCAAACAGACGGATAATCCATGCTTTTACGTTTCTAGATGTCAGCGCTAGACTGTAGCTTCACTCTAATGCAAAGTTACGTGCGCAAAGCCCCCACCTTCTTTTTTCACAATGAGTGTGTGGGGGGGACTCCCCCTTCGATTCTATTGGCTCTAACGGTCAGAAAGAGGTGTCAACCATCAAAATCGAGCAAGGGGGGCCAGAGATATGGAAAATCCACCCAAATGACCCCAGAAGTGGTTTCTTTTTGCTAAATCTCTCTAAAAAGGTCAAATGTCACTTGTTTTGCATCAATCTTGATACAGGGTACTTATTATATGTTGTACTTTGGATTCCTAAAGCTTTTAGTCTACCTTACCATCATCCAAGGGTAGTTTTCACTATAAGTAAAAAATTATTTTTGGACGGACACTATAATTTACTTTTTACTATGTAAAATCTGAATTTTCTTTAAAATAAAAACATTTATATTGATTCTGACTTTTCTTCATCCAACTCACAGGTTTATCATTACTTTGAGAACAAAGATTATTAATTTAACCCTTTTAGAAGGGAAGATATGGTCATTTGTTCTGGGAATGGCATTTCGAGCCTGAGACCTGAAAAACAGGCTCAGGGCTTAACAGGTTAATAAAAGATTAATTCACCTTCTTCAATAGGTTTAGCTCTCCGCCCCCGCTGCTGTCTCCTCCAACTCCACTTCACACCTCACCTCCACCACTCAGCCTGGCTTCAGCATCCCCCCCCCCCCTCACCTTGCCTCTGACACCCAGAGACAGATGGAAAAACCACCAAGGCAAGGCTGATGGCCCTGATGGTATCAGCCCCAGGGTCCTGAGGCCCTGTGCCCGCCAGCTGTCTCTTGTTCTCCAACACCTGTACAACCTGAGCCTGCACCTGGAGACCATCCCGGTGCTGTGGAAGACGTCCTGCATTGTTCCTGTCCCTAAAAAGACGACTCCTTCTGGGCTCAATTACTATCGCCCAGTAGCTCTCACATCTCGAGAGAGCCCGCTCTCCACGCAATATGCAGCCGGAGGACGGACGGCGCTCAAGCCCCGCCTTACTCCGGCCACTGGTTTTATGTGTGAATTTTTGTAAAATAGCCGGACCCCCCGGGGGGGTCCCCAGGGTTCTGGAAAATACCAAGCCCCGCCCCCAGCGACCCCCCCCCCCCCCCCCCCCCCGATTTTAGGGGCCAATTAACACGTTATGCACTGTACGGACACGCTTCCCTCTCTGACCACCAGGGGAGGCTCTCGCCGGTGTCCGGCAACTTGATATGGGAGCCCACTTGCCGCATATTTGACAGTCGTATTTGTACACAGGTGTGTCTGTGTATTTCTACAAGGGGGGGGGGGGGTCCACCACTCAAGACGGTAGCCCACTTACAAGATAATTGTATGGGGGGGGATGGGGGTGTCCACAAATCAATATGGGGGCCCACTTACCACATGTTTCTATTGTTGTATTTATATGTATGGGGGGGGGGGTGAATGGGGGGTTGGGGGGTGTCCACAAATCAATATGGGAGCCCACTTACCACATATTTCTATTGTTGTATTTATACTTATGGGGGGTAGGGGTATCATAACTTTTGGGTGTATCATAACTTTTGATAGGAAGGTATTTTCGGTTCAGGATCAGATTGTAGATTGTGTGTGTTGCTTTATATTTTGTGTGCCAACAGAGAAGGTGCAGGGTCCTGTTATCCCCCATGAAAGGCAGCCCCCACAAACTCTCCAACCTCTGCAGAGTCAGGCGCAGTAGGAAGGGGATACCTAGAAGAATGATTAAAAAAATATGATTGAATGTTCTCCCTTTGTGTATATATGTTTATAAGTTCCTAAATGTTCATAAATGTTGTTAAATTCTTCTTCTTGTTTATAAATGTTCTTAAATGTTCCTAAATGTTGTTAAATTCTTCTTCTTGTTTATAAATGTTCTTCTTGTTCTTAAATGTTCTTCTTGTTCCTAAATGTTCCTAAATGTTGTTAAATGTTGTTAAATGTTCGTAAATGTTCGTAAATGTTCGTAAATGTCATTCTTGTTTATAAATGTTCGTAAATTCTTCTTCTTGTTGTTAAATGTTAAATAGTTTTTGTTTAAATAAATGTTTTAAATTCTTTGAAGTAGTATTCTGGTCATTTCTTTATAGTTGTGCTAAGTCATTGTTGTATGTTTTAGGTGTCTAGCTCTGATACACTTGGTTCTTATATATATATATATATATATATATATATGTAACAGTTGTAAATATGCGCTATATAAATATAATGTATTGTTATTATTATTGACATCCTGTGGTTCACCTGAGGACTGTACTACGAAGCTGGATTTTCGCTTAGCCGGCTAAATTCAGGGAAAACTCTGGCTTTCCGGTCCTACGACGCTGGTTCTCTTTTTAGCGGGCTAGATCTCCATGGTAACTTATGCTGAGTGGCTAGCCTGCTCCGGAGCAGGTTAGGTGGCAGGCTAAGAGATCAACTCAGTGAAAGCACCGCCTGCTGACCAATCAGAGCTCCGTGTGCGGAGTTTAAAGCGATCAAGTCATATTACAGGATAGAGGAAATACAGAAAAACTGCCGTTGCAGGAAAGACAGCCGGCAAAAATCAACTGACTGTGTGAACGTGAAAATTAATAGAATATCCCCTCCCATCTTCAGAGCAATCTGACTATTATAATATTAGCGTTAAGAAAGCTTACTTAAATATCTGCCACGACATAAGTAACCGGATCAGAGTAACATTAAGTACAGTCCGCGGCACTGTGAGTGCAGACGTCGATGTGTCCCATTATCATTCATATCATATCACATCATAATGTATCATATATTTCCTTATCTGAGTCAGCTGAGCCGTATCTGGCCGTGCAACACTCACAGTGTCACATACTGTATGCAGAAGTATTATTTTAAGCAACACATTAAGTTGACGAAACACTCGAGTCAAATGTAATTAAAGTCAGATCGTGTCTTGGACGGGGCAGTGATTTCATAAACCTGTTAATGTACGCATTCAAACACTTTTCTTTTACCAGCTGTATTCACCTTGCAGGTGCAGCTATGTGGCTTTTATCCTGGCTAAAGTGTTTAAGTCATGGATGTTTAAAGTTTAACTTCTTCATATTTGACTAATATTAAAGTTCACTTTTCATTCAGGAAGTATGACGCTGCGCTGTCAGTACGCTTGTCCGTGTTTGAGATTGGTCGAATGCTCCAAATACCACCCCTTTCATGTGAACGCGCACCTAACTAGATAGGACACGGCTGGCTTGAGCGATCCACTTGATAACCAGCGTCGTAGTACAGTTTAGCGCCAGCGCGTATGTTTTGGCTTAGGCCAACCGGCTAACTCCAACATATCCAGGTTAAGTTGAACCAGCTTCGTAGTACAGGCCTCTGGTGTACCAGCAAGAAACCGGGGAAACCGGGACAGAATCGGCATGAATATTAACTAAAAGGAGAAGCTGAGGCCTTTAGGTGCAAATAATCGTTTTGTGCAGCAATTTAGCTCGTTTTGCTAATTCTTACCTTTTTTCATTTTAGGAATTCTCTGATATTGGTCGCTTTAAAGGTCCTCTATTATACTGTTTTTCATCAATATATTACAGGTCTCAGATATATACAAAACATGTCTCTGAAGGGTTTGGCTCGAAATACCAAACAGATCATTGCAGCATCCCATAATCCCCTCTGTTTCAGCCCTGATTCAAAAGTGCTGATTCTCTCTCTGTTACTTTAGATGAAAATAAGGAGCCACTCGCCACGCTCCTCTGAGAGACATTTGGTTAAAAAGAACACAATGGTGCTCTAGAGCAGGGGTTCCCAACCCCCGGTCCGCGGACCGGTACCGGGCCGCGGAGGTGTTACTGCCGGGCCGCGAAATAGCTGTGAGTTTATCGTAATATTTGCAGAATTATAAATATATAAAAATATTTTATCATAATATTTTTTTCAAAAAGTGTTTAATTTTCGCACCTATGCCACCAGTCATATTATTTCATCCAGTAGCTAGTTAATCTTTCACCAGAAAACCGTTGAAAATGGCTTTTATGATGTTCCGAGGGATTCGGCGGCTCAGCCTAAGGTCTCAGCCTCTTGTGCGCACAAGCATGTTACCGGTGCGCCAAGTAGGAAGAGGAGCGCACAGGAGACAACCGTTTGATTGCAGACTGTTATGTTTATGGTGGTGCATACATTATTTGAGATATATTTCAAACTCGGACTTCATTTTAAGGACATGTCGGCCAGGGGTGTAGAGCTATTTGTTTAAGCACCGGATTGGCAAAACAGGAGAGTAAACCAGTCTGCCTTGATCTATGAATTAATGTCCGGGACTCTCACGGTATCTGCTGCCCGCAGCTGTTTTATAGAAGGAAACCCTCCTTCACTTCATGACATGGCTGCAGCATCAGGAGGCAGCGGGACGTACTCGGTAAAGAGCTGTGCCTTTTTACGCACCGCCTTCGCTGTGTTTAACTTAATCAGAACAGTTTAAGAGTGACTGCAGGCTGCTACGTGTTAACCACACACACATCTACAACATCGAACTGCCCGATTACTCCCCCTTTTATTAGTTTTATGAAGGAGATGTCCAGTCAGTCACCAAGGCGCAGATGTGTTTGTGTGTGTGCTCTGCTCAGCTCAGCTCTGTGTGTTCGGTGTGTTTGTGTCTGTCCGACACCGGCATATATGCGGCTGTTCCCAAAATAAATTGTTTAATCTTAATCTCGATGTAGTGCTAAATGCTGTCGGGAGTGCACCGGAACGAACGACACTATCATAATATCTTCTGAAAACAAATGCCAGTGTCACACACACACACACACACACACACACACACACACACCACACACACACACACACACACACACACACACACACACACACACACACACACACACCACACAAACACACACACACACACACACCCACCCTGGCGACCGGACATCTCCTTCATAATGCGCCTTCTCCTCGTTTCCCCAGCATTCACTGGATTATCCGTAAATCATACAAACAAAACCAAAACGTTGATTTATCTGTTTTCCCGTTTTGGTTTAAAAACTGAATAAAGTCGGTTTTTTGGTTTTCCGAAAAACCAAAAAACAACACCGGTTCTTTTTTAAACTTTGTTAATATGTTTTGGATGCATATTGTTCTAGTATTTGTTCAGGCTGTTACATACAATTAGCCTCTGTTGCTACCTGCTGGTGGTGAGTAAATATTAAAATCAGTTAAAATTGACAACCGGTCCGCGATTTTTTTTTAATATATCTACCGGTCCTTGGCACAATAAAGGTTGGGAACCCTGCTCTAGAGGAGATTCAGGTGATAAGGTGGGGGGGCGGTTGGTGGAAACATCAGAAAAAGAGAACAAAATTCCATTAAATTCCATTAAGTCTGCCTTAAAATCTAGATGAAACATGGTAGAAACAAAACACCAATAACCCAGCTAAAAGTAGTTTAAAAGTAAACAAATATTTAATTCTGAACGTATTTAATATTTTATTGAACATTTTATACTTTATCTTTGTATTTTTATCAAAATATCTTTATTACATTTTACTTAAACTTAATTTTTTTTCATGCTTATATTTTATAATATTTGTATACCATTTCATAATTTTTTTTGGGACATTCTTAGTTTAACTCATGTTATATAATAATTGTCTATTCTATTTTTTTTATTTCACTTTTTTATTTTAACTACTTGTATTTAATAGATATATTTATATTTTTTTTATTTTTTTTTCATATAACATTTAATTACACATTTTTACTAATTTTAAAATATTTATTTATATTTTAATATCAAAAAAATATATATTTATATACAGTCATGAAACCCAATTCCCCCTAAATAAGAAAGGTATTCTGAAATCTAACTTATGACATTAGCCGCGTTCACACCAAGTACTTTGCCGTACTTAGTGCTGGCACTTAGTGTCCCGGCACTTATTACCCCAGGGCACTTAGTACAGATCGCGTTCACACCGGAATAAGTTCCCTGAGGGAAAATTAGGCAAATGAGCCGCTGACGTCACTTCGTCTTCTTCTACTTTGGGTTTACTGGCAGGCCGCAAACCACTTCACGGCGTATACTGCCACCTGGAGTCCCCGGCCGGAAGTCCCCGGAGTTGGGGACTGGCTTCAGTAGAAGCTGCTGGGACTCCCAGCAGCTTCTACTGAAGCCTTCCGTGTAAATCGCCAGAACGCCAACACCTCCTCATCTCCACCGCTCCCATGTTTATTTTGTGTTGCCATAAGTTAGCCTCTCTGCGTTTGTGCGCTGGGCGAATGCTAATGCTAATAATGCTAATGCGAGGATAATAAAATGGCGGCTCTCCAAAACATTTCAGAGTTTTACGGGGCGTGGTTTGCAATTCGCCCAGCCAATCAGACCTGGCACACTTTTTTCCCCCAGGAAAGTACCATCTCTCAGCGGGCACTAAAAATGGGGGTAAAAGTTCCCGGCACTCAGTACTCTTTTTGGTGTGAACGCGACATAAGGGGTACTAACGGAACTAAACGCGAAAAGTACGGGGAAAAGTACTCCGGTGTGAACGCGGCTATTGAATCAGCTAAATATTTTAGATTACACAAGTAAATTGTTCTTAATTATCTGTCGATGTTAAGGATATAAGTATATTGTACTTGAAGAGCCATCTAATACGGCATAGGACTGACCTTTTAATAAAGCAAAGAAAGGTTCGTTTTTCATAATTAATAAGTACATAAAAACAAAAGTAACTCACTTTTTCAGCAGCGTTTCTTCTTCTGTTGTCTGGTCTCTCCAAACTGAACGACAGCCTTCTCACTCCTATATATTAATATCTGCGTGCAGGTGCCTTTTTTTTGTTCCTGTTTGCATGAAGATGGGATTTTTTGCATCGCCAATACAGGTATCATGATAAAGCCTGAAACATTATACTGTAAATCTCAGTATGCAAATGTCCTGCTCTGATTTTCCTTTTTTCCTCCAGCTGTATGACGTCCACAGATCATTCAGCAGAGACAACAACAACAACAACACACAGACACACACAACAATCTTTAAATGCATCATCTTTATTAAATGAAAACACACAACTTTTACACCAACAGTTCTCCTTTATAACGTTTACACTTCTATATTTTATTTTCATGGATCATGCATGAAGTCACACTGTAATCAAAGCGTGACAGTAAACAGAGATCACTGATGAATAGAGTAAAGGGAGATAGAAATATATTCATCTATTGTTGTTATTTGCATCACAAACACACATTTCAAATGATTAGGAAGGGGGAAGGCGGAGGGATTCCCCAAAATTCTGACACACATTTAGGCTGTTTTGGGCTATTTTTGGGGACTATTAATGTAATATTTTACACTTTCTTTTGCAGCTAGCTCCTCCTAAAGCCATGTTTGAGTTTGCACCCTTTCTGTGAGTGTTACTTGCTATTTTAATACAAAAAACAGCCAATATAACCAGGCTTTGGGGGAGTCTGACTGGTGAAATGTAGTATACAATTATTTATTTTCAACAAGATTATGTCACTTTTTTCTATTAGAAAAAAACAAATGTGTCATAAAGAGACAGCTATTTAGAAAAACCCTACAAAAAGACTAAATCAACACCCTTGCAAGCGTTTAGACGAGATGAAACCTGACTACTCTGTGCGGCTAACCTCTGCTCTGCTCTGATCCTGAATCAGTTTTCTTGCCGCACGTTAGTTTTCCCGCCCTGTGCAGAAACAGCAGCGGTAAAACCAGACTGCTGGGCAAACACAGCCAAATTTTGGAGACAAACAACACACAACGCATACAAACACCCAAATCCATGGAGACGAACATCGAAAGAATAAGCAGCTGTCCGCCAAATCTGAAACAAAGAGTCAACATGATCGCCATGATGGTGTAGAACGCCCTCTTCTTGGATTGGTCCACCCTCCCTTTGTCCCCGCCCCCTTCTCCGGGCCCTGGATGAATCAGAGCGCGGAGAACGGAGAGACTGCAGAACGTCACGACAACCATCGAGAAGGTGGTGACGCAGAAATATGACGCAATGCTGTAATGAGAGCGGAGATAGCAAACCAGGTGAAGGAGAACAGCCAAACGAACGCAATGCTCACGTTTCTGATCATGATCCCGCCCCTATTCCTCAAACGCAGGTAGGTGATTGGATGAACCACAGCCAGGTGGCGCTCCACACAGGTGAGGAGGTGAAATGGGATTTGTCCGTTAATGGAGAAACCGCAGAAGTAAAGACCAATGGTTGCTAAAAGGGGGTTTGTCAAGATGGCGCCGAGGCAATTCCAGATGGAGCCGAGAACTCCAACCATCTCCATCACAGCCATGTGATACGTGAAGACATCAGAGTGACTTCCTGTCGTGGAGAGAGGAGAAAGAAGCACTCAGATCTTGTACTTGAGTAAAAGTAGAAGTACCAGATTGTAGGAATACTCTGTTACAGTAAAAGTCCAGCATTAAAAATGTTACTCAAGTAAAAGTAGAAAAGTATTATCATCAAAATATAGATAAAGTAGCGACAGTAAAAGTAGTGATTGTGCAGATTGGTCCATTTCAGAATAATATATATGATATGTTTTATAATGATTGATCATGAAAGTGTTCTCAAAGCTGGTAAAGGTGCAGCTAGTTTGAATGACTTTGTATACTGCAGGGTAGCTTGTGAATTTACTCCAGGTGGAACTAAAGTCTGATTTAACACTTGATTATATTTCACATCATTCATCCAGATCTGTGAAGGTATTAAATGGAGTAAAAGTACACCATTTACCTCTGAACTATAGTGGAGAACAGGTACAAAATAGCAAAAAACTTGAGTAAATGTATTTAGTTACTTCCCACCTCTGATCGTTGAGTCTCGCCCTTGATATCTTTGGACTCCCAGGTAGAAGATGTAGAAACAGAGAGGAAGAAGGACCAGGATTTTGGCGACGGAGTAGGAAGTGAAGATGATGAAGCTGGCTGTGCAGCTGAAGCACGGACTCTCGGAAAAGGAGGCATTCGAGGAGTTGGAGGACATGGCTGTTTATATAAAAGAGGACAGAGGGAAAAAGGTCAAAGTGTAGATTAGAAATTGGGAAAACTTCAGAAAAAACACTCCAAATGCCATTAAATTACACGTCTCTTTGTTTTTTTTAGGTAACACTTGAAATAGTCCACATACATTTTAAGGAAAGTAGATATGGTATTGATCTTTTATTGGCAAGGCAAGTTTATTTAAATAGTACCTTTCAACACAAGGCAATTCACGTGCTTTACAAAAATGAAAGACATTAAGAGCATTAAGAAACATATTTAACTCATTTAAAAGTAGAAAGGGCATTTAACTTAAAAGTAATAGTTTTTCATCATAATAATATAAAAAGTCACAAAGTAACTCACTTTTTCAGCAGCGTTTCTTCTTCTGTTGTCTGGTTTCTCCAAACTGAACGACAGCCTTCTGGGTTTCTCTATACATATTAATATTTGCGTGCAGTGCGTATTTTTTAATCGTGTTTGCATGAATATGGGATACTTTTGCATCTCAGAAAGCCGGAACAGGTATCATATTTAAGCCCTGAAACTTTATACTGTAAATCTCAGTAGGCAAATGTCCTGTCTGTGCATGACGTCCAAAAAATAGATCATAGATACAAACAACAGCAGAGACACACAAAATCTTTAAATACGTCATTTAATGAAAGCACACAACTCTACACCAGCAATTCTCCTTTATAACATTAACAAAAACTATCATTATATATTATAAATAACTCCTTTTTTCCTAAATATACAGAAACATATCACCATGATTTGTATAAGAGCTATAACCATATTAAAAGATACAGAAAACACATTTTAAAGCCATTTGGAGTTACATTTCAGACCCAACTTGTAATAACTCAATGCAATTTCACTTTGAAACACTTATATTATAGCTTAACTGTTTTTATGCCTCAAAATCTTTGTTAAATAGCCAATTTGTATTGAATACACACTTTCCTATGTCATTGCTAGCAAGTTAGCAAGAGGAATGAAATGATTTTACTATCATATGCACAGTAGCTATAGCTCAGTGTCCTCTGACAATGCAACATAGATATATAAAATATATGAAACAATATAAATAGTGCAAGAAGAAACAGATTAGAAGTAAATGAATGCTTCAAGAGACCAATGTGCAAGGAAAGGGGAAAGAAGTAAACTATAAACATCTAAAATGGATTAAGATGTGCAACAAACTGAATTTAAAATTACTTTTCTTTCCCAAATGAAGGCCTTATTTAAAGATGAAAAATGAACTTTTAACCTGTTAAGCCCGAGAGACCCCGGTATCGGGGTACTGCCGCAACATCTTGCAGGAAACAGTGTCTGAGGGCATGTTCATTTAATAAAACTATGAATGGTTTATATCCATGTAACGGGAAGAAACTCATCTAACTGATCATTTTTTTTTTTTTTCAAAAGAAAACCCACAATGCTAACACTGAGCCTCTGAATTAGCAACGAGCGAAAAATGCTAACACCTTACTGCACCGAAAATCACTCACAAAACCTTATTATTTATCTTTTCACCACATCCAACACATCGATTCACATCGTGAGGTGACACAGAATCGTTTGACACCAACATTACCACTGAATTATACGTATTTGCAACGTTATAAGCAAAAACGGACATCAAAACAGGTGACGCTAGGTAGCTAAAAATGCTAACATTTTTACCTTGGCTCTGTAGTCTCTCCAAAGTGGTCTTCAATGGCATTAAAACAATAAAAACGCTGCTGAAGTTAATTCATAGGTTAATCTAATGTGTCTGTGTCCCTTTGAAATGATTTCTGATAATCCATAAGCATTAAAACTGCTTTTCCGTTTCTAGATATCAAAGCTATAGATAGGTTCACTCTGATGGAAAATTACATGCGCAAAGCCCACACCTTTTTTTTTTCACAATGAGTGTGTGTGGGGGACTCCCCCTTCGATTATATTGGCTCTAACGGTCAGAAAGAGGTGTCAACCATCAAAATCGAGCAAGGGGGCCAGAGATATGGAAAATCCACCCAAATGACCCCAGAAGTGGTTTCTTTTTGCTAAACCTCTCTAAAAAGGTCAAATGTCACTTGTTTTGCATCAATCTTGATACAGGGTACTTATTATATGTTGTACTTTGGATTCCTAAAGCTTTTAGTCTACCTTACCATCATCCAAGGGTAGTTTTCACTATAAGTAAAAAAGAATTTTGGACGGGCACTATAATTTACAGTTTTTTACTATGTAAAATCTGAATTTTCTTTAGAATAAAAACATCTATATTGATTCTGACTTATCTACATCCAACTCACAGGTTTATCATTACTTTGAGAAAAAAGATTATTAATTTAACCCTTTTAGAAGGGAAGATATGGTCATTTGTTCTGGGAATGTCATTTTCGAGCCTGAGACCTGGAAAACAGGCTCAGGGCTTAAGAGGTTAATAAAGCAAAGAAAGGTTGTTTTTCATAATTAACAAGTACATAAAACGCACAAAAGTAACTAACTTTTTCAGCAGCGTTTCTTCTTCTGTTGTCTGGTCTCTCCAAACTGAACGACAGCCTTCTCACTCCTATATATTAATATCTGCGTGCAAGTGCCTTTGTTTTTTGTTCCTGTTTGCATGAAGATGGGATTTTTTGCATCGCCAATACAGGTATCATGATAAAGCCCTGAAACATTACACTGTAAATCTCAGTATGCAAATGTCCTTTTTTCCTCCAGCTGTATGACGTCCACAGATCATTCATCAGAGACAACAACAACACAACACACAGACACACACAACAATCTTTAAATACATCACTCTTTATTAAATGAAAACACACAACTTTTACACCAACAGTTCTCCTTTATAACGTTTACACTTCTATATTTTAATTTTCATGGATCATGCATGAAGTCACACTGTAATCAAAGCGTGACAGTAAACAGAGATCACTGATGAATAGAGTAAAGGGAGATAGAAATATATTCATCTATTGTTGTTATTTGCATCACAAACACACATTTCAAATGATTAGGAAGGTGGGGAAGGCGGAGGGATTCCCCAAAATTCTGACACACATTTAGGCTGTTTTGGGCTATTTTTGGGGATTATTAATGTAATATTTTACACTTTCTTTTGCAGCTAGCTCCTCCTAAAGCCATGTTTGAGTTTGCACCCTTTCTGTGAGTGTTACTTGCTATTTTAATACAAAAAACAGCCAATATAACCAGGCTTTGGGGGAGTCTGACTGGTGAAATGTAGTATACAATTCTTTATTTTCAACAAGATTTTGTCACTTTTTTCTATTAGAAAAAAACAAATGTGTCATATAGAGACAGCTATTTAGAAAAACCCTACAAAAAGAAGGTTTAAACTTGCTTATTTAATATTAACTAGAAAAACCAAATGATATATATCAGTCTTTGCTTATTTTGCTTATTTCTAACCTTTTCTCCTCTGGTAATTCCCATATATTTCGCTCAGAGACTAAATCAACACACTTGCAAGCGTTTAGACGAGATGAAACTTGACTACTCTGTGCGGCTAACCTCTGCTCTGCTCTGATCCTGAATCAGTTTTCTTGCCGCACGTTAGTTTTCCCGCCCTGTGCAGAAACAGCAGCGGTAAAACCAGACTGCTGGGCAAACACAGCCAAACTTCGGAGAGAAACAACACACAACGCATACAAACACCCAAATCCATGGAGACGAACATCGAAAGAATAAGCAGCTGTCCGCCAAATCTGAAACAAAGAGCCAACATGATCGCCATGATGGTGTAGAACGCCCTCTTCTTGGATTGGTCCACCCTCCCTTTGTCCCCGCCCCCTTCTCCGGCCCTCGACGAATCAGAGCGCGGAGAACGGAGAGACTGCAGAACGTCACGACAACCATCGAGAAGGTGGTGACGCAGAAATATGGCGCAATGCTGTAAATGAGAGCGGAGATAGCAAACCAGGTGAAGGAGAACAGCCAAACGAACGCAATGCTCACGTTTCTGATCATGATCCCGCCCCTATTCCTCAAACGCAGGTAGGTGATTGGATGAACCACAGCCAGGTGGCGCTCCACACAGGTGAGGAGGTGAAATGGGATTTGTCCGTTGATGGAGAAACTGCAGAAGTAAAGACCAATGGTTGCTAAAAGGGGGTTTGCCAAGATGGCGCCGAGGCAATTCCAGATGGAGCCGAGAACTCCAACCATCTCCATCACAGCCATGTGATACGTGAAGACATCGGAGTGACTTCCTGTCGTGGAGAGAGGAGAAAGAAGCACTCAGATCTTGTACTTGAGTAAAAGTAGAAGTACCAGATTGTAGGAATACTCTGTTACAGTAAAAGTCCAGCATTAAAAATGTTACTCAAGTAAAAGTAGAAAAGTATTATCATCAAAATATAGTGAAAGTAGCGACAGTAAAAGTAGTCATTGTGCAGATTGGTCCATTTCAGAATAATATATATGATATGTTTTATAATGATTGATCATGAAAGTGTTCTCAAAGCTGGTAAAGGTGCAGCTAGTTTGAATGACTTTGTATACTGCAGGTAGCTTGTGAATTTACTCCAGGTGGAACTAAAGTCTGATTTAACACTTGATTATATTTCACATCATTCATCCAGATCTGTGAAGGTATTAAATGGAGTAAAAGTACACCATTTACCTCTGAACTATAGTGGAGAACAGGTACAAAATAGCAAAAAACTTGAGTAAATGTATTTAGTTACTTCCCACCTCTGATCGTTGAGTCTCGCCCTCGATATCTTTGGACTCCCAGGTAGAAGATGTAGAAACAGAGAGGAAGAAGGACCAAGATGTTGGCGACAGAGTAGGAAGTGAAGATGATGAAGCTGGCTCTGCAGCTGAAGCACGGACTCTCGTAGGAAAAGGAGCATTCGAGGAGTTGGAGGACATGGCTGTTTATATAAAAGAGGACAGAGGGAAAAAGGTCAAAGTGTAGATTAGAAATTGGGAAAACTTCAGAAAAATACAGAAAAAACACTCCAAATGCCATTAAATTACATGTCTCTTTGTTTGTTTTTAGGTAACACTTGAAATAGTCCACATACATTTTAAGGAAAGTAGATATGGTATTGATCTTTTATTGGCAAGGCAAGTTTATTTATATAGCACCTTTCAACACAAGGCAATTCAAAGTGCTTTACAAAAATGAAAGACATTAAGATCATTAAGAAACATATTTAACTCATTTAAAAGTAGAAAGGGCATTTGAACTTAAAAGTAATAGTTTTTCATCATAATAATATAAAAAGTCACAAAGTAACTCACTTTTTCAGCAGCGTTTCTTCTTCTGTTGTCTGGTTTCTCCAAACTGAACGACAGCCTTCTGGGTTCTCCTCTATACATATTAATATTTGCGTGCAGTGCGTCTTTTTTAATCGTGTTTGCATGAATATGGGATACTTTTGCATCTCAGAAAGCCAGAACAGGTATCATATTTAAGCCCTGAAACTTTATACTGTAAATCTCAGTAGGCAAATGTCCTGTCTGTGCATGACGTCCAAAAAATAGATCATAGATACAAACAAGCAGAGACACACAAAATCTTTAAATACGTCATTTAATGAAAGCACACAACTCTACACCAGCAATTCTCCTTTATAACATTAACAAAAACTATCATTATATATCATAAATAACACATTTTTTCCTAAATATACAGAAACATATCACCATGATTTGTATAAGAGCTGAACATACATTTTAAAGCCATTTGGAGTTACATTTCAGACCCAACTTGTAATAACTCAATGCAATTTCACTTTGAAACACTTATATTATAGCTTAACTGTTTTTATGCCTCAAAATCTTTGTTAAATAGCCAATTTGTATTGAATACACACTTTCCTATCTCATCGCTAGCAAGTTAGCAAGAGGAATGAAATGATTTACTATCATATGCACAGTAGCTATAGCTCAGTGTCCTCTGACAATGCAACATAGATATATAAAATATATGAAACAATATAAATAGTGCAAGAAGAAACAGATTAGAAGTAAATGAATGCTTCAAGAGACCAATGTGCAAGGAAAGGGGAAAGAAGTAAACTATAAACATCTAAAATGGATTAAGATGTGCAACAAACTGAATTTAAAATTACTTTTCTTTCCCAAATGAAGGCCTTATTTTAAGATGTTTAATATAATGCTTTTTGAAAGACTACAGATCAGCGGGAACACTTCATTTTATAGGGCTAAGCTACTGACTCCGTGGAGGTCACATCCCACGGTCATATCTTTAATAAGAGATTAATTGGTCAAAAAAAGATTACAATACACAAAATCCCATGTCTTAGCTTTTTTAAGACTCTCAGAAATTTGACTTTTAAGACATTTTGATTCCAATTGATGACTTTTTTCAGCTAAGACTGTTTTTTAAGGATACGCTGGAACTTAAAATCTGAAAGGACTTAGCTACTGACTCCATTAAAGACACATCCCTAGCTCATTTCTGATCTTTAATGAGACAGGATCAATATCCCATGTCTTTGCTTTTTTAAGACATCAAAAAATGGACTTAAAGTGCACCTATCATTATTTAAGGCATATATTATGGGTCTCAGATATATAAAAATATATAAAAAACATGTCTATGATGTGTTTTGCTCAAAATACAAACAGATCATGCATTTTAGACATCCCTCATATCCCTCTATTTCAGCCCTGTTAGAGAAACGCGGATTTTGGGTCCTTAGCTTTAAAAGAAAAAAAAGAGGAGGCGGAGCTAATGCCTGATCATAATTCTACCGGAGATAAAGTTAAATTCTGCTGTGATAAAACGCCATCCTGTTCTAAACCACATCAAGGATTATTTCTGAAACAGTATGGAGCTCAAATGCTTTTTCTCTTGCGGGTTTATCACAAGGTGAGTTCCTTTTTTTTTTTCCTGCTATTTAAACACAAGTGCTCTCCAGTACAGGTTAGCTCTGCGTGTTAGCGAGGCTTGCTAATGTAAGCACCGACCATATTACGTCCAAAACATGTCAGGCATTGTTTCTGATAGCAACTTTCTGTGGGTCCAACATCCGAAATTACGTAATATCGGCAGCAAATCTGTATCCGCTCGTTGTACCCCCGTTTTTAAAAGATTTGGGTACGGAGGAAAAGAGAAAGGGTTTTATTTTCGGATGCTGCGTGAGTTCCCTGACACACCGGGTACACATATTTATGTACAAAAGACATCAAAAAGTGCATTTTGCATGATAGGTCCCCTTTAACCTGTTACGCACGCCCCCCCCGGTACCGGGCGGATAAACGCGTCATTTGCAGGAAACAACGTCTAAGGAATCTTAATATTTAATAAAACTATGAATGTTTTATATCCATGTAATGGGAAGAAACTCAGCTAACTGATCTTTTTTATTTTTTTTTCCAAAAAAAACCCACAATGCTAGCGCTAGAAAAAATGTAACCTAAAACGGCACTTAAACTCACTCTAACTCCCTTATTACTTATCCTAGATGCACAGCCAACCACTCGTTGTTGGTGTCCTGGAGACACTGAATCTAGTGGTGCCCTCCTCAACACTCAGTGATAAACATTTGTGACGCTATAAACGAAAGCGTACATCATAACATGTGGAGCTAAGTAGCTAGAAACGCTAACATGGCTTACCTTGGTCAAAACTGGTCTTCAATGGCATTAAAACGATAAAAAAAACGATGCTGCAGTTAATCCATAGGTTCATCCAATGTATCTGTGCCCTCTTTGAAACTATTTCTGATAATCCATAAGCAATAAAACTGCTTTTTCGTTTCCAAATCCCAGAGAGAGAGATCGTCCACTCTGCCCTGCATTTCACATGCGCGCAGCCCCACCTTTTCTCTTTACAATGAGTGTGTATGTGGGCCTCCCCCTTCGATTCTATTGGCTCTAACGGTCAGAAAGAGGTGTTAACCATCAAAATCGAGCAAGGGGGGCCAGAGATATGAAAAAAAAAACATTTTCACCCAAATCACCTCAGAGGTGGGGTGGTTTTGGCTAAACCTCTCTAAAAAGGTCAAATGTCACTTGTTTTGCATCAATCTTGATACAGGGTACTTATTATATGTTGTACTTTGGATTCCTAAAGCTTTTAGTCTACTAACCCATCATCCAAGGGTAGTTTTCACTATCTGTAAAAAATAATTTTTGGACGGACACTATAATTTACAGTTTTTTACTATGTAAAATCTGAATTTTCTTTAAAATAAAAAACATTTATATTGATTCTGACACTTCTACATCCAGACCTTGCTTTGATAAAAGAAATTATTCGTATAACCCTTTTAGAAGTTAGGTTGTAGTCATTTGTTTTGGGCATGTCATTTTCGAGCCTGAAACATGAAAAACAGGCTTGGTGCTTAACAGGTTAAGACATTTTGATTGATGGCTTTTTTAAGATAAGATCTTCTTTAAAGGTACGCAGGAACTTAAAATCTTAAAGAGCTAATCTACTGACTCCGTTAAAGACACATCCCCAGCTAATTTCTGATCTTTAATAAGAGAGGAATTGGTCAGAAAAATTACAATGCACACAATCCCATGTCTTAGCTTTTTTAAGACTCTCGGATAATTGACTTTTAAGACATTTTGATTCCAATTGATTGCTTTTTTCAGCTAAGACTGTTTTTTAAGGATACGCGGGAACTTACAATCTTAAAAGGCTAAGCTACTGACTCCATTAAAGACACATCCCCACGTAATTTCTGATCGTTAATAAGAGAGGAATTGGTGAAATTGGAGTGTTAGAAAAATATACATATATAAAAATCCCATGTCTTAGCTTTTTTAAGACTTTCGAAAAATGGACTTAACCTGTTAAGCCCTGAGCCTGTTTTTCAGGTCTCAGGCTCGAAAATGACATTCCCAGAACAAATGACCATATCTTCCCTTCTAAAAGGGTTAAATTAATAATCTTTTTTCTCAAAGTAATGATAAACCTGTGAGTTGGATGTAAAAAGTCAGAACAACATAGATGTTTTTTATTTTAAAGAAAATTCAGATTTTACATAGTAAAAAACTGTAAATTATAGTGTCCGTCCAAATATTATTTTTTACTTATAGTGAAAACTACCCTTGGATGATGGGTTAGTAGACTAAAAGCTTTCGGAATCCAAAGTAAAACATATAATAAGTACCCTGTATGAAGATTGATGCAAAACAAGTGACATTTGACCTTTTTAGAGAGATTTAGCAAAAACAACTCCACGTCTGAGGTGATTTGGGTGGAAATGGGTTTTTTTCCATATCTCTGGCCCCCTTTGTTGATTTTGATGGTTGACACCTCTTTCTGACCATTAGAGCCAATAGAATCGAAGGGGGACTCCCCCACACACACGTTGTAAAACAAAAAGGTGGGGGCTTCGCGCATTTAGTTTTGCATCAGAGCAACCTACACTCTAGCTCTGACATCTACAAACGGAAAAGCAGTTTTATTGCTCATGGATTATCAGAAATCATTTCAAAGGGACACAGACACATTGGATTAATCTATGGATTAACTTCAGCCGCGTTTTTTATCGTTTTAATGCCATTGAAGACCACTTTGGAGCAGACTACAGAGACAAGGTAACCATGTTAGCATTTTTAGCTACCTAGCGCCACATGTTTTGATGTCTGTTTTTGTTTATAACGTCGCGATTTCGTATAATTGAGTGATAATGAGGGTTCCCTCGATTCTGTGTCACCTCACGATGTGAAACGATGTCATGGATGTGGAGAAAAGATAAATAATAAGGTTTTGTGAGTGATTTTCGGTGCAGTAATCTGTTAGCATTTTTCGCTCGTTGCTAATTCAGAGGCTCAGCATTAGCATTGTGGGGGGTTTTTTGAAAAAAAAAAAAAAATGATCAGTTAGATGAGTTTCTTCCCGTTACATGGATATAAAACATTCATAGTTTATTAAATGAACATGCCCTCAGACACTGTTTCTGCAAGATGTTGCGGCAGTGCCCCGGTACCGGGGTCTCTCGGGCTTAACAGGTTAAGACATTTTGATACCAATTGATGGCTTTTTTCAGCTAAGACCTTCTTCTAAGGTACACAGGAAAATACATTTTAAAGGGCTAAGGTACTGACTCCGTGAAAGACACATCCCCAGGTCATTTCCGATCTTTAATGAGACAGGAAATGGTCGAATTGGAGTGTTAGAAGAAAATATACAGGTAAAAACCCATTAAAAATATACTTTTAAGACATTTAAATACCAATTGAGGGCGTTTTTATCAGATAAGATCTTCTTTTAAGGTACGCAGGAACATAAAATCTTAAACGGCTAAGCTACAGACAAGCTGTTTGATTACTCAAAGTAGTAGCGCTGCTACTGGCGGCGTTTAAACCATGGAGCTAGGCAGCCTGAACCAGAGACCGACGATGACCACAACACACTGATCTCCACCTGCCTTCTCCACAGATTTTAACATACATATGCAAGCTATCATCCCAGATAACCCGAAGACCAGGACTACAAATATGGACATGATGGTGTGAAACGCCCTCCTCTTTGACACGTTGACGCCGGGTCTTTCTCCCGGAGACGCACGACGGAGGACACGAAGAACGGAGACGCTGGAGAAAGAACTGACGAATAAAGAGAGGGCGACAAAGACTAAAGACGGGAAGACGGGCAAATTTGGTAAATGCATATGTTACGCTCATCCACCCGAAAGACAGCATCCAAGCACACCCGATGCAGATGTTTCTGATCCGAACTCCACTTGTTGTCTTCAAACGAAGGTAGGTGATTGGATGGACTACAGCCAGATAGCGTTCCATACAGGTGAGACAGTGAAAAAGTGATCGTCCAGGTATGATAAACGAGCAACAAAACATCCCACAAGCAATTAGCCGCCAATTTTTCCAATTGAATCCCATGCAGCACAGAACTAATCCCACCAGCACGAACATCTCCATGGCCATCATGTTGAATGTGAAGCAGTCGGCGTGATTCAAAAAAGTGGATTTCTGCCGCCTCCATCTTTGAAATCCCAGGCAGAAAATGAGGGCGCAGAGAGGAAGGTGGATGAAGACGTTGGTGACGGAGAAAGCTGTGAGGACGAAGAGACCGGTGGTGGAGTTTAAGCAAACGTGGCTACTGAACAGGACCTGAAATGGATAGGAACCATTGTTGATGGACATGGTGGATCAATGGAGGCGTCTAGAGGGAAAAACAAGTGACATGAGGAACAATTAGCAGAGAGGAGGATCTAAAAGTCTTTGTATCAGACTCTAGCGACATTACATTCACGAACGATCCGATTCTTTTGAACGGGTCTTTGGTACAAACGAAGGGAACCGAGTCGTACTTGGTGAGAGCCGTTCTTTTTATCTTTGGTTCACTGCAGTGGCGGTTCTAGACCAATTTTACTGGGAGGGCCAGGCTGGGGCCAGTTATTTAATGAGAGGGGCAAAATAAAAGCGGGTTCAAAAGACAAAGACAGTATAAAGTAATTGTGTAAAATAAGCATGAAATACAGTAATTGGTATTTGTTTTTGAAAGGTATTTGTTTTAGTACATTTAAGTTACAGTCCAATTTGTAAGTTACAAATTGTTTCAGTAGTTTTTTTCATTTAAAGTATTTGTTTTAGTAACTTTAAATGATAATTTAATTAAAAAAAAATAAACAGTATTTGCTTTTATATAAGGTAATGAAGTCAAAGTCAAAGTCAACTTTATTGTCAATCTTTCAGTTTTTGTGTACAGACAGAGAGATCGAAATACTGTTTCCCATAATCCCGAATATACAAACAAATGTATATAAAAATATGTGTGCAAATACGTATATATATACACAGAATCAAAGACGCATGTTTAGATGTGCACACATTAAGACCTAAATAAAAACACAACAATCAAAATATACCAAATAACAGTCACTTCAATATTTGAGAATGTACATTTTTGCCAGATTGTCCATAGGAGCGTAAAAAGTGTCTGGTGCTGGGTTTGAACAGTTTAATCTCCACTGTACATCTGGGTCTTTAATTTAATTTGGTTCCAATAAAGCGAATATTGTAACCTTTTTTTTGGAGGGGGGCCACAAGGGGATCCCTGGTCAGTGTTAAGGGGGCACTGGCCCCTGTTGGCCCCCCCTAGAACCGCCCCTGGTTCACTGCCTGCCATAAATCCACTCGCCTTCCCGGGAACTTGCTTTCCTGAATGTAAATTTGCCGTAGATGATGGCATAACGCATGCTGCTTGAGTACTAGTTTGGCTGGCTGAGGGATGTAGCAAGTTATACATTTTTCTGTGAGTAAAAGTAGATTTCTGACAATACAGTCAATCATTATCCTGGTGATTATTTCGCAGATAAACCTATTAACCCCGCCCCCTTACAAAAAAAAACGGCTCTTTTGAACGGCTCTTTCGTAATTCCCATCACTATCAGACTATGACACTGTCAAACATTTTATATTAAAGGTGGGGTAGGTAATTTTGGAGAAACCAGCTCGAGTGCGCTAGAATTTGAAAATACACAGCCGGAAGAAATCTGCTACTTCCTTACAGAGCCCCTCCTCCACACACACGAACGCGCACATGACCAATGAGGGCACGAGATAAGTTTGTGCACAGATGGAAGGCTGACAGGCAAGTAGACCATCCAGTTATTTTAGCCGGGCCGGCTCAAATGATTGGTCGTGCTTTTTACAGTATTACGGCTTCCACAGATGACATTTTTTAATGTATTTTTTGTCAAAGCACTTCAGATATTCATTGCTATCAGGATGTTAAGAGCATTCCATGGAATATAACAAAAGTGTATCTCGAGCCGGTTTCTCAAATTACCTACCCCACCTTTAACTGTTTAAAAAAATAAAATATCAATTCAGCCTAACCAGTATACTCACTGTGAGGGAAAGCAGTGACTAGTTCACCTTTCTTATCGTTGTCTTATCAGTATTATCATATCTGGTAACTGGCATTTTCCATTAAAAAAGGGAGAATTGGACCTTGCTTTAAAAAAACTAAAACAATTACAGGTTATGTGGAATAACATTTTGATACCAATTGATGGCTTTTCTCAGCTAAGACTGTTTTTTTAGGTACGTAGGAACTTAAAACTGAAATCTACTGACTCCGTTAAAGACACATTTCTGATCTTTAATAAGAGAGGAATTGGTCAGAAAAAGATTACAATACACAAAATCCCATGTATTAGCTTTTTGAAGTAATTCGAAAAATTGACTTTTAAGACATTTTGACATTTTACCTGACTTTCTTTATCACCTCATAAAAAACCTTTTTTGTCATGTTGCTTCTCGCTTTTGCTTTCCAGCCTCGACTTCTGATTGTACTCGCAAGTAAGCCTAATGTAATATATCTTTACAATAAATCCCCTTTTGTTGCTGTTTCTTCCCCAGAAATTAGCATGAATATCTAATACTGAAAAAGAAAATCTACAATTCGTCACCAACAGTCCGAATGCACCAACTCCAGTATTGTCATAACAGTAGTGGATGGAAACATGTATTACGTTGTGTATTTTTTGCAGATTTTAGGTAATGTGCACGCTTCAAACATCGATAATATTGAGATTAATAAAAAAGCACACTTATTTGTATTTGTTTATTTATTAATTCGGGATGAAAAGTAACACAAATACGACGACTCCAATCCAATAATATTCAAGACACAACAACGGAGGCCCAGACAATAAAGAGCAAGTATTTAAAATATATCTTACGGATATTTTAAAATATGAGAGTTCATGTATTATACTGTAGGCCTACAGAATAATTTGCAACCTACAAAACCCTTTACACTCAGCAAAAACCCCAATACTAATCCCACCGTCACTACTTAATGGTCCATAATCATACATTTAAAATAGGTAAGATATAGGACACACATTTATTCATATGACAATGAGAAATAATGCTTACAGTAGTTCAGAGTAACATGTTAAGAAGTCCCGAGACTTTTAGTGCATTTTCTTTACTAACAACTGCTGCTCTAACCTCTTTTTAAAGACGGACACGAATATAGACATTTTTATAGTTTTATTATCAACCTCTTTTCATACCTGAACACCTCTGCAAAACACACTAATGCCTCTATATTTAATTGTTTTGTCCTGACTATAGTGATTATATTCTGTTATTTGTAGAGCGGTGCACATGTCAGTCCAAAAATCCCTAGATGAGTCAGCATTTTAGCAATTCCTGTTAGCTTGTTTTCAATTCGAGCAGTTTTTTTTAGATGCCTGAAGAAGGTATGTGGTTAACACAAGCTAAGAGATTTAACGCTTTCTTCTACAACATAAAATACATCAATGAAGTGGCGGTTGTCTAAATGAGACTCTGAAACATCATCACGCTGAACATTAGCCGCCTTTAGCTTAGCGGTGGGACGTGAAGTCATGTGACCGTGCTGTAGTTCCTTTATAGCCCAGTTAGCCACCTTTAGCTTAGCGGTGGTGACGTGAAGTCATGTGACCGTGCTGTAGTTCCTTGTAAGCCCAACATTAGACCATTTAGCTTAGTGGTGGTAACGTCACGTGAAGTCATGTGACCGTGCTGTAGTTCCTTGTAAGCCCAACATTAGCCACCTTTAGCTTAGCGGTTGTGACGTGAAGTCATGTTGTTGTTCCTTTATAGCCAAATGTTAACTTTTTACTTCAGAAATCATGAAGTGTGTGTTAATATGAGGAGGTAATCTTTCATGTTTTTACCACCAAGATATTTGATGTAAACTTTTATCATGTTCTATGTTTAGTTTGTGTCATTTATTTAATTGTGAGGGATGTGTCTTTTTTAAGCAAGAATTTAGCCAAATGTATTCAAAGTTAGAAGGTCGATATCTCCAAAATGTTCTTTAAAAATGCATTTTACTTTATTTAGTTTTCATTCTGCTGGCTTTATGTTTTCCTGCAGACACAGATTCATGTTTTATAGTTTATTTTGTGTCCACTTTTATAATATATCATCTTTTTGGTTGCTTTTTTAGATAAAGGTAGGAGTTGTCTCTCCTTATCCTGAATTTAGCCAAAGTTGCTAGAAAATTTCTTTATTAGTCCCTGAAATACACGTTCATAGTCATATTATGGAAAACATATGATGTTAGAAATGCAACATAGCACATTTAGCTTTTATGTGTTGTGTTGTGTTTGGGCTTTTTCTGGGAGCTTTTTCAGACAGAATAAGTTATCCACGCTAGGATTTAACCGCATTTACTTTAAGTTTATAACTAAATATCTCGAAAATGCTCTTAATATCCCTAAAATACACTCTTGTTGTCCAAATCTTTTTTCCGAGTGAGCCCTTGTGATGCTAACTTCCAGTTTTGCCTCCCTAAATACATCCTCGCTGCACTAATCTACGCAGACCCTTATCCTGACTCAGTTTTCCTGCAACACATTAGTTTTCCCGCCCTGTGCAGAAACAGCAGTAGCAACACCAAACTACAAGGCAAACCCAACCAGGCACTCGCCTCTATCACCACGCACCGGACACTCTGGCTCGTCAGCGATAAAGTGTAGAACATCGTTGACAACAAACTCCCCCAAGCCTCAACAATAACGCCACCAAAATGGCCGTGATGGTGGTGGAGAACGCGCACCTTTTGATCGATCCACCCTCGCTATGCCTCCAACCCCGGTCCTGGACGCTTTAAAACCCTGAGCACGGAGAAGCTAAAGAAAGAAATGCTGATCAAGGTTAGCGCCAGTTGCACAGTGTACAGCATAACAATAAAAACCAAATTTTCCGTCACATTTAAGCTCATTTCCGCACAGGCAATCAGCCACACACTCCCAACGCTGACGTTTCTGATTGTGTCGCCGCGGCTTTGCCTCAAACTCCGGTATTTAACGGGATGAACCACGGCCAGGTAGCGCTCGACACAAATTAGGATGTGTAAGGACATCTGCCCGCAACTGGTGATGTAGTGAACATGGGTCGAAACCAGCCTCATGGCCTTTGAGTTGAGAAGGATGCTGAGGCAGTAGAAGATGGATCCGAACACCAGGAAGACCTCCATGACGGCCATGTTGTAGGTGATGATGTCCGAGTGGTTTTGTTTAACTGAGCGATGTCGACGCCATTGCTGGTGCCCGAGGAAGAGGACAGTGACGGAGAGAGGGACGATGATGAGGGTGCTGCAGACGGTGAAAATGCCAATGATAATGTTTCCAATTTTGACTTCATGGCAGTTGAAAAAGAGAAATTCAGGAGATTGATGGGGATGTTCGAAGGAGGAAGAGTTGTTGGCTGACATGTCGGACGCCCTGAAAAAGAGAAGATAAAAAATATGTTTTCCCAAAATAATCTCACGCCCAATTTACACATTCACACACTTGGTCAGGATTATTCAACAGAGATGGCAACATCCTTTATTCAAGTAGAAGTACAGATACTCGTGTTTAAAGATACTCTGGTAAAAGTAGAAGTACTAACTAAACTTCTTTACTCAAGTCAAAGTAAAGAGGGCTTTGAAATGTCCTTCAGTAAAAAGTACCCATAACTAGCAGCTGTTTTAAAGAGTACCTGACCTCCCTTTATATTAATAGAACAATAATGTCATTGTTAGCTAATGAATGTTTCCATGCTGAACAACGGCAACATGACAACGTTTTCATTGGTCCCTCTTCTTTAGAGAAGACCAGGAAATGATGGATACACGGATCGTGTTCAAATCAATAGGCACGCAATGACTCTGAATAATAATGATCACGCCACCAAACACACATTCAAACTAAAGGGACCAGCCTGTTTGGGAAATGTGAGAAGTAGAAAGTACAGGTATTTGTGTTCAACATGTAAGAAGTAGAAAGTACAGGTATTTGTGTTCAAAATGTAAGAAGTAGAAAGTACAGGTATTTGTGTTCAACATGTAAGAAGTAGAAAGTACAGGTATTTGTGTTCAACATGTAAGAAGTAGAAAGTACAGGTATTTGGGATCAACATGTAAGAAGTAGAAAGTACAGGTATTTGTGTTCAACATGTAAGAAGTAGAAAGTACAGGTATTTGGGTTCAAAATGTAAGAAGTAGAAAGTACAGGTATTTGAGTTCAACATGTAAGAAGTAGAAAGTACAGGTATTTGGGTTCAACATGTAAGAAGTAGAAAGTACAGGTATGTGGGTTCAACATGTAAGAAGTAGAAAGTACAGGTATTTGAGTTCAAAATGTAAGAAGTAGAAAGTACAGGTATTTGAGTTCAACATGTAAGAAGTAGAAAGTACAGGTATTTGGGTTCAACATGTAAGAAGTAGAAAGTACAGGTATGTGGGTTCAACATGTAAGAAGTAGAAAGTACAGGTATTTGAGTTCAAAATGTAAGAAGTAGAAAGTACAGGTATTTGAGTTCAACATGTAAGAAGTAGAAAGTACAGATATTTGTGTTCAAAATGTAAGAAGTAGAAAGTACAGGTATTTGAGTTCAACATGTGAGAAGTAGAAAGTACAGGTATTTGAGTTCAACATGTAAGAAGTAGAAAGTACAGGTATGTGGGTTCAACATGTAAGAAGTAGAAAGTACAGGTATTTGAGTTCAAAATGTAAGAAGTAGAAAGTACAGGTATTTGAGTTCAACATGTAAGAAGTAGAAAGTACAGATATTTGTGTTCAAAATGTAAGAAGTAGAAAGTACAGGTATTTGAGTTCAACATGTGAGAAGTAGAAAGTACAGGTATTTGAGTTCAACATGTAAGAAGTAGAAAGTACAGGTATGTGGGTTCAACATGTAAGAAGTAGAAAGTACAGGTATTTGAGTTCAAAATGTAAGAAGTAGAAAGTACAGGTATTTGAGTTCAACATGTAAGAAGTAGAAAGTACAGATATTTGTGTTCAAAATGTAAGAAGTAGAAAGTACAGGTATTTGAGTTCAACATGTAAGAAGTAGAAAGTACAGGTATTTGGGTTCGACATGTAAGAAGTAGAAAGTACAGGTATGTGGGTTCAACATGTAAGAAGTAGAAAGTACAGGTATTTGAGTTCAAAATGTAAGAAGTAGAAAGTACAGGTATTTGAGTTCAACATGTAAGAAGTAGAAAGTACAGGTATTTGTGTTCAACATGTAAGAAGTAGAAAGTACAGGTATTTGTGTTCAACATGTAAGAAGTAGAAAGTTCAGGTATTTGTGTTCAACATGTAAGAAGTAGAAAGTACAGGTATTTGTGTTCAACATGTAAGAAGTAGAAAGTACAGGTATTTGTGTTCAACATGTAAGAAGTAGAAAGTACAGGTATTTGTGTTCAACATGTAAGAAGTAGAAAGTACAGGTATTTGAGTTCAACATGTAAGAAGTAGAAAGTACAGGTATTTGTGTTCAACATGTAAGAAGTAGAAAGTACAGGTATTTGTGTTCAACATGTAAGAAGTAGAAAGTACAGGTATTTGTGTTCAACATGTAAGAAGTAAAAGTAAAAAGTCGTAGTGGAGTAAAGTACTGATACCAGATAAATGTACTTAAGTACAGTAACGAAGTTTTTGTGCTCCACTACTTCTCACCTCTGCTATTCACTCTCAGCCTCGCTCCTTTTCTCTCTTACGTCCTTCTGGTGAATTGCTAGCATTAATTGCTGGTAAAAAAACATTTTATTTGGGATCCTTCAAAGCTAAACTGAGCCTATAAGATTGTTTTACAGCCACATCTATCCTCTGTTAGTAGCTGGCATGATGACATATGAAAACGGCCCAACATCTCATATTCTCATTACATTTGTAATAACTGCAGGGTCTCTCGGTGTAGATGTCTCCGCTAAAACAAAGTATGGATGAATAGAAAGTTGAGAGAAATTGAGGAGAGCTAAACATCTAAAGACGTCATCCTGGACTCTGGGAAGATTAGGCACTTCTTTAACTAAATTAAACACAGATCAATTAGTTAAGAAGTAATTGCCAGATGAAGTCATAACACAAGTGATCGTATTATAACATTAACAACTTAAACATGTAATTATATTCTTAAAAGACACCCACCTTGTTAGTGTTTCTGACCTTCGTGCTACTGAGACGCCTCAAAAATGATGTCTGATCAGAAAAGTGTGTGTGTGTGTGTTTCTGTAAGTGTGTGTGTTTGCATATTGACAAACCTTTCCTGACTTTAATGCCTTTTCATACGGTTCATTTCTCTAGGTAAATTGTTCTCGTCTCATACACCTGTTGCAGTGACACTAACCTCTAATGACTGAAACAATAACAACATCATTCATTCATTCATTCATTTCGACAAGTACTGCATCAACTTTACTGATAGATTAGCCAATAATAAATCAGTCTATTTAAAAATCTAACGTTTTGAAAATCTATCTATTTATTGTCTGAGTTTACATTCAACACCTGTGTCCAGTGTCGTAATACATGAATGCAAATCTGACTCTGATTGTATTTAAATAAACATTTGACAGAATTTAAATCCCAGCAATGACTTTTGTATTCAAATAAAAAAGCAGATACGAGCCTGCAGGTAAAACCTTATTCTGTGGTGTTGTTGGACTATCATGCAAATAAAGCAGATTAAAGACTGCATCTGATTAGATATCAATGATTTGGTATTAAACTAAAAGCTATTATAGTTGTATTACTTCAAAAAGCTCACTAGATGTCACCATTTATCTCTACGTTTTTGATTAATGAACCTCCATTTACATATTATATACAGAACTACGGTGTAATTACGTAATGAATGAAAAACTTAGATAGCAGCTTCCTCATCAATGCAATTTACAAGCCATAACTAAATAAAATAAAAAAATAAAAAGGAATAAAGATACTTTAAAGTTTATTTTGATGCTTTTACTTTATTCGAGTTGTACCAGAAGTGGCAGATTATTCAAAATAAGTAGTTTTGGTACTTTAAATATACTTTTTATGCTTTATTATGGTTAAATATCTTCTTGCACACAAACTCACTAGATGTCACCATTTATTTCAAAATTGGATCTTTCTTTAAATTTGCCATTATTTACTTCACATAACTTCACTAATGAAACTCCATTTAGATTTGACAGTTAATTATTTATTTATTATTTATTGATTAGTTCTTATAATTTCATGTAATAACGTTATTTACTTTTTATTTGTCTTTTTTTTCCTTGAATTTGTTGATTATTTTTATCATATTTTTAACTGTACAGTATTAATATTTTTGTGTACGTCCCGTAACAATATCATTTCTTAGAATTATTATTTATTTTTTAATTCTGTATAATGTGAACATTAATGTTTGGTACTATTTTTTTTAAAGAAGTTGTACCAGAAATGGCCGATTCTGCTAAATAAGTAGTTTTGGGTACTTTACATATACATTATTAAAGTTAAATATCTTCTTGCACATCCACATACATATCCACAAGGGGGAGTTTCCTGTTATCCAGAGCCGAAGGGGAGGAGTGATGAAGAGGAGGAGGAGGAAGGGGAGGAGGAGGAATGTCCGAAGCTAAGGCATTGTGTTTGGTTATCACACAACCAGAGAGAGAGAGAGAGAGAGAGAGAGAGAGAGAGAGAGAGAGAGAGAGAGAGAGAGAGAGAGAGAGGGGGGGGAGACTGCTGGGAAGTCAAACCCAGTGAGAAGGAGGTGTGACTCAGACATGGAGAGAGGAGCAGCTCCTTCACGTGTGGACGGAAAATAAAAGGAGTTACTGATTACAGAAGAGGAGTTTAACTTCAAATCACTGCAAGTCTGATTTAGGAGTTGACTAACGGCGGATTTGGAGGTGATTGGAAGCTGGAAAGCGTTCCTTAATTGGTTGCTTGGAGTCTTAATTGGACGTTCTGACAGCCTGCAGGTTTTCCTCCTGATTTAGAGTGTGTTTTTGAGGATGAGTGGAGCCGGAGAGGTGATCTGTGAAGGCTGGCTGAGGAAATCTCCACCAGAGAAGAAGCTACGCCGCTATGTGAGTACTTCAATTACAAGCTTTAAGCAACAACAATACCGTTTCTAAAGCATATATTGGCTTGTTTTTTAGATCAGAATCTGATTCATTGCAGGGTTTACACATGAGGATTGTCTTTGGGGTGTATTGTTAAACACAGTAAGAGTAATTCAGTTGTAATAAAAAGGCCAAATATTGAAACAAATGAAAGGGAATATGTGCAAGAAATGCAAATATACAATAAAAGTTAATATGAGAATATGACAAATTACTCTACAATATTAAATATGTGCATTAGATGAGTAATTCAAGAGGGAAAGCTGTGCACATGATTCTTTTTTGTTTTAAATGTAAGGATTAGTTGTTGATTTCATAATTATTTACACACTTCCTACAGTTATAATCATAAGCTAATAAAACACTAAGCAGCTTTACACACAGAAATCTCATGTTTATTGGACTTTTAGTCTGTTAAATATGTATTTACTGTTTGATTCGGCTTAGCAATCAATACCCTTTCATTCAAAAAAGTATTTTATTTTGTTATTAAGAACCTTAATAGTTAGCCTTGTTAGCACACGGGCTAGTTATAACAACACAGATGAATAGTGTATTTAAATGATAAAAATATGAATTAAATAAAGCATATTTTGTATAACATCTATGTTATTTGGACTATTA